>CM032163.1:35352518-35656972 GCA_018901935.1 Pugionium cornutum
AGAGGATCAACAACAACGCCTACCGGATCGAGCTGCCAGGTGAGTGTAATGTGTCCAATACGTTCAATGTTACTGACTTGGCCCCTTTCCATGTAGATGATCCAGTTTTGAGGACAAAACCTACTGAAGAGGGAGGGAATGATGAGGACATCAGGTCGTACATCCAGCCAGGAGACCAGACTGGCCGACCAGGAAGCTTGCCCGAGACAGCAGGACCATCTGGCGCGCCTGCCGGACCAGACAGTACCGCCGGACCCTCGACCTATAGGACCAGACCGGTCAACATCGCCGGCAGAGAGGCCCAAGCTTCCCGCACACTTGGTGGGGACATGAATGACACCGCCGGTCCCCCTGATGACACCGCCGACTCCGGGATCAACTTGGCTGGTCCTGAAGTCATTCCGGCCAGTACCGCGCACAATCCAGCCGGTACAGGCCATCCAGCCGAGTACACGCACACTTCCACTTCTACACAAGAGGACTCGGACCCAATGAGCTACCAGCCCCAGGACATGCACTTAGAGGAAGTATCTACACCAGTGGTACCTCCAGGAGCAATGACAAGAAGCAGATCAAGAGCACTCTTCCACAAATTCAGCTTATGGGTCGACAAGCTCCTAGAGGAAGAGAAGCTAAGTACAATGGGCCAGAAGAAAAAATTAGAGTCCAAAGGCTTCTCAACAACACAAGGAACATCAGAGACTTGGGCTTTAGTGGCAAGAGAGGTCAGGGCCCAAAGATATTTAACCCTACTCCAAGTCGAAGACTAGGAGCAAGGCGCGTGCATGCTACAAGGACGGCCACCTTCCATTTCTTGGCCGTGAGGTGAGTTAAGGTAAGTTTACATTCGAATATATGCCTCTTTCTGTTTTGCAGGGTAGGATCTAGTTGCTTTACATTTTTGAGTCAAGAACATTTTAGGAATAGGTCCTTTTTCGGTTATGCACTTTTGTATCTTTTCCATTTGTGCACTTTTGTAAACTTTCTTTTTCTTTATTTGAGTCGACCCTAGAAGGTCAAGCTGTCGAGCATATTAATAAGGCTCCTTCCAGCATTGTAGTTCGACAACCTTTTTGATATTAATAAAGTAGAACTTTTTCCCTACGAGCTTTCTCTCAAGAGAGACTTGTGCGCTTAGAACCTAGTTGAGACCAGCCCTCCTAGCTCTAAGTTTGTGATTTATCACGAGGTTCATCACCCCTTGTGTGGTTCACTTCACCCTTCCATCGTTTACCAACCAGAAAACCCCTATCCAGAAGCCTAAGGTTGAGTTTCTCACCTAATCTTCTACAAACAGCCCACGCGCATACATCCTTGAATCAAGGCTTGTATCACAGATGGTCCTGCTGTCTCGGGCAAGCTTCCTGGTCGGCCAGTCTGGTCTCCTGGCTGGATGTACGACCTGATGTCCTCATCATTCCCTCCCTCTTCAGTAGGTTTTGTCCTCAAAACTGGTTCATCTGCATGGAAAGGGCCCAAGTCAGTAACATTAAACGTATTGGAAACATTAAACTCACCTGGAAGCTCGATCCGGTAGGCGTTGTTGTTGATCCTCTCGAGCACTCTGAATGGTCCATCTCCTCTTGGTGCTAGCTTGGAACTCCTTAGGTTTGGGAACCTCTCCTGCCGTAGGTGTAGCCACACCCAATCGCCTGGTTGAAAGATCACCTCCCTTCTTCCCTTGTTGGCATGAGTCACGTACTGTCCGGTCCTCTTCTCCAAGTTTTCTGCTACCTTCTGGTGTAACCTCCTTATGAACTCTGCTTTGGATGCTCCGCTGAGGTTGGTCATCTCAGCTGGTGGCAGTGGTGTTTGCTCCAATGGGGTGAGAGGGTTGAAAACCGTATACCACTTCAAATGGTGTCTTCTTGGTTGCTGAGTGCACGGCTCGGTTGTGGCGAACTCAATGAATGGCAGGCACTCCACCCAAGTCTTTAGGTTCTTCCCTAGTGTAGTTCTGAGAAGAGTTGATAGTGTCCTGTTGACAACTTCAGTTTGGCCATCGGTTTGAGGATGGCAAGTGGTTGAGAAGAGTAGCTTCGTGCCTAGCTTTCTCCAAAGGGTCCTCCAGAAATGGCTGAGGAACTTGGTGTCCCTATCTGATACGATGGTCCTTGGCACTCCATGAAGCCGTACTATCTCCCTGAAGAACAGCTCAGCTGTTTGTGTGGCATCATTGACATTGGCACATGGGATGAAATGTGCCATCTTGGAGAATCTGTCCACCACTACAAAGATTGCATCTTTGTGGTTGATCTTGGGCAGACCTAGAACAAAATCCATCGAGATGTCCACCCATGGATGTGTTGGTATGGGCAGTGGGAGATACAACCCGTGAGGTTGCACTCGGGACTTTGCCTTCTTGCAAGTGATGCATCTTGCACAATGTGCTTCTACTGTCCTCTTGATGTGTGGCCAGTAGAAGTGCTCCTTGACCACTGCTAGAGTCTTGTCGACACCAAAGTGGCCCATGAGTCCTCCTCCATGAGCTTCTCGGATGATAAGCTCCCTTAGTGATCCTTGTGGTATGCACAGCCTTCTTTCTCGAACAAGAATCCTCATGGATGTAGAATTTGCCATGACTCCCTGTGCTACACTCCTTGTAGCTCTCAGCAAGGTCAGGATCATCCTTGTATAGATCCTTGATGTGCTCGAATCCTAGGACCTTTGCCTCCATGGTTGATATCAAGGCAAACCTCCTTGATAGTGCATCGGCTACCACATTGTCTTTGCCCTTCTTGTACTTGATGATGTACGGAAGGTCTCTATGAACTCCATCCACCTGGCATGTCTCCTCTTGAGATTGGTTTGCCCTCTGAGGTGTTTGAGAGTCTCGTGATCAGTGTGGATCACAAACTCCTTGGACAGCAAGTAATGCTGCCAAGTCTCCAATGCTCGGACAAGGGCATAGAGCTCCTTGTCATAAGTGGGGTAGTTCAGTGAGGCACCACCTAGCTTCTCACTGAAGTATGCCACTGGTCTCCCTCCTTGGGTTAGCACTGCTCCTATGCCTATTCCAGAGGCATCACACTCCACTTCAAACGTCTTGTTGAAGTCGGGAAGGACTAGCACTGGTGCATGTGTAAGGCTGTCCTTCAAGGCCTGGAATGCCTTCTCCTGAGCTTCTCCCCAGCTGAATCCCACGTTCTTCTTCACTACTGTGGTGAGGCAATACTGCTGAAGTTGGGCACGAATCTCCTATAGAAGCTGGCCAGTCCGTGGAAGCTCCTTACTTGGCTGATGTTTCCTGGTGTTGGCCATTCTTGTATGGCTCGAATCTTCTCTCATCAACCTGTAGGCCCTGTGAACTCACAACAAAACCTAAAAAGACAAGCTTATCAGTAAAAGGTGCACTTCTTGAGATTGGCATAAAGCTCTTCTTGTCGAAGGGTTTTAAGGACCATCTCAAGATGTGTGAGGTGTTCCGTAGGCACTTACTATAAACAAGTATGTCATCAAAATAAACTACACAAACTTACTGATGTACGCCCTAAGAACTTGGTTCATAAGGCATGAAGGTGCTTGGGGCATTAGTCAAGCCAAATGGCATGACTGTCCACTCAGAGAGCCCTTGCTTTGTCTTGAAAGCAGTCTTCCACTCATCACCTTCCTTCATTCTTACCTGGTGGTATCCACTTTTGAGGTCTATCTTGAAGAAGACCGTGGCTCCACTCAGCTCATCTAGCATGTCATCCAGTCGTGGTATTGGATGCCTATACTTGACTGTGATGTTGTTGATGGCTCGGCAGTCCACACACATGCGCCAAGTCCCATCCTTCTTGGGCACTAGCAGCACTGGTACAGCACATGGACTGAGGCTCTCTCGAACATATCCTTTCTCCAGGAGCTCCTTGACTTGCTTCTCAAGCTCTTTGGACTCCTCTGGACTCATCCGGTAGGCTGGCCGGTTGGGCAGGGCTGCTCCGGCACTAGATCAATCTGATGTTCTATGCCGCGTAAAGGAGGCAAGCCTGCTGGTATCTCCTCTGGAAATACATCCTGGAATTTGTTGAGGAGTGTTGCTACTTCATGAGGTAGCTCTACCTGTCCCTGTTCTATACTCAACACTTCCTTGAAAACCATTAGTAACATTAAGTCCTTCGAGGCTAAAGCTCTCCGGACATGACTAGGTTGAATAAGAAAGTTAGACTTGACAAGTTTCTTTTCCTTACTCATTTGGAGTTGTAGCTCATGTACTTGGGCAGGTGTAAGAGGAGCTAGGCTGACCTTTCTCTTGTCATGCACGAAGGTGTAGAGATTGGTTCTGCCATCATGCCTGGTCTCTTTGTCAAACTGCCATGGTCTTCCTAGTAGAAGATGGCCAGCTTGCATGGGCACCACGTCGCACACGACCTGGTCTTGGTACTTGCCCACACTGAATGGCACAGTGACTTGCTCATGAATCTTGAGCTCCACTTTGTCATCAAGCCATCTCAGTCTATATGGTCGAGGATGCCGTGTCCTCTCTAGACCTAGCTTATCAACCATATATGCACTAGCAACGTTAGTGCAAGAACCACCATCTATGATGAGGTTACATACCTTTCCCTTGATGGTGCAACGGCTGTGGAAGATGTTCTCCCTTTGGATGGTCTCTGAAGGATCCACCATTGCACTGAGGATACGCCTAGTGACCAGCACTTCCCCCACATCAGGGTACTCAATGTCACCATATTCTCCTTCTGGTTCATAGTCCTCTTCATCTTGGGACTCATATTCTCCTGCCTCCGTAATCAGCATGACTCGGTTGTTTGGGCACTCCCTTGAGATGTGTCCACGTCCCCTGCACTTGAAACAAGTTATGTCACGTGATCTTTGAGGGTTAGAAGACTTACCAGGCTCTCTGGTCACGGGTGGGTTCAGGAGGCTTGCTCTTGAACCTTGACTCGATCTCTACGCTTTTGCCTTTGTCCACAGTCTTAGGCATGTTGCTTGGTGTCCAAGGTGTCTTAGGCTTGCTGCGGATGTCTTGGCTCTTACGTTTGATGTGCTGTTCAGCTTGCACAGATAGGTGGAACAAGTCCTTGAAGTGGTTGTAGATTTGCCCTTCCACCTTGCAGCTGATCCTTTCTTGGAGTCCATCCAAGAATTGTGCCATCAATGCTTCTTCATCATCATTGAGCTCCAATCTGTTCCTTAACCTCGAACTCTTCATAGTACTCCTCTACTGATCTGGTACCCTGCTTAAGAGTACGAAAAACGACGCAAATCCCTAAGTAAGGTGGAACCTTTGTCGCATGAGGTCTTCATGTCGACCCATGAGTCTACGTCTCATTCTCTTCCTCCTTCTGTCAGATACCTCACGATCCCACCAGATGAGGGCATTGTCTGTGAGTTGTGCTACTGCCATTGAGACTCTCCTAGGTCCTGGTTGGTTGTAGTGATCAACGATATGATCCATTCGCTTCTCCCAATCTAGGTAAGCCTCGGGGTCTACTTTTCCTGCAAAACTTGGAGGAGTTAATTTAACATCAGGATGAATTACCCGGTTGAGGTGTGTTCATCTCCATGCTCATGACGTCTAGGAGGCATTCTTGGTCTCTGGTGAAGACCATATGGCTCAAAGCCATCATCTTCTGCCTCTGGTTGCCGTGGAGGTCCTCTCGGCCTATGGTGATAGTTATGAGGTTGTGTGTCCTCATCTCCATCTGGCTAGGGTTCCTCCTGTTCGTGCCGTGTCCTAAGGTACTCAGGACCCTCAGGACGGTCTTGCTCAGCCCTCACGTGCCTTATGGCCTGGAATCTCACCGGTCTTTCCACGCGCTCCATTCTCTCGCCTATGGATGCGAGTTGTGTTTGGAGTGTGGTGAACATGGCCATCATGGCTTCGGCTGCGTCTCTATTCTCTTCTCCCATGGTGTGCTACAAAGAAAGAAGACAAATTAGGGTGCTCCTAAATTATTAGGAGGGTTTTCTTTTTATAAGGGGTTTGAAAAAATGCATAAAGGAAAAATCCTAAGGAAAGGAAATTCGACTACAAGAAAAAGGAAACTTCCTAGACAACTTGTGCTAGCTGTCCAATTCGAAATATCTTGGGTATTTTCCTATTCCATTTTCTTTCCTTTTTCTTTTCTTTTCTTTTTTTTTTAATTTAACTTAAAATTAATGGAAATATGAATTAAACAAAAAGGAAAACGTGAATGGCAATGCAAAAGTGAATCTAAACCCTAGTGATACACGTAGGAGGCTAGATGCACTCGGTTTGGAGTTTGAGGTTATTTTTTTGATTTTTCTTGAATGCGACTTAAACTAATGCAAGAACACAAAAAAACAAGCAAAAGAATAAAAACAACCTGGCTCTGATACCAAAATGATACAAGCCTCGATTCAAGGCTTGGATGTGTGTGGGCTGTTTGTAGAAGATTAGGTGAGAAACTCAACCTTAGGCTTCTGGATAAGGGTTTTCTGGTTGGTAAACGATGGAAGGGTGAAGTGAACCACACGAGGGGTGATGAACCTCGTGATAAATCACAAACTTAGAGCTAGGAGGGCTGGTCTCAACTAGGTTCTAAGCGCACAAGATTCTTAGAGAGAAAACTTGTAGGAAAAAAGTTCTACTTTATTAATAATCAAAAAGGTTGTCGAACTACAATGCTGGAAGGAGCCTTATTAATATGCTCGACAGCTTGACCTTCTAGGGTCGACACAAATAAAGAAAAAGGAAAGTTTATAAAAGTGCACAAAAGGAAAAGATACAAAAGTGCATAACCGAAAAAGGACCTATTCCTAAAATGTTCTTGACTCAAAAATGTAAAGCAACTAGATCCTACCCTGCAAAACAGAAAGAGGCATATATTCGAATGTAAACTTACCTTAACTCACCTCACGGCCAAGAAATGGAAGGTGGTCGTCCTTGTGGCATGCACGCGCCTTGCTCCTAGTCTTCGACTTGGAGTAGGGTTAAATATCTTTGGGCCCTGACCTCTCTTGCCACTAAAGCCCAAGTCTCTGATGTTCCTTGTGTTGTTGAGAAGCCTTTGGACTCTAATTTGCTCTTCTGGCCCATTGTCCTTAGCTGTTCTTCCTCTAGGAGCTTGTCGACCCATAAGCTGAATTTGTGGAAGAGTGCCCTTGATCTGCTTCTTGTCATTGCTCCTTGAGGTACCACTGGTGTAGATACTTTTTCTAGGTGCATGTCCTGGAGCTGGTAGCTCATTTGGTCCGAGTCCTCTTGTGTGAAAGTGGAAAGTGCGTGTACTCGGCTGGATGGCTGTACCGCTGGATTGTGCGGTACTGGCCGGAATGACTTCAGGACCGCCAAGTTGATCCCGGAGTCGGCGGTGTCATCAGGGGACCGGCGGTGTCATTCACGTCCCCACCAAGTGTGCCGGAAGCTTGGGCCTCTCCGGCGATGTTGACCGGTCTGGTCCTATAGGTCGAGGGTCCGCGGTACTGTCTGGTCCGGCAGGCGCCAGATGGTCCTGCTGTCTCGGCAAGCTTCCTGGTCGGCCAGTCTGGTCTCCTGGCTGGATGTACGACCTGATGTCCTCATCATTCCCTCCTCTTCAGTAGGTTTTGTCCTCAAAACTGGATCATCTGCATGGAAAGGGGCCAAGTCAGTAACATTGAACGTATTGGACACATTAAACTCACCTGGAAGCTCGATCCGTAGGCGTTGTTGTTGATCCTCTCGAGCACTCTGAATGGTCCATCTCCTCTTGGTGCTAGCTTGGAACTCCTTAGGTTTGGGAACCTCTCCTGCCGAGGTGTAGCCACACCCAATCGCCTGGTTGAAAGATCACCTCCTTTCTTCCTTTGTTGGCATGAGTCACGTACTGTCCGGTCCTCTTCTCCAAGTTTTCTGCTACCTTCTGGTGTAACCTCCTTATGAACTCTGCTTTGGATGCTCCGTTGAGGTTGGTCATCTCAGCTGGTGGCAGTGGTGTTTGCTCCAATGGGGTGAGAGGGTTGAAACCGTATACCACTTCAAATGGTGTCTTCTTGGTTGCTGAGTGCACGGCTCGGTTGTGGCGAACTCAATGAATGGCAGGCACTCCACCCAAGTCTTTAGGTTCTTCCCTAGTGTAGTTCTGAGAAGAGTTGATAGTGTCCTGTTGACAACTTCAGTTTGGCCATCGGTTTGAGGATGGCAAGTGGTTGAGAAGAGTAGCTTCGTGCCTAGCTTTCTCCAAAGGGTCCTCCAGAAATGGCTGAGGAACTTGGTGTCCCTATCTGATACGATGGTCCTTGGCACTCCATGAAGCCGTACTATCTCCCTGAAGAACAGCTCAGCTGTTTGTGTGGCATCATTGACATTGGCACATGGGATGAAATGTGCCATCTTGGAGAATCTGTCCACCACTACAAAGATTGCATCTTTGTGGTTGATCTTGGGCAGACCTAGAACAAAATCCATCGAGATGTCCACCCATGGATGTGTTGGTATGGGCAGTGGGAGATACAACCCGTGAGGTTGCACTCGGGACTTTGCCTTCTTGCAAGTGATGCATCTTGCACAATGTGCTTCTACTGTCCTCTTGATGTGTGGCCAGTAGAAGTGCTCCTTGACCACTGCTAGAGTCTTGTCGACACCAAAGTGGCCCATGAGTCCTCCTCCATGAGCTTCTCGGATGATAAGCTCCCTTAGTGATCCTTGTGGTATGCACAGCCTTCTTTCTCGAACAAGAATCCTCATGGATGTAGAATTTGCCATGACTCCCTGTGCTACACTCCTTGTAGCTCTCAGCAAGGTCAGGATCATCCTTGTATAGATCCTTGATGTGCTCGAATCCTAGGACCTTTGCCTCCATGGTTGATATCAAGGCAAACCTCCTTGATAGTGCATCGGCTACCACATTGTCTTTGCCCTTCTTGTACTTGATGATGTACGGAAGGTCTCTATGAACTCCATCCACCTGGCATGTCTCCTCTTGAGATTGGTTTGCCCTCTGAGGTGTTTGAGAGTCTCGTGATCAGTGTGGATCACAAACTCCTTGGACAGCAAGTAATGCTGCCAAGTCTCCAATGCTCGGACAAGGGCATAGAGCTCCTTGTCATAAGTGGGGTAGTTCAGTGAGGCACCACCTAGCTTCTCACTGAAGTATGCCACTGGTCTCCCTCCTTGGGTTAGCACTGCTCCTATGCCTATTCCAGAGGCATCACACTCCACTTCAAACGTCTTGTTGAAGTCGGGAAGGACTAGCACTGGTGCATGTGTAAGGCTGTCCTTCAAGGCCTGGAATGCCTTCTCCTGAGCTTCTCCCCAGCTGAATCCCACGTTCTTCTTCACTACTGTGGTGAGGCAATACTGCTGAAGTTGGGCACGAATCTCCTATAGAAGCTGGCCAGTCCGTGGAAGCTCCTTACTTGGCTGATGTTTCCTGGTGTTGGCCATTCTTGTATGGCTCGAATCTTCTCTCATCAACCTGTAGGCCCTGTGAACTCACAACAAAACCTAAAAAGACAAGCTTATCAGTAAAAGGTGCACTTCTTGAGATTGGCATAAAGCTCTTCTTGTCGAAGGGTTTTAAGGACCATCTCAAGATGTGTGAGGTGTTCCGTAGGCACTTACTATAAACAAGTATGTCATCAAAATAAACTACACAAACTTACTGATGTACGCCCTAAGAACTTGGTTCATAAGGCATGAAGGTGCTTGGGGCATTAGTCAAGCCAAATGGCATGACTGTCCACTCAGAGAGCCCTTGCTTTGTCTTGAAAGCAGTCTTCCACTCATCACCTTCCTTCATTCTTACCTGGTGGTATCCACTTTTGAGGTCTATCTTGAGAAGACCGTGGCTCCACTCAGCTCATCTAGCATGTCATCCAGTCGTGGTATTGGATGCCTATACTTGACTGTGATGTTGTTGATTGCTCGGCAGTCCACGCACATGCGCCAAGTCCCATCCTTCTTGGGCACTAGTAGCACTGGTACAGCACATGGACTGAGGCTCTCTCGAACATATCCTTTCTCCAGGAGCTCCTTGACTTGCTTCTCAAGCTCCTTGGACTCCTCTGGACTCATCCGTAGGCTGGCCGGTTGGGCAGGGCTGCTCCGGGCACTAGATCAATCTGGTGTTCTATGCCACGTAAAGGAGGCAAGCCTGCTGGTATCTCCTCTGGAAATACATCCTGGAATTTGTTGAGGAGTGTTGCTACTTCATGAGGTAGCTCTACCTGTCCCTGTTCTATACTCAACACTTCCTTGAAAACCATTAGTAACATTAAGTCCTTCGAGGCTAAAGCTCTCCGGACATGACTAGGTTGAATAAGAAAGTTAGACTTGACAAGTTTCTTTTCCTTACTCATTTGGAGTTGTAGCTCATGTACTTGGGCAGGTGTAAGAGGAGCTAGGCTGACCTTTCTCTTGTCATGCACGAAGGTGTAGAGATTGGTTCTGCCATCATGCCTGGTCTCTTTGTCAAACTGCCATGGTCTTCCTAGTAGAAGATGGCCAGCTTGCATGGGCACCACGTCGCACACGACCTGGTCTTGGTACTTGCCCACACTGAATGGCACAGTGACTTGCTCATGAATCTTGAGCTCCACTTTGTCATCAAGCCATCTCAGTCTATATGGTCGAGGATGCCGTGTCCTCTCTAGACCTAGCTTATCAACCATATACGCACTAGCAACGTTAGTGCAAGAACCACCATCTATGATGAGGTTACATACCTTTCCCTTGATGGTGCAACGGCTGTGGAAGATGTTCTCCTTTGGATGGTCTCTGAAGGATCCACCATTGCACTGAGGATACGTCTAGTGACCAGCACTTCCCCACATCAGGGTACTCAATGTCACCATATTCTCCTTCTGGTTCATAGTCCTCTTCATCTTGGGACTCATATTCTCCTGCCTCCGTAATCAGCATGACTCGGTTGTTTGGGCACTCCTTGAGATGTGTCCACGTCCCCTGCACTTGAAACAAGTTATGTCACGTGATCTTTGAGGGTTAGAAGACTTACCAGGCTCTCTCTGGTCACGGGTGGGTTCAGGAGGCTTGCTCTTGAACCTTGACTCAATCTCTATGCTTTTGCCTTTGTCTACAGGCTTGGGCATGTTGCTTGGTGCCCAAGGTGTCTTACGCTTGCTGCGTATGTCTTGGCTCTTACGCTTGATGTGCTGCTCAGCTTGCACAGATAGGTGGAACAAGTCTTTGAAGTCATTGTAGATTTGCCTTTCCACCTTGCGGCTGATCCTTTCTTGGAGTCCATCCAAGAATTGTGCCATCAATTCTTCTTCATCATCAATGATCTCCAATCTGTTCCTTAATTTCTCGAACTCTTCATAGTACTCCTCTACTGATCTGGTACCCTGCTTAAGAGTACGAAAACGACGTTGCAAATCTCTATGAAAGTAAGGTGGAACAAACCTTTGTCGCATGAGGTCTTTCATGTCGACCCATGAGTCTATGGGTCTCATTCTCTTCCTCCTTCTGTCCGATACCTCACGATCCCACCAGACGAGGGCATTGTCCGTGAGTTGTGCTACTGCCATTGAGACTCTCCTAGGTCCTGGTTGGTTGTAGTGATCAACGATATGATCCATTCGCTTCTCCCAATCTAGGTAAGCCTCGGGGTCTACTTTTCCTGCAAAAGTTGGAGGAGTTAGTTTAACATCAGGATGAATTACCCGGTTATAGGTGTGTTCATCTCCATCCTCATGACGTCTAGGAGGCATTCTTGGTCTCTGGTGAAGACCATATGGCTCAAAGCCATCATCTTCTGCCTCTGGTTGCCGTGGAGGTCCTCTCGGCCTATGGTGATAGTTATGAGGTTGCGTGTCCTCATCTCCATCTGGCTGGGGTTCCTCCTGTTCGTGCCGTGTCCTAAGGTACTCAGGACCCTCAGGACGATCTGGCTCAGCTCTCACGTGCCTTATGGCCTGGAATCTTACTGGTCTCTCCACGCTCCAACCTCTCGCCTATGGATGCGAGTTGTGTTTGGAGTGTGGTGAACATGGCCATCATGGCTTCAGCTGCGTCTCTATTCTCTTGTCCCATGTGTGCTACAAAGAAAGAAGACAATTAGGGTGCTCCTAAATTATTAGGAGAGTTTTCTTTTATATGGTTTGAAAAATGCAAAAGGAAAAATTCTAAAGAAAGGAAATTGAAAAAAGGAAACTTCCTAGACAACTTGTGCTAGCTGTCCAATTCGAATTCTTTTAGTATCTTTTTCTTTTCTTTTCTTTTTCTTTTTAATTTAACTTAAATTAATGGAAATAGGAATTAAACAAAAAGGAAAACGTGATTGACAATGCAAAAGTGAACCTAAACCCTAGTGATACACGTAGGAGGCTAGATGCACTCGGTTTGGAGTTTGATGTTGTTTTTTTTTTATTTTTCTTGAATGCGACTTAAACTAATGCAAGAACTAAAAACAAGACAAGCAAAATGATAGAAACAACCTGGTTTAGGAGCTTTAAGCTCTGATACCAAAATGATACAAGCCTTGATTCAAGGATGTATGCGCGTGGGCTGTTTGTAGAAGATTAGGTGAGAAACTCAACCTTAGGCTTCTGGATGGGGGTTTTCTGGTTGGTAAAAGATGGAAGGGTGAAGTGAACCACACGAGGGGTGATGAACCTCGTGATAAATCACAAACTTAGAGCTAGGAGGGCTGGTCTCAACTAGGTTCTAAGCGCACAAGTCTCTTTTGAGAGCAAGCTTGTAGGAAGAAAGTTCTACTTTATTAATATCAAAAGGTTGTCAAACTACAATGCTGGAAGGAGCCTTATTAATATGCTCGACAGCTTGACCTTCTAGGGTCGACTCAAACAAAGAAAAGGAAAGTTTACAAAAGTGCACAAAAGGAAAAGATACAAAAGTGTATAACCTAAAAAGGACCTATTCCTAAAATGTTTTTGACTCAAAAATGTAAAGCATCTAGATCCTACCCTGCAAAACAGAAAGAGGCATATATTTGAATTGAAACTTACCTTAACTCACCTCACAGCCAAGAAATGGAAGGTGTCCGTCCTTGTGGCATCCACGCGCCTTGCTCCTAGTCTTCGACTTGGAGTAGGGTTAAATATCTTTGGGCTCTGACCTCTCTTGCCACTAAAGCCCAAGTCTCTGATGTTCCTTGTGTTGTTGAGAAGCCTTTGGACTCTAATTTGCTCTTCTGGCCCATTGTCCTTAGCTGCTCTTCCTCTAGAAGCTTGTCGACCCATAAGCTGAATTTGTGGAAGAGTGCTCTTGATCTGCTTCTTGTCATTGGGAGGTAACTGGTGTAGATACTTCAAGTGCATGTCCTGAGCTGGTAGCTCATTTGGTCCGAGTCCTCTTGTAGAAGTGGAAATGCTGTACTGGCTGGATCGGCTGTACGGCTGGATTGTCTGGTACTGGCAATGACTTCAGGACCGGCCAAGTTGATCCCGGAGTCGCCATCAGAGGGACTGTCATTCACGTCCCCACCAAGTGTGCCGGAAGCTTGGGCCTCTCCGTGCAATGTTGACCGGTCTGGTCCTATAAGTCGAGGGTCCCGGTACTCCTGGTCCAGGCGCGCCAGATGGTCCTGCTGTCCCGGGCAAGCTTCCTGGTCGGCCAGTCTGGTCTCCTGGCTGGATGTATGACCTGATGTCTCATCAACCACTCCAAACACAACTGATCCATGGCAGAGAGTGGTGAGGAAAGACCGGTGAGGTTCCAGGCCATAAGGCACGTGAGAGCTGAGCAAGACCGTCCTGAGGTTCCTGAGCACCTTAGGACATGGCACGAACAAGAGGAACCTCAGCAAGATGGAGATGAGGACACACAACCTCATAACTATCACCATAGGCCGAGAGGACCTCCATGGCAACCAGAGGCAGAAGATGATGGCTTCGAGCCATATGGTCTTCACCAGAGACCAAGAATGCCTCCAAGACATCATGAGGATGGAGATGAACGCACCTACAACCGGGTAATTCATCCTGATAATAAACTAACTCCTCCAAGTTTTGCAGGAAAAGTAGACCCCGAGGCTTACCTAGGTTGGGAGAGGAGAATGGATCATATCTTTGATCACTACAACCAACCAGGACCTAGGAGAGTCTCAATGGCAGTAGCACAACTCACGGACAATGCCCTCGTCTGGTGGGATCGTGAGGTATCGGACAGAAGGAGGAAGAGAATGAGACCCATAGACTCATGGGTCGACATGAAAGACCTCATGCGACAAAGGTTTGTTCCACCTTACTTTCATAGAGATTTGCAACGTCGTTTTCGTACTCTTAAGCAGGGTACCAGATCAGTAGAGGAGTACTATGAAGAGTTCGAGAAATTAAGGAACAGATTGGAGATCATTGATGATGAAGAAGAATTGATGGCACAATTCTTGGATGGACTCCAAGAAAGGATCAGCCGCAAGGTGGAAAGGCAAATCTACAATGACTTCAAAGACTTGTTCCACCTATCTGTGCAAGCTGAGCAGCACATCAAGCGTAAGAGCCAAGACATACGCAGCAAGCGTAAGACACCTTGGGCACCAAGCAACATGCCCAAGCCTGTAGACAAAGGCAAAAGCAAAGAGATTGAGTCAAGGTTCAAGAGCAAGCCTCCTGAACCCACCCGTGACCAGAGAGAGCCTGGTAAGTCTTCTAACCCTCAAAGATCACGTGACATAACTTGTTTCAAGTGCAGGGGACGTGGACACATCTCAAGAGAGTGCCCAAACAACCGAGTCATGCTGATTACAGAGGCAGGAGAGTATGAGTCCCAAGATGAAGAGGACTATGAGCCAGAAGGAGAGTATGGTGACATTGAGTACCCAGATGTGGGGGAAAAGCTGGTCACTAGACGTATCCTCAGTGAAATGGTGGATCCTTCAGAGACCATCCAAAGGGAGAACATCTTCCACAGCCGTTGCACCATCAAGGGAAAGGTATGTAACCTCATCATAGATGGTGGTTCTTGCACTAACGTTGCTAGTGCATATATGGTTGATAAGCTAGGTCTGGAGAAGACAAGGCATCCTCCACCATATAGACTGAGATGGCTCGATGACAAAGTGGAGCTGAAGATCCATGAACAAGTCATTGTACCATTCAGTGTGGGCAAGTACCAGGATCAAGTCGTGTGCGACGTGGTGCCCATGCAAGCTGGCCATCTTCTACTAGGAAGACCATGGCAGTTTGACAAAGAGACCAGGCATGATGGCCGAACCAATCTCTACACCTTCGTGCATGACAAGAGAAAGGTAAGCCTAGCTCCTCTTACACCTGCCCAGGTACACGAGCTACAACTCCAAATGAGTAAGGAAAAGAAACTTATCAAGTCTAATTTTCTTATTCAACCAAGCCATTTCCGGAGAGCTTTAGCCTCGAAGGATTTAATGTTACTAATGGTCTTCAAAGAAGATTTGAGTGTAGAAAAGGGACAGGTAGAGCTACCTCCTGATGTAGCAACTCTCCTCAACAAATTCCACGATGTATTTCCAGAGGAGATACCAGCAGGCTTGCCTCCTTTACGTGGCATAGAACACCAGATTGATCTAGTGCCCGGAGCAGCCCTGCCCAACCGGCCAGCCTACCGGATGAGTCCAGAGGAGTCCAAAGAGCTTGAGAAGCAAGTCAAGGAACTCCTGGAGAAAGGATATGTTCGAGAGAGCCTCAGTCCATGTGCCGTACCAGTGCTACTAGTGCCCAAGAAGGATGGGACATGGCGCATGTGCGTGGACTGCCGAGCAATCAACAACATCATAGTCAAGTACAGGCATCCAATACCACGACTGGATGACATGCTAGATGAGCTGAGTGGAGCCACGGTCTTCTCCAAGATAGACTTCAAAAGTGGATACCACCAGGTAAGAATGAAGGAAGGTGATGAGTGGAAAACCGCTTTCAAGACAAAGCAAGGACTCTACGAGTGGACAGTCATGCCATTTGGCTTGACTAATGCCCCAAGCACCTTCATGCGCCTTATGAACCAAGTTCTTAGGGCGTACATCAGTAAGTTTGTGGTAGTTTACTTTGATGATATACTAGTTTATAGTAAGTGCCTACGGGAACACCTCACACGTCTTGAGATGGTACTTAAAACCCTTCGACAAGAAGAGTTTTATGCCAATCTCAAGAAGTGCGCCTTTTGTACTGATAAGCTTGTCTTTTTAGGTTTTGTTGTAAGTTCACAGGGCCTACAGGTTGATGAGGAAAAGATTCGAACCATACAAGAATGGCCAACACCAGGCAACATCAGCCAAGTGAGGAGCTTCCACGGACTGGCCAGCTTCTATAGGAGATCGTGCCCAACTTCAGCAGTATTGCCTCACCAGTGACGGTAGTAGTGAAGAAGAACATAGGATTCAGCTGGGGAGAAGCTCAGGAGAAGGCATTCCAGGCCTTGAAGGACAGCCTTACACATGCACCAGTGCTAGTCCTTCCCGACTTCAACAAGACATTCGAAGTGGAGTGTGATGCCTCTGGAATAGGCATAGGAGCAGTGCTGACCCAAGGAGGAGACCAGTGGCATACTTCAGTGAGAAGCTATGGTGCCTCACTGAACTCCCAATTTATGACAAGAGCTTATGCCCTTGTCCCATTGAGACTTCATTTCTGTCCAAGGAGTTGTGATCCAAGATCAGAGACTCTCAAACACCAGGGCAAACCAATCTCAAGAGGAGACATGTCTGGTGGATGGAGTTCATAGAAACCTTCCCGTACATCATCAAGTACAAGAAGGGCAAAGATAATGTGGTAGCCGATGCACTATCAAGGAGGTTTGCCTTGATATCAACAATGGAGACAAAGGTCCTAGGATTCGAGCACATTAAGGATCTATACAAGGATGATCCTGACCTTGCTGAGAGCTACAAGGAGTGTAGCACAGGGAGTCATGGAAAATTCTACATCCATGAGGGATTCTTGTTCCGAGAAAGAAGGCTGTGCATACCACAAGGATCATTAAGGGAGCTTATCATCAGAGAAGCTCATGGAGGAGGACTCATGGGCCACTTTGGTGTCGACAAGACTCTAGCAGTGGTCAAGGAGCACTTCTACTGGCCACACATCAAGAGGACAGTAGAAGCTCATTGTGCAAGATGCATCACTTGCAAGAAGGCAAAGTCCCGGGTGCAACCTCACGGGTTGTATCTCCCACTGCCCATACCCACACATCCATGGGTGGACATCTCAATGGACTTTATTCTAGGTCTGCCCTAGATCAACCACAAAGATGCAATCTTTGTAGTGGTGGACAGATTGATGAGGACATCAGGTCGTACATCCAGCCAGGAGACCAGACTGGCCGACCAGGAAGCTTGCCCGAGACAGCAGGACCATCTGGCACGCCTGCCGGACCAGACAGTACCGCCGGACCCTCGACCTATAGGACCAGACCGGTCAACATCGCCGGCGGAGAGGCCCAAGCTTCCGGCACACTTGGTGGGGACGTGAATGACACCGCCGCTCCCCCTGATGACACCGCCGACTCCGGGATCAACTTGGCCGGTCCTGAAGTCATTCCGGCCAGTACCGCGCACAATCCAGCCGGTACAGGCCATCCAGCCGAGTACACGCACTTCCACTTCTACACAAGAGGACTCGGACCAAATGAGCTACCAGCTCCAGGACATGCACTTAGAGGAAGTATCTACACCAGTGGTACCTCAGGAGCAATGACAAGAAGCAGATCAAGAGCACTCTTCCACAAATTCAGCTTATGGGTCGACAAGCTTCTAGAGGAAGAGCAGCTAAGGACAATGGGCCAGAAGAGCAAATTAGAGTCCAAAGGCTTCTCAACAACACAAGGAACATCAGAGACTTGGGCTTTAGTGGCAAGAGAGGTCAGGGCCCAAAGATTTTAACCCTACTCCAAGTCGAAGACTAGGAGCAAGGCGTGCATGCCACAAGGACGGCCACCTTCCATTTCTTGGCCGTGAGGTGAGTTAAGGTAAGTTTACATTCAATATATGCCTCTTTCTGTTTTGCAGGGTAGGATCTAGTTGCTTTACATTTTGAGTCAAGAACATTTTAGGAATAGGTCCTTTTCGGTTATGCACTTTTGTATCTTTTCCTTTGTGCACTTTTGTAAACTTTCCTTTTCTTTATTTGAGTCGACCCTAGAAGGTCAAGCTGTCGAGCATATTAATAAGGCTCCTTCCAGCATTGTAGTTCCGACAACCTTTTTGATATTAATAAAGATCGAATTTTCTTCCTACAAGTTTTCTCTCAAGAACTTGTGCGCTTAGAACCCTAGTCGAGACCAGCCCTCCTAGCTTCTAAGTTGTGATTTATCACGAGGTTCATCACCCCTCGTGTGGTTCACTTCACCCTTCCATCGTTTACCAACCAGAAAACCCCTATCCAGAAGCCTAAGGTTGAGTTTCTCACCTAATCTTCTACAAACAGCCCACGCCCATACATCCTTGAATCAAGGCTTGGATCATTTTGGTATCGGAGCTTAAAGCTCCTAAACCAGGTTGTTTCTATCCTTTTGCTTGTCTTATTTCTAGTTCTTGCATTAGTTTAAGTCGTATTCAAGAAAAATAAAAAAAACAACATCAAACTCAAACCGAGTGCATCTAGCCTCCTACGTGTATCACTAGGGTTTAGGTTCACTTTTGCATTATCATTCACGTTTTCCTTTTTGTTTAAGTCATATTTCCTTTATTTTTAAGTTTAATTAAAAAGAAAAGAAAAAAGAAAATAGAAAAGATACTAAAAGAATTCGAATTGGACAGCTAGCACAAGTTGTCTAGGAAGTTTCCTTTTTTCAATTTCCTTTCTTTAGAATTTTTCCTTTTGCATTTTTCAAACCATATAAAAGAAAACTCTCCTAATAATTTAGGAGCACCCTAATTGTCTTCTTTCTTTGTAGCACACATGGGAGAAGAGAATAGAGACGCAGCTGAAGCCATGATGGCCATGTTCACCACACTCCAAACACAACTCGCATCCATAGGCGAGAGGTTGGAGCGTGGAGAGACCAGTAAGATTCCAGGCCATAAGGCACGTGAGAGCTGAGCCAGATCGTCCTGAGGGTCCTGAGTACCTTAGGACACGGCACGAACAGGAGGAACCCCAGCCAGATGGAGATGAGGACACGCAACCTCATAACTATCACCATAGGCCGAGAGGACCTCCACGGCAACCAGAGGCAGAAGATGATGGCTTTGAGCCATATGGTCTTCACCAGAGACCAAGAATGCCTCCTAGACGTCATGAGGATGGAGATGAACACACCTATAACCGGGTAATTCATCCTGATGTTAAACTAACTCCTCCAACTTTTGCAGGAAAAGTAGACCCCGAGGCTTACCTAGATTGGGAGAAGCGAATGGATCATATCTTTGATCACTACAACCAACCAGGACCTAGGAGAGTCTCAATGGCAGTAGCACAACTCACGGACAATGCCCTCATCTGGTGGGATCGTGAGGTATCTGACAGAAGGAGGAAGAGAATGAGACCCGTAGACTCATGGGTCGACATGAAAGACCTCATGCGACAAAGGTATGTTCCACCTTACTTTCATAGGGATTTGCAACGACGTTTTCGTACTCTTAAGCAGGGTACCAGATCAGTAGAGGAGTACTATGAAGAGTTCGAGAGGTTAAGGAACAGATTGGAGCTCAATGATGATGAAGAAGCATTGATGGCACAATTCTTGGATGGACTCCAAGAAAGGATCAGCTGCAAGGTGGAAAGGCAAATCTACAACGACTTCAAGGACTTGTTCCACCTATCTGTGCAAGCTGAACAGCACATCAAACGTAAGAGCCAAGACATCCGCAGCAAGCCTAAGACACCTTGGGCACCAAGCAACATGCCTAAGACAGTGGACAAAGGCAAAAGCGTAGAGATCGAGTCAAGGTTCAAGAGCAAGCCTCCTGAACCCACCCGTGACCAGAGAGAGCCTGGTAAGTCTTCTAACCCTCAAAGATCACGTGACATAACTTGTTTCAAGTGCAGGGGACGTGGACACATCTCAAGGAGTGCCCAAACAACCGAGTCATGCTGATTACGGAGGCAGGAGAATATGAGTCCCAAGATGAAGAGGACTATGAACCAGAAGGAGAATATGGTGACATTGAGTACCCTGATGTGGGGAAGTGCTGGTCACTAGACGTATCCTCAGTGCAATGGTGGATCCTTCAGAGACCATCCAAAGGGAGAACATCTTCCACAGCCGTTGCACCATCAAGGGAAAGGTATGTAACCTCATCATAGATGGTGGTTCTTGCACTAACGTTGCTAGTGCGTATATGGTTGATAAGCTAGGTCTAGAGAGGACACGGCATCCTCGACCATATAGACTGAGATGGCTTGATGACAAAGTGGAGCTCAAGATTCATGAGCAAGTCACTGTGCCATTCAGTGTGGGCAAGTACCAAGACCAGGTCGTGTGCGACGTGGTGCCCATGCAAGCTGGCCATCTTCTACTAGGAAGACCATGGCAGTTTGACAAAGAGACCAGGCATGATGGCAGAACCAATCTCTACACCTTCGTGCATGACAAGAGAAAGGTCAGCCTAGCTCCTCTTACACCTGCCCAAGTACATGAGCTACAACTCCAAATGAGTAAGGAAAAGAAACTTGTCAAGTCTAACTTTCTTATTCAACCTAGTCATGTCCGGAGAGCTTTAGCCTCAAGGACTTAATGTTACTAATGGTTTTCAAGGAAGTGTTGAGTATAGAACAGGGACAGGTAGAGCTACCTCATGAAGTAGCAACACTCCTCAACAAATTCCAGGATGTATTTCCAGAGGAGATACCAGCAGGCTTGCCTCCTTTACGTGGCATAGAACACCAGATTGATCTAGTGCCCGGAGCAGCCCTGCCCAACCGGCCAGCCTACCGGATGAGTCCAGAGGAGTCCAAGGAGCTTGAGAAGCAAGTCAAGGAGCTCCTGGAGAAAGGATATGTTCGAGAGAGCCTCAGTCCATGTGCTGTACCAGTGCTACTAGTGCCCAAGAAGGATGGGACTTGGCGCATGTGCGTGGACTGCCGAGCAATCAACAACATCACAGTCAAGTAAGGCATCCAATACCACGACTGGATGACATGCTAGATGAGCTGAGTGGAGCCACGGTCTTCTCAAGATAGACCTCAAAAGTGGATACCACCAGGTAAGAATGAAGGAAGGTGATGAGTGGAAGACTGCTTTCAAGACAAAGCAAGGGCTCTCTGAGTGGACAGTCATGCCATTTGGCTTGACTAATGCCCCAAGCACCTTCATGCGCCTTATGAACCAAGTTCTTAGGGCGGACATCAGTAAGTTTGTAGTAGTTTACTTTGATGACATCTTGGTTTATAGTAAGTGCCTACGGGAACACCTCACACATCTTGAGATGGTACTTAAAACCCTTTGACAAGAAGAGCTTTATGCCAATCTCAAGAAGTGCACCTTTTGTACTGATAAGCTTGTCTTTTTAGGTTTTTTTGTGAGTTCACAGGGCCTACAGGTTGATGAAGAAAAGATTTGAGCCATACAAGAATGGCCAACACCAGGAAACATCAGCCAAGTAAGGAGCTTCCACGGACTGGCCAGCTTCTATAGGAGATTCGTGCCCAACTACAGCAGTATTGCCTCACCACTCACGGCAGTAGTGAAGAAGAACGTGGATTCAGCTGGGGAGAAGCTCAGGAGAAGGCATTCAAGGCCTTGAAGGACAGCCTTACACATGCACCAGTGCTAGTCCTGCCCGACTTCAACAAGACTTTGAAGTGGAGTGTGATGCCTCTGGAATAGGCATAGGAGCAGTGCTAACCCAAGGAGGGAGACCAGTGGCATACTTCAGTGAGAAGCTAGGTGGTGCCTCACTGAACTACCCCACTTATGACAAGGAGCTTTATGTCCTTGTCCAGCATTGAGACTTGGCAGCATTACTTGCTGTCCAAGGAGTTTGTGATCCACACTGATCACGAGACTCTCAAACACCCCAGAGGGCAAACCAATCTCAAGAGGAGACATGCCAGGTGGATGGAGTTCATAGAGACCTTTCCGTACATCATCAAGTACAAGAAGAGCAAAGACAATGTGGTAGCCGATGCACTATCAAGGAGGTTTGCCTTGATATCAACCATGGAGGCAAAGGTCCTAGGATTCGAGCACAACAAGGATCTATACAAGGATGATCCTGACCTTGCTGAGAGCTACAAGGAGTGTAGCACAGGGAGTCATGGCAAATTCTATATCCATGAGGGATTCTTGTTCCGAGAAAGAAGGCTGTGCATACCACAAGGATCACTAAGGGAACTTATCATCCCAGAAGCTCATGGAGGAGGACTCATGGGCCACTTTGGTGTCGACAAGACTCTAGCAGTGGTCAAGGAGCACTTCTACTGGCCACACATCAAGAGGACAGTAGAAGCACATTGTGCAAGGTGCATTACTTGCAAGAAGGCAATAGTGCAACCTCATGGGTTGTATCTCCCACTGCCCATACCAACACATCCATGGGTGGACATCTCATGGATTTTGTTCTAGGTCTGCCTAAGATCAACCACAAAGATGCAATTTGTAGTGGTGGACAGATTCTCCAAGATGGCACATTTTCCCCATGTGCCAATGTCAATGATGCCACACAAACAGCTGAGCTGTTCTTCAGGAGATAGTACGGCTTCATGGAGCCAAGGACCATCGTATCAGATAGGGACACCAAGTTCCTCAGCCATTTCTGAGGACCCTTTGAGAAAGCTAGGCACGAAGCTACTCTTCTCAACCACCATCCTCAAACCGATTAAACTGAAGTTGTCAACAGGACACTATCAACTCTTCTCAGAACAACACTAGGGAAGAACCTAAAGACTTGGGTGGAGTGCCTGCCATTCATTGAGTTCGCCTACAACCGAGCCGTGCACTCAGCAACCAAAAAGACACCATTTGAAGTGGTATACGGCTTCAACCCTCTCACCCCATTGGAGAAAACACCACTGCCACCAGCTGAGATGACCAACCTCAACGGAGCATCCAAAGCAGAGTTCATAAGGAGGTTACACCAGAAGGTAGCAGAAAACTTGGAGAAGAGGACCGGACAGTACGTGACTCATGCCAACAAAGGAAGAAAGGAGGTGATCTTTCAACCAGGCGATTGGGTGTGGCTACACCTACGGCAGGAGAGGTTCCCAAACCTAAGGAGTTCCAAGCTAGCACCAAGAGGAGATGGACCATTCAGAGTGCTCGAGAGGATCAACAACAACGCCTACCGGATCGAGCTGCCAGGTGAGTTTAATGTGTCCAATACGTTCAATGTTACTGACTTAGCCCTTTCCATGCAGATGAACCAGTTTTGAGGACAAAACCTACTGAAGAGGGAGGGAATGATGAGGACATCAGGTCATACATCCAGCCAGGAGACCAGACTGGCCGACCAGGAAGCTTGCCCGAGACAGCAGGACCATCTGGCGCGCATGCCGGACCAGACAGTACCGTCGGACCCTCGACCTATAGGACCAGACCGGTCAACATTGCCGGCGGAGAGGCCCAAGCTTCCGGCACACTTGGTGGGGACGTGAATGACACCGCCGGTCCCCCTGATGACACCGCCGACTCCGGGATCAACTTGGCCGGTCCTGAAGTCATTCCGGCCAGTACCGCGCACAATCCAGCCGGTACAGCCATCCAGCCGAGTACACGCACACTTCCACTTCTACACAAGAGGACTCGGACCAAATGAGCTACCAGCTCCAGGACATGCACTTAGAGGAAGTATCTACACCAGTGGTACCTCCAGGAGCAATGACAAGAAGCAGATCAAGAGCACTCTTCCACAAATTCAGCTTATGGGTCGACAAGCTTCTAGAGGAAGAGCAGCTAAGGACAATGGGCCAGAAGAGCAAATTAGAGTCCAAAGGCTTCTCAACAACACAAGGAACATCAGAGACTTGGGCTTTAGTGGCAAGAGAGGTCAGGGCCCAAAGATTTTAACCCTACTCCAAGTCGAAGACTAGGAGCAAGGCGTGCATGCCACAAGGACGGCCACCTTCCATTTCTTGGCCGTGAGGTGAGTTAAGGTAAGTTTACATTCAATATATGCCTCTTTCTGTTTTGCAGGGTAGGATCTAGTTGCTTTACATTTTGAGTCAAGAACATTTTAGGAATAGGTCCTTTTCGGTTATGCACTTTTGTATCTTTTCCTTTGTGCACTTTTGTAAACTTTCCTTTTCTTTATTTGAGTCGACCCTAGAAGGTCAAGCTGTCGAGCATATTAATAAGGCTCCTTCCAGCATTGTAGTTCGACAACCTTTTGATTATTAATAAAGTAGAACTTTTTCCCTACAAGTTTTCTCTCAAGAATCTTGTGCGCTTAGAACCTAGTTGAGACCAGCCCTCCTAGCTCTAAGTTTGTGATTTATCACGAGGTTCATCACCCTCGTGTGGTTCACTTCACCCTTCCATCGTTTACCAACCAGAAAACCCCTATCCAGAAGCCTAAGGTTGAGTTTCTCACCTAATCTTCTACAAACAGCCCACGCATACATCCTTGAATCAAGGCTTGTATCATTTTGGTATCAGAGCTTAAAGCTCCTAAACCAGGTTGTTTCTATCCTTTTGCTTGTTTATTTCTAGTTCTTGCATTAGTTTAAGTCGCATTCAAGAAAAATCAAAAAATAACATCAAACTCCAAACCGAGTGCATCTAGCCTCCTACGTGTATCACTAGGGTTTAGATTCACTTTTGCATTGCATTCACGTTTTCCTTTTGTTTAATCATATTTCCTTTATTTTTAAGTTAAATTAAAAGAAAAGAAAAGAAAATAGAAAAGATACTAAAAGAATTCGAATTGGACAGCTAGCACAAGTTGTCTAGGAAGTTTCCTTTTTTCAATTTCCTTTCTTTAGAATTTTTCCTTTTGCATTTTTCAAACCATATAAAAGAAAACTCTCCTAATAATTTAGGAGCACCCTAATTGTCTTCTTTCTTTGTAGCACACATGGGAGAAGAGAATAGAGACGCAGCTGAAGCCATGATGGCCATGTTCACCACACTCCAAACACAACTCGCATCCATAGGCGAGAGGTTGGAGCGTGGAGAGACCAGTAAGATTCCAGGCCATAAGGCACGTGAGAGCTGAGCCAGATCGTCCTGAGGGTCCTGAGTACCTTAGGACACGGCACGAACAGGAGGAACCCCAGCCAGATGGAGATGAGGACACGCAACCTCATAACTATCACCATAGGCCGAGAGGACCTCCACGGCAACCAGAGGCAGAAGATGATGGCTTTGAGCCATATGGTCTTCACCAGAGACCAAGAATGCCTCCTAGACGTCATGAGGATGGAGATGAACACACCTATAACCGGGTAATTCATCCTGATGTTAAACTAACTCCTCCAACTTTTGCAGGAAAAGTAGACCCCGAGGCTTACCTAGATTGGGAGAAGCGAATGGATCATATCGTTGATCACTACAACCAACCAGGACCTAGGAGAGTCTCAATGGCAGTAGCACAACTCACGGACAATGCCCTCGTCTGGTGGGATCGTGAGGTATCGGACAGAAGGAGGAAGAGAATGAGACCCATAGACTCATGGGTCGACATGAAAGACCTCATGCGACAAAGGTTTGTTCCACCTTACTTTCATAGAGATTTGCAACGTCGTTTTCGTACTCTTAAGCAGGGTACCAGATCAGTAGAGGAGTACTATGAAGAGTTCGAGAAATTAAGGAACAGATTGGAGATCATTGATGATGAAGAAGAATTGATGGCACAATTCTTGGATGGACTCCAAGAAAGGATCAGCCGCAAGGTGGAAAGGCAAATCTACAATGACTTCAAAGACTTGTTCCACCTATCTGTGCAAGCTGAGCAGCACATCAAGCGTAAGAGCCAAGACATACGCAGCAAGCGTAAGACACCTTGGGCACCAAGCAACATGCCCAAGCCTGTAGACAAAGGCAAAAGCAAAGAGATTGAGTCAAGGTTCAAGAGCAAGCCTCCTGAACCCACCCGTGACCAGAGAGAGCCTGGTAAGTCTTCTAACCCTCAAAGATCACGTGACATAACTTGTTTCAAGTGCAGGGGACGTGGACACATCTCAAGGAGTGCCCAAACAACCGAGTCATGCTGATTACGGAGGCAGGAGAATATGAGTCCCAAGATGAAGAGGACTATGAACCAGAAGGAGAATATGGTGACATTGAGTACCCTGATGTGGGGAAGTGCTGGTCACTAGACGTATCCTCAGTGCAATGGTGGATCCTTCAGAGACCATCCAAAGGAGAACATCTTCCACAGCCGTTGCACCATCAAGGGAAAGGTATGTAACCTCATCATAGATGGTGGTTCTTGCACTAACGTTGCTAGTGCGTATATGGTTGATAAGCTAGGTCTAGAGAGGACACGGCATCCTCGACCATATAGACTGAGATGGCTTGATGACAAAGTGGAGCTCAAGATTCATGAGCAAGTCACTGTGCCATTCAGTGTGGGCAAGTACCAAGACCAGGTCGTGTGCGACGTGGTGCCCATGCAAGCTGGCCATCTTCTACTAGGAAGACCATGGCAGTTTGACAAAGAGACCAGGCATGATGGCAGAACCAATCTCTACACCTTCGTGCATGACAAGAGAAAGGTCAGCCTAGCTCCTCTTACACCTGCCCAAGTACATGAGCTACAACTCCAAATGAGTAAGGAAAAGAAACTTGTCAAGTCTAACTTTCTTATTCAACCTAGTCATGTCCGGAGAGCTTTAGCCTCGAAGGACTTAATGTTACTAATGGTTTTCAAGGAAGTGTTGAGTATAGAACAGGGACAGGTAGAGCTACCTCATGAAGTAGCAACACTCCTCAACAAATTCCAGGATGTATTTCCAGAGGAGATACCAGCAGGCTTGCCTCCTTTACGTGGCATAGAACACCAGATTGATCTAGTGCCCGGAGCAGCCCTGCCCAACCGCCAGCCTACCGGATGAGTCCAGAGGAGTCCAAGGAGCTTGAGAAGCAAGTCAAGGAGCTCCTGGAGAAAGGATATGTTCGAGAGAGCCTCAGTCCATGTGCTGTACCAGTGCTACTAGTGCCCAAGAAGGATGGGACTTGGCGCATGTGGACTGCCGAGCAATCAACAACATCACAGTCAAGTATAGGCATCCAATACCACGACTGGATGACATGCTAGATGAGCTGAGTGGAGCCACGGTCTTCCAAGATAGACCTCAAAAGTGGATACCACCAGGTAAGAATGAAGGAAGGTGATGAGTGGAAGACTGCTTTCAAGACAAAGCAAGGGCTCTACGAGTGGACAGTCATGCCATTTGGCTTGACTAATGCCCCAAGCACCTTCATGCCTTATGAACCAAGTTCTTAGGGCGTACATCAGTAAGTTTGTGTAGTTTATTTTGATGACATACTTGTTTATAGTAAGTGCCTACGGAACACCTCACACATCTTGAGATGGTCCTTAAAACCCTTCGACAAGAAGAGCTTTATGCCAATCTCAAGAAGTGCACCTTTTACTGATAAGCTTGTCTTTTTAGGTTTTGTTGTGAGTTCACAGGGCCTACAGGTTGATGAGAGAAGATTCGAGCCATACAAGAATGGCCAACACCAGGAAACATCAGCCAAGTAAGGAGCTTCCACGGACTGGCCAGCTTCTATAGGAGATTCGTGCCCAACTTCAGCAGTATTGCCTCACCACAGTAGTGAAGAAGAACGTGGGATTCAGCTGGGGAGAAGCTCAGGAGAAGGCATTCCAGGCCTTGAAGGACAGCCTTACACATGCACCAGTGCTAGTCCTTCCCGACTTCAACAAGACGTTTGAAGTGGAGTGTGATGCCTCTGGAATAGGCATAGGAGCAGTGCTAACCCAAGGAGGGAGACCAGTGGCATACTTCAGTGAGAAGCTAGGTGGTGCCTCACTGAACTACCCCACTTATGACAAGGAGCTCTATGCCCTTGTCCGAGCATTGGAGACTTGGCAGCATTACTTGCTGTCCAAGGAGTTTGTGATCCACACTGATCACGAGACTCTCAAACACCTCAGAGGGCAAACCAATCTCAAGAGGAGACATGCCAGGTGGATGGAGTTCATAGAGACCTTCCGTACATCATCAAGTACAAGAAGGGCAAAGACAATGTGGTAGCCGATGCACTATCAAGGAGGTTTGCCTTGATATCAACCATGGAGGCAAAGGTCCTAGGATTCGAGCACATCAAGGATCTATACAAGGATGATCCTGACCTTGCTGAGAGCTACAAGGAGTGTAGCACAGGGAGTCATGGCAAATTCTACATCCATGAGGATTCTTGTTCCGAGAAAGAAGGCTGTGCATACCACAAGGATCACTAAGGGAGCTTATCATCCGAGAAGCTCATGGAGGAGGACTCATGGGCCACTTTGGTGTCGACAAGACTCTAGCAGTGGTCAAGGAGCACTTCTACTGGCCACACATCAAGAGGACAGTAGAAGCACATTGTGCAAGATGCATCACTTGCAAGAAGGCAAAGTCCCGAGTGCAACCTCACGGGTTGTATCTCCCACTGCCCATACCAACACATCCATGGGTGGACATCTCGATGGATTTTGTTCTAGGTCTGCCCAAGATCAACCACAAAGATGCAATCTTTGTAGTGGTGGACAGATTCTCCAAGATGGCACATTTCATCCCATGTGCCAATGTCAATGATGCCACACAAACAGCTGAGCTGTTCTTCAGGGAGATAGTACGGCTTCATGGAGTGCCAAGGACCATCGTATCAGATAGGGACACCAAGTTCCTCAGCCATTTCTGGAGGACCCTTTGAGAAAGCTAGGCACGAAGCTACTCTTCTCAACCACTTGCCATCCTCAAACCGATGGCCAAACTGAAGTTGTCAACAGGACACTATCAACTCTTCTCAGAACTACACTAGGGAAGAACCTAAAGACTTGGGTGGAGTGCCTGCCATTCATTGAGTTCGCACAACCGAGCCGTGCACTCAGCAACCAAGAAGACACCATTTGAAGTGGTATACGGCTTCAACCCTCTCACCCCATTGGAGCAAACACCACTGCCACCAGCTGAGATGACCAACCTCAACGGAGCATCCAAAGCAGAGTTCATAAGGAGGTTACACCAGAAGGTAGCAGAAAACTTGGAGAAGAGGACCGGACAGTACGTGACTCATGCCAACAAGGGAAGAAAGGAGGTGATCTTTCAACCAGGCGATTGGGTGTGGCTACACCTCGGCAGGAGAGGTTCCCAAACCTAAGGAGTTCCAAGCTAGCACCAAGAGGAGATGGACCATTCAGAGTGCTCGAGAGGATCAACAACAACGCCTACCGGATCGAGCTTCCAGGTGAGTTTAATGTGTCCAATACGTTCAATGTTACTGACTTGGCCCCTTTCCATGCAGATGATCCAGTTTTGAGGACAAAACCTACTGAAGAGGGAGGGAATGATGAGGACATCAGGTCGTACATCCAGCCAGGAGACCAGACTGGCCGACCAGGAAGCTTGCCGAGACAGCAGGACCATCTGGCGCCTGCCGGACCAGACAGTACCGCGGACCCTCGACCTATAGGACCAGACCGGTCAACATCGCCGGAGAGGCCCAAGCTTCCGGCACACTTGGTGGGGACGTGAATGACACCGCCGGTCCCCTGATGACACCGCCGACTCCGGGATCAACTTGGCGGTCCTGAAGTCATTCCGGCCAGTACCGCACAATCCAGCGGTACAGCCATCCAGCCGAGTACACGCACTTCCACTTCTACACAAGAGGACTCGGACCAAATGAGCTACCAGCTCCAGGACATGCACCTAGAAGAAGTATCTACACAAGTGGTACCTCCAGGAGCAATGACAAGAAGCAGATCAAGAGCACTCTTCCACAAATTCAGCTTATGGGTCGACAAGCTCCTAGAGGAAGAGCAGCTAAGGACAATGGGCCAGAGGAGCAAATTAGAGTCCAAAGGCTTCTCAACAACACAAGGAACATCAGAGACTTGGGCTTTAGTGGCAAGAGAGGTCAGGGCCCAAAGATATTTAACCCTACTCCAAGTCGAAGACTAGGAGCAAGGCGCCTGCATGCCACAAGGACCGCCACCTTCCATTTCTTGGCCGTGAGGTGAGTTAAGGTAAGTTTACATTCGAATATAGCCTCTTTCTGTTTTGCAGGGTAGGATCTAGTTGCTTTACATTTTTGAGTCAAGAACATTTTAGGAATAGGTCCTTTTTCGGTTATGCACTTTTGTATCTTTTCCTTGTGCACTTTTGTAAACTTTCCTTTTTCTTTATTTGTGTCGACCCTAGAAGGTCAAGCTGTCGAGCATATTAATAAGGCTCCTTCCAGCATTGTAGTTCGAAACCTTTTTGATTATTAATAAAGTAGAACTTTTTCCCTACAAGTTTTCTCTCTAAGAATCTTGTGCGCTTAGAACCTAGTTGAGACCAGCCCTCCTAGCTCTAAGTTTGGGATTTATCACGAGGTTCATCACCCCTCGTGTGGTTCACATTCATCGTACAAATGAAAACCTATCCAGAAGCTCAATGAGTTCTTAATCTTCACAAACAGCCTACGCAGATAAGCCTTGAATCAGGCTTGTATGATTTCATCAAAGCAAAGCTCCTAAACCAGGTTGTTTCATCCTTTGTTGTCTTATAGTTCTTGCATTAGTTTAAGTCGTTCAGAAAAAAAATCAAACTAAAAAAGGCATCTAGTCCTACGTGTATCACTAGGGTTTAGATTCACTTTTGCATTGCTTTCTCCTTTTGTTTAATTCATATTTCCTTAATTTTGGTTAAATTGAAAAGAAAAGAAAAGAAAAAGGAAAGAAAAAAAAGGAAAATACCCAAGAATTGGACAGACTAGAGTTGTCAGAAGTCAATTTCTTTTCCAGATTTTTCCTTGCACAATCAAAAAGAAAATCCTCAATTTGCATAATTGTCTTCTTTCTTGTAGCACAATGGGAGAAGAGAGAGAGCTGAAGCCATGATGGCTATGTTCACCACACTCCATTGAAGGCTTGGAGGTTGGAGCTGAGAGACCAAAGATTCCAGGCCATAAGGCACGTGAGGGCTGAGCAAGACCATCCTGAGGGTCCTGAGCACCTTAGGACACGGCACTAACAGGAGGAACCCCAGCCAGATGGAGATGAGGACACACAACCTCATAACTATCACCATAGGCCGAGAGGACCTCCACGGCAACCAGAGGCAGAAGATGATGGCTTTGAGCCATATGGTCTTCACCAGAGACAAAGAATACCTCCTAGACATCATGAGGATGGAGCTGAACACACCTACAACCGGGTAATTCATCCTGATGTTAAACTAACTCCTCCAAGTTTTGCAGGAAAAGTAGACCCCGAGGCTTACCTAGATTGGGAGAGGAGAATGGATCATATCTTTGATCAACCAAGACCTAGGAGAGTATAGCACAACTCAGGACAATGCCTCATCTGGTGGGATCGTGAGGTATCAGAGGAGAAGAATGAGCCAGACTCTCACATGAAGACCTCATCTTTGTTCCACACTTTCATAGGATTTGCAACGTTTTCTACTCTTAAGCAGGGTACCAGATCAGTAGAGGAGTACTGAAGAGTCAGAATTAAGGAACAGATTGGAGCTCAATGATGATGAAGAAGCATTGATGCCACAATTCTTGGATGGACTCCAAGAAAGGATCAGCTGCAAGGTGGAAAGGCAAATCTACAATGACTTCAAAGACTTGTTCCACCTATCTGTGCAAGCTGAGCAGCACATCAAACGTAAGAGCCAAGACATCCGCAGCAAGCCTAAGACACCTTGGGCACCAAGCAATATGCCTAAGACCGTAGACAAAGGCAAAAGCGTAGAGATCGAGTCGAGGTTCAAGAGCAAGCCTCCTGAACCCACCCGTGACCAGAGAGAGCCTGGTAAGTCTTCTAACCTCAAAGATCACGTGACATAACTTGTTTCAAGTGCAGGAGACGTGGACACATCTCAAGGGAGTGCCCAAACAACATGCTGATCAGAGGCAGGAGAAGAGTCCAAGATGAAGAGGACTATGAGCCAGAAGGAGAGTATGGTGACATTGAATACCCTGATGTGGGGGAAGTGCTGGTCACTAGACGTATCCTCAGTGCAATGGTGGATCCTTCAGAGACCATCAAAAGGGAGAACATCTTCCACAGCCGTTGCATCATCAAGGGCAAGGTATGTAACCTCATCATAGATGGTGTTTCTTGCACTAACGTTGCTAGTGCATATATGGTTGATAAGCTAGGTCTGGAGAAGACAAGGCATCCTCCACCATATAGACTGAGATGGCTCGATGACAAAGTGGAGCTGAAGATCCATGAACAAGTCATTGTACCATTCAGTGTGGGCAAGTACCAGGATCAAGTCGTGTGCGACGTGGTGCCCATGCAAGCTGGCCATCTTCTACTAGGAAGACCATTTGACAGAGACCAGGCATGATGGCTGAACCAATCTATACACCTTCGTGCATGACAAGAGAAAGGTCAGCCTAGCTCCTCTTACACCTGCCCAAGTACATGAGCTACAACTCCAAATGAGTAAGGAAAAGAAACTTGTCAAATCTAACTTTCTTATTCAACCTAGTCATGTCCGGAGAGCTTTAGCCTCGAAGGACTTAATGTTACTAATGGTTTTCAAGGAAGTGTTGAGTATAGAACAGGGACAGGTAAAGCTACCTCATGAAGTAGCAACACTCCTCAACAAATTCCAGGATGTATTTCCAGAGGAGATACCAGCAGGCTTGCCTCCTTTACGTGGCATAGAACACCAGATCTATCTAGTGCCCGGAGCAGCCCTGCCCAACTGGCCAGCCTACCGGATGAGTCCAGAGGAGTCCAAGAGCTTGAGAAGCAAGTCAAGGAGCTCCTGGAGAAAGGATATGTTCGAGAGAGCCTCAGTCCATGTGCCGTACCAGTGCTACTAGTGCCCAAGAAAGATGGGACTTGGCGCATGTGCGTGGACTGCCGAGCAATCAACAACATCACAGTCAAGTACCGGCATCCAATACCACGGCTGGATGACATGCTAGATGAGCTGAGTGGAGCCATGGTCTTCTCCAAGAGACCTCAAAAGTGGATACCACCAGGTAAGATGAAGGAAGGTGATGAGGGAAAGCTTCAAGACAAAGCAAGGACTCTAGAGTGGACCATGCCATTTGGCTGACTAATGCCCTCACCTTCATGCTCTTATGAACCAAGTGGGCACATCAGAAGTTGTAGTTACTTTTGATGACATTTTGGTTTATAGTAAGTGCCTACGGGAACACCTCACACATCTTGAGATTGTACTTAAAACCCTTCGACAAGAAGAGCTTTATGCCAATCTCAAGAAGTGCACCTTTTGTACTGATAAGCTTGTCTTTTAGGTTTTGTTGTGAGTTCACAGGGCCTACAGGTTGATGAAGAGAAGATTCGAGCCATACAAGAATGGCCAACACCAGGAAACATCAGCCAAGTAAGGAGCTTCCACGGACTGGCCAGCTTCTAAAGGAGATTCGTGCCCAACTTCAGCAGTATTGCCTCACCACTGACGGCAGTAGTGAAGAAGAACATGGGATTCAGCTGGGAGAAGCTCAGGAGAAGGCATTCAAGGCCTTGAAGGACAGCCTTACACACGCACCAGTGTTAGTCCTTCCCGACTTCAACAAGACGTTTGAAGTGGAGTGTGATGCCTCTGGAATAGGCATAGGAGCAGTGCTAACCCAAGGAAGGAGACCAGTGGCATACTTCAGTGAGAAGCTAGGTGGTGCCTCACTGAACTACCCCACTTATGAGGATGCCCTTGTCCGACCATTGGAGACTTGGCAGCATTACTTGCTGTCCAAGGAGTTTGTGATCCACACTGATCACCAGACTCTCAAACACCTCAGAGGGCAAACCAATCTCAAGAGGAGACATGCCAGGTGGATGGAGTTCATAGAGACCTTCCCGTACATCATCAAGTACAAGAAGGGCAAAGACAATGTGGTAGCCGATGCACTATCAAGGAGGTTTGCCTTGATATCAACCATGGAGGCAAAGGTCCCAGGATTCGAGCACATCAAGGATCTATACAAGGATGATCCTGACTTTGCTGAGAGCTACAAGGAGTGTAGCACAGGGAGTCATGGCAAATTCTATATCCATGAGGGATTCTTGTTCCGAGAAAGAAGGCAGTGCATACCACAAGGATCACTAAGGGAACTTATCATCCGAGAAGCTCATGGAGGAGGACTCATGGGCCACTTTGGTGTCGACAAGACTCTAGCAGTGGTCAAGCAGCACTTCTACTGGCCACACATCAAGAGGATAGTAGAAGCTCATTGTGCAAGATGCATCACTTGCAAGAAGGCAAAGTCCCGAGTGCAACCTCACGGCTTGTATCTCCCACTTCCCATACCTACACATCCATGGGTGGACATCTCAATGGACTTTGTTTTAGGTCTGCCCAAGATCAACCACAAAGATGCAATCTTTGTAGTGGTGGACAGATTCTCCAAGATGGCACACTTCATTCCATGTGCCAATGTCAATGATGCCACACAAACAGTTGAGCTGTTCTTCAGGGAGATAGTACTTTCTGAGGACCATCGTTGAGGGACACCAAGTTCTCAGCCATTTCTGGAGGACCCTTTGGGGGAAGCTAGGCACGAAGCTACTCTTCTCTACCACCTGCCATCCTCAAACCGATGGCCAAACTGAAGTTGTCAACAGGACACTATCAACTCTTCTCAGGATTATACTAGGGAAGAACCTAAAGACTTGGGTGGAGTGCCTGCCATTGATAGAGTTCGCTTACAACCGAGCCGTGCACTCAGCAACAAGAAGACACCATTTGAAGTAGTATACGGCTTCAACCCTCTCACCCCATTGGAGCAAACGCCACTACCAGCAGCTGAGATGATCAACCTCAACGGAGCATCCAAGGCAGAGTTCATAAGGAGGTTACACCAGAAGGTAGCAGAAAACTTGGAGAAGAGGACCAGACAGTACGTGACTCATGCCAACAAGGGAAGAAAGGAGGTGATCTTTCAACCAGGCGATTGGGTGTGGCTACACCTACGGCAGGAGAGGTTCCCAAACCTAAGGAGTTCCAAGCTAGCACCAAGAGGAGATGGACCATTCAGAGTGCTCTAGAGGATCAACAACAACGCCTACCGGATCGAGCCAGGTGAGTTTAATGTGTCCAATACGTTCAATGTTACTGACTTGGCCCCTTTCCATGCAGATGATCCAGTTTTGAGGACAAAACCTACTGAAGAGGGAGGGAATGATGAGGACATCAGGTCGTACATCCAGCCAGGAGACCAGACTGGCCGACCAGGAAGCTTGCCGAGACAGCAGGACCATCTGGCGCTGCCGGACCAGACAGTACCGCCGGACCCTCGACCTATAGGACCAGACCGGTCAACATCGCGGAGAGGCCCAAGCTTCCGGCACACTTGGTGGGGACGTGATGACACCGCCGGTCCCCTGATGACACCGCCGACTCCGGGATCAACTTGGCGGTCCTGAAGTCATTCCGCCAGTACCGCACAATCCAGCCGGTACAGCCATCCAGCCAGCGCACTTCCACTTCTACACAAGAGGACTCGGACCAAATGAGCTACCAGCTCCAGGACATGCACTTAGAGGAAGTATCTACACCAGTGGTACCTCCAGGAGCAATGACAAGAAGCAGATCAAGAGCACTCTTCCACAAATTCAGCTTATGGGTCGACAAGCTTCTAGAGGAAGAGCAGCTAAGGACAATGGGCCAGAAGAGAAAATTAGAGTCCAAAGGCTTCTCAACAACACAAGGAACATCAGAGACTTGGGCTTTAGTGGCAAGAGAGGTCAGGCCCAAAGATTTTTAACCCTACTCCAAGTCGAAGACTAGGAGCAAGGCGCGTGCATGCCACAAGGACGGCCACCTTCCATTTCTTGGCCATGAGGTAAGTTAAGGTAAGTTTTCAATAAGAATATTTGCCTCTTTCTGTTTTGCAGGGTAGGAACTAGAATATTTACTTTTATTGAGTCAAAAAACATTTTAGGAATAGGTCCTTTTTCGTTTATACACTTTTGTATCTTTTCCTTTTGTGCACCTTTGTAAACTTTCCTTTTCTTAGTTTGAGTCGACCCTAGAAGGTCAAGCTGTCGAGCATATTAATAAGGCTCCTTCCAGCATTGTAGTTCGACAACCTTTTTGATATTAATAAAGATAGAACTTTTTCCACAAGTTTTCTCTCAAAAGAATCTTGCGCTTAGAACCTAGTTGAGACCAGCCCTCCTAGCTCTAAGTTTGTGATTTATCACGAGGTTCATCACCCTCGTGTGGTTCACTTCACCCTTCCATCCCAACCAGAAAACCCTATCCAGAAGCCTAAGGTTGAGTTTCTCACCTAATCTTCTACAAACAGCCCACGCGCATACATCCTTGAATCAAGGCTTGTATCATTTTGGTATCAGAGCTTAAAGCTCCTAAACAAGGTTGTTTCTATCCTTTTGCTTGTCTTTTTTCTAGTTCTTGCATTAGTTTAAGTCGTATTCAAGAAAAATCAAAAAAACAACATCAAACTCCAAACCGAGTGCATCTAGCCTCCTACGTGTATCACTAGGGTTTAGATTCACTTTTTGCATTGCATACACGTTTTCCTTTTTGTTTAAGTCATATTTCCTTTATTATTAAGTCTAATTAAAAAGAAAAGAAAAAGAAAATAGAAAAGATACTAAAGAATTCGAATTGGACAGCTAGCACAAGTTGTCTAGGAAGTTTCCTTTTTCTTGTAGTCGAATTTCCTTTCCTTAAGATTTTTCCTTTTTGCATTTTTTTCAAACCCATATAAAAAGAAAACCCTCCTAATAATTTAGGAGCACCCTAATTTGTCTTCTTTCTTTGTAGCACACCATGGGAGAAGAGAATAGAGACGAGCTGATGATGGCTATGTTCACCACACTCCAAACACAACTCGCATCCATAGGCAGAGGTTGGAGGACCAGTAAGATTCCAGGCCATAAGGCACGTGAGAGCTGAGCAAGATGTCCTGAGGGTCCTGAGTACCTTAGGACACGGCACAACAGGAGGAACCCCAGCCAGATGGAGATGAGGACACAACCTCATAACTATCACCATAGGCCGAGAGGACCTCCACGGCAACCAGAGGCAGAAGATGATGGCTTTGAGCCATATGGTCTTCACCAGAGACCAAGAATGCCTCCTAGACGTCATGAGGATGGAGATGAACACACCTATAACCGGGTAATTCATCCTGATGTTAAACTAACTCCTCCAACTTTTGCAGGAAAAGTAGACCCCGAGGCTTACCTAGATTGGGAGAAGGGAATGGATCATATCTTTGATCACTACAACCAACCAGGACCTAGGAGAGTCTCAATGGCAGTAGCACAACTCACGGACAAAGCCCTCATCTGGTGGGATCGTGAGGTATCTGACAGAAGGAGGAAGAGAATGAGACCCGTAGACTCATGGGTCGACATGAAAGACCTCATGCGACAAAGGTATGTTCCACCTTACTTTCATAGGGATTTGCAATGACGTTTTCGTACTTTTAAGCAGGGTACCAGATCAGTAGAGGAGTACTATGAAGAGTTCGAGAGGTTAAGGAACAGATTGGAGCTCAATGATGATGAAGAAGCATTGATGGCGCAATTCTTGGATGGACTCCAAGAAAGGATCAGCTGCAAGGTGGAAGGGCAAATCTACAACCACTTCAAGGACTTGTTCCACCTATCTGTGCAAGCTGAACAGCACATCAAACGTAAGAGCCAAGACATCCGCAGCAAGCCTAAGACACCTTGGGCACCAAGCAACATGCCCAAGACAGTGGACAAAGGCAAAAGCGTAGAGATCGAGTCAAGGTTCAAGAGCAAGCCTCCTGAACCCACCCGTGACCAGAGAGAGCCTGGTAAGTCTTCTAACCCTCAAAAGATCACGTGACATAACTTGTTTGTGCAGGGGACGTGGACACATCTCAAGGAGTGCCCAAACAACCGAGTCATGCTGATTACGGAGGCAGGAGAATATGAGTCCCAAGATGAAGAGGACTATGAACCAGAAGGAGAATATGGTGACATTGAGTACCCTGATGTGGGGAAGTGCTGGTCACTAGACGTATCCTCAGTGCAATGGTGGATCCTTCAGAGACCATCCAAAGGGAGAACATCTTCCACAGCCGTTGCACCATCAAGGGAAAGGTATGTAACCTCATCATAGATGGTGGTTCTTGCACTAACGTTGCTAGTGTATATGGTTGATAAGCTAGGTCTAGAGAGGACACGGCATCCTCGACCATATAGACTGAGATGGCTTGATGACAAAGTGGAGCTCAAGATTCATGAGCAAGTCACTGTGCCATTCAGTGTGGGCAAGTACCAAGACCAGGTCGCGACGTGGTGCCCATGCAAGCTGGCCATCTTCTACTAGGAAGACCATGGCAGTTTGACAAAGAGACCAGGCATGATGGCAGAACCAATCTCTACACCTTCGTGCATGACAAGAGAAAGGTCAGCCTAGCTCCTCTTACACCTGCCCAAGTACATGAGCTACAACTCCAAATGAGTAAGGAAAAGAAACTTGTCAAGTCTAACTTTCTTATTCAACCTAGTCATGTCCGGAGAGCTTTAGCCTCGAAGGACTTAATGTTACTAATGGTTTTCAAGGAAGTGTTGAGTATAGAACAGGGACAGGTAGAGCTACCTCATGAAGTAGCAACACTCCTCAACAAATTCCAGGATGTATTTCCAGAGGAGATACCAGCAGGCTTGCCTCCTTTACGTGGCATAGAACACCAGATTGATCTAGTGCCCGGAGCAGCCCTGCCCAACCGCCAGCCTACCGGATGAGTCCAGAGGAGTCCAAGGAGCTTGAGAAGCAAGTCAAGGAGCTCCTGGAGAAAGGATATGTTCGAGAGAGCCTCAGTCCATGTGCTGTACCAGTGCTACTAGTGCCCAAGAAGGATGGGACTTGGCGCATGTGCGTGGACTGCCGAGCAATCAACAACATCACAGTCAAGTATAGGCATCCAATACCACGACTGGATGACATGCTAGATGAGCTGAGTGGAGCCAGTGTCTTCTCCAAGATAGACCTCAAAAGTGGATACCACCAGGTAAGAATGAAGGAAGGTGATGAGTGGAAGACTGCTTTCAAGACAAAGCAAGGGCTCTACGAGTGGACAGTCATGCCATTCGGCTTGACTAATGCCCCAAGCACCTTCATGCCTTATGAACCAAGTTCTTAGGGCGTACATCAGTAAGTTTGTAGTAGTTTATTTTGATGACATACTTGTTTATAGTAAGTGCCTACGGAACACCTCACACATCTTGAGATGGTACTTAAAACCCTTCGACAAGAAGAGCTTTATGCCAATCTCAAGAAGTGCACCTTTGTACTGATAAGCTTGTCTTTTTAGGTTTTGTTGTGAGTTCACAGGGCCTACAGGTTGATGAAGAGAAGATTCGAGCCATACAAGAATGGCCAACACCAGGAAACATCAGCCAAGTAAGGAGCTTCCACGGACTGGCCAGCTTCTATAGGAGATTCGTGCCCAACTTCAGCAGTATTGCCTCACCACTGACGGCAGTAGTGAAGAAGAACGTGGATTCAGCTGGGGAGAAGCCCAGGAGAACGCATTCCAGGCCTTGAAGGACAGCCTTACACATGCACCAGTGCTAGTCCTGCCCGACTTCAACAAGACATTTGAAGTGGAGTGTGATGCCTCTGGAATAGGCATAGGAGCAGTGCTAACTCAAGGAGGGAGACCAGTGGCATACTTCAGTGAGAAGCTAGGTGGTGCCTCACTGAACTACCCCACTTATGACAAGGAGCTCTATGCCCTTGTCCGAGCATTGGAGACTTGGCAGCATTACTTGCTGTCCAAGGAGTTTGTGATCCACACTGATCACGAGACTCTCAAACACCTCAGAGGGCAAACCAATCTCAAGAGGAGACATGCCAGGTGGATGGAGTTCATAGAGACCTTCCGTACATCATCAAGTACAAGAAGGGCAAAGACAATGTGGTAGCCGATGCACTATCAAGGAGGTTTGCCTTGATATCAACCATGGAGGCAAAGGTCCTAGGATTCGAGCACATCAAGGATCTATACAAGGATGATCCTGACCTTGCTGAGAGCTACAAGGAGTGTAGCACAGGGAGTCATGGCAAATTCTACATCCATGAGGGATTCTTGTTCCGAGAAAGAAGGCTGTGCATACCACAAGGATCACTAAGGGAGCTTATCATCCGAGAAGCTCATGGAGGAGGACTCATGGGCCACTTTGGTGTCGACAAGACTCTAGCAGTGGTCAAGGAGCACTTCTACTGGCCACACATCAAGAGGACAGTAGAAGCACATTGTGCAAGATGCATTACTTGCAAGAAGGCAAAGTCCCGAGTGCAACCTCACGGGTTGTATCTCCCACTGCCCATACCAACACATCCATGGGTGGACATCTCGATGGATTTTGTTCTAGGTCTGCCCAAGATCAACCACAAAGATGCAATCTTTGTAGTGGTGGACAGATTCTCCAAGATGGCACACTTCATCCCATGTGCCAATGTCAATGATGCCACACAAACAGCTGAGCTGTTCTTCAGGGAGATAGTACGGCTTCATGGAGTGCCAAGGACCATCGTATCAGATAGGGACACCAAGTTCCTCAGCCATTTCTGGAGGACCCTTTGGAGAAAGCTAGGCACGAAGCTACTCTTCTCAACCACTTGCCATCCTCAAACCGATGGCCAAACTGAAGTTGTCAACAGGACCTATCAACTCTTCTCAGAACAACACTAGGGAAGAACCTAAAGACTTGGGTGGAGTGCCTGCCATTCATTGAGTTCGCCTACAACCGAGCCGTGCACTCAGCAACCAAGAAGAACCCATTTGAAGTGGTATACGGTTTCAACCCTCTCACCCCATTGGAGCAAACACCACTGCCACCAGCTGAGATGACCAACCTCAACGGAGCATCCAAAACAGAGTTCATAAGGAGGTTACACCAGAAGGTAGCAGAGAACTTGGAGAAGAGGACCGACAGTACGTGACTCATGCCAACAAAGGAAGAAAGGAGGTGATCTTTCAACCAGGCGATTGGGTGTGGCTAAACCTACGGCAGGAGAGGTTCCCAAACCTAAGGAGTTCCAAGCTAGCACCAAGAGGAGATGGACCATTCAGAGTGCTCGAGAGGATCAACAACAACGCCTACCGGATCGAGCTGCGAGGTGAGTTTAATGTGTCCAATATGTTCAATGTTACTGACTTGGCCCCTTTCCAAGCAGATGATCCAGTCATGAGGACAAAACTCAGTGAAGAGGGAGGGAATGATGAGGACATCAGGTCGTACATCCAGCCAGGAGACCAGACTGGCCGACCAGGAAGCTTGCCCAAGACAGCCGGGCCATCTGGCACGCCTGCCGGTCCAAGCAGTACCGCCGGACCCTCGACCAATAGGACCAGAGCAACCAGCATTGCCGGCGGAGAGGCCCAAGCTTCCGCACACTTGGTGGGGACGTGGGTGACACCGCCGGTCCCCTGATGACACCGCCGACTGGGATCAACTTGGTCCTGAAGTCATTCCGCCAGTACAGACAATCCAGCCGGTACAGGCCATCCAGCCGAGTACACGCACTTCCACTTCTACACAAGAGGACTCGGACCAAATGAGCTACCAGCTCCAGGACATGCACTTAGAGGAAGTATCTACACCAGTGGTACCTCCAGGAGCAATGACAAGAAGCAGATCAAGAGCACTCTTCCACAAATTCAGCTTATGGGTCGACAAGCTTCTAGAGGAAGAGCAGCTAAGGACAATGGGCCAGAAGAGCAAATTAGAGTCCAAAGGCTTCTCAACAACACAAGGAACATCAGAGACTTGGGCTTTAGTGGCAAGAGAGGTCAGGCCCAAAGATATTTAACCCTACTCCAAGTCGAAGACTAGGAGCAAGGCGCGTGCATGCCACAAGGACGGCCACCTTCCATTTCTTGGCCGTGAGGTGAGTTAAGGTAAGTTTACATTCGAATATATGCCTCTTTCTGTTTTGCAGGGTAGGATCTAGTTGCTTTACATTTTTGAGTCAAGAACATTTTAGGAATAGGTCCTTTTTGGTTATACACTTTTGTATCTTTTCCTTTTGTGCACTTTTGTAAACTTTCCTTTTCTTTATTTGTGTCGACCCTAGAAGGTCAAGCTGTCGAGCATATTAATAAGGCTCCTTCCAGCATTGTAGTTCACAACCTTTTTGATATTAATAAAGTAGGACTTTCTTGCAACAAGTTTTCTCTGTAAGAATCTTGTGCGCTTAGAACCTAGTTGAGACCAGCCCTCCTAGCTCTAAGTTTGTGATTTATCACGAGGTTCATCACCCCTCGTGTGGTTCACTTCACCCTTCCATCGTTTACCAACCAGAAAACCCCTATCCAGAAGCCTAAGGTTGAGTTTCTCACCTAATCTTCTACAAACAGCCCACGCGCATACATCCTTGAATCAAGGCTTGTATCACCCCCCCCCCCCCCTCTGCAGTACAAGAAAATTGCAAAAATGCCACAGCATTTTGCGACCACATACGTGATCACAAAATTTTTGACTACAGTTACTATGGTTTTGCGACCAATTTGCGACTACGGAGCATTAGTTGCAAATTGGTCGCAAATTTGGGACTAAAAACAGTAGTCGCATATTGGTCATAATAGGCAACCATTTTGTGACTAATATATGACTAATTTGCGACCGGTGTTGGCAGTCGCTAATTAGTCACTAATTTGCTACTGATTAGCGACTGCATGTGGTAGAACCACTTGTTGGTTGCATATTGGTCGCAAAATACGCAACCAATTTTTGACTACGGTGGGATTGGCTCTTCAGTCACAAAGCGGTGGCATAGCCACAACATAAAAAACGTGTGTATCGTTGGTATACGCACATATAGTGTGGTCGCAAAATAGTCGCAAAGTAGTGGTAAAGTAGTGGCAAAATACTATATATATATATATATATATATATATATATATATATATATATATATATATCGCTATGTCTCATTCTCTCATTTGTAGAATCAAAAGAAAACAAAACTTCAAACATGTGGGGAAATTACAATAATTCGAGAGATTAGATGTACAAAAATATTGATAATCAAATAATAAATATATCGACAGAATTTGCACAAAACATGGAGGAGTTCATGAATTTTGCAAGTAGCCAACCAATATCTCAAAGTAGCGGAGGTAAGTTTTTCTGTCCTTGTATTAATTGTAAAAATAATAAATTTCTTCTGGACGCAAAATTTGGAATCATCTATATAGTCGAGGATGTATGCCAAATTATTATATTTGGTATAAACATGGAGAAGAATTGAATGTTCAGTTAGGCACGAGTAATCGGGGTGATGATGTCCAAAGAAATCAGGGAGGTACATGTGGTACTACTGAAGAAATATTAGGTACATCCGGTAATAGATATGTTGAAATGGTGACGGATGTATTTCATCAGACTACGACTGATGAGTACTATAATCAGCACAAAGAAGAATTTAATAATGTAGATTTAGAAACACAAAAAATTTACAACATGTTAGAAGCTGTGAAAAATCAATTGTATGATGGTTGTCATGAAAGGCACCCACAGTTATCTTTAGCTGTTTGGTTCATGAATATTAAGTCTGATTTTAATCTACATGAAAAACGCATGGACTCTTGGGCGGAGCTGTTTACTGAATATTTGCCCGAGGAGAATCAGGCAACGGGTTCATATCATGAAACCAAAAGAGTGATGTGAAATTTAGGGCTCCCATTTGATACAATTGGCATATGTGTTCATTTGGAAATAAGATGAAAAATGGGAAAATGTAAATTTTGCGATTCATCCCGATATAAGACAAGCGAGAGCGGTACGAGAATACCTTTTAGTCGTATGTGGTATTTACCTATAGGCGACAAACTTAGGAGAATGTATCAAAGCGAGAAAACCGTAGAGGCAATGACGTAGCATGCAAAGCATGAAGCAAAAGACAGAGAAATGAGTCATCCATCTAATGTTGTGGAGTAGAAAAATTTTCAATATCTACATCCAAGATTTGTTGATGCATCTCGAAATGTTTATCTTTGCGTATGTACTGATGGGTTTAATCCATTTGGGATATCTCGTAATCATTCATTATGGCCGGTGATTATCACTCAATAGTATTTTTGTATGAAGAAAAAGTATTTGTTTCTAACAATTCTGAATTTGGGGCCAAATCATCCGCGTGATAGTTTTGATTTATTCCTCTGACCTTTGATTGATGAGGTGAAAGAATTGTGGTCTACGGGAGTTGAGGCATACGATGTGTTGTTGAATCAAAATTTCAATTTATAATTCGTATTACTGTGGACGATAAGCAATTTTCCAGCATACGGAAAGTTGTCAGGATGGACAATGCATGGTAGACTGTCTTGTCCAATTTGTATGGATGATACAATGGCGTTTCAATTACCAAATGGTAGAAAGACGTATTGGTTTGATTGTCATAGAAGGTTTCTTCCTAAGGATCATCCGTTACGGAAAAAGAAAACAAATTGTTTAAAGGGCAACCACGCTTTGAATGACTATCCTCTCCAATCATTAACACGCGAACAAGTTTTATACGAGCGAATAAAAATTGTCAATCCTCTAAGAACATCTGACTGCAGTAGAAACGGTCATGAAATTAAAGAAGAAGGTTATGGAAGCTGGCATAATTGGCACAAATAAAGCATATTTTGAGAGTTGTCGTACTGGAGGGATCTTAACCTACGACAAAATCTTGATGTGATGCATATAGAGAAGAATGTTTTCGATAACATCATTAACAATGTTATAAATGTCAAGGGTATTGCAAAGTTTTTCTTTCGAAAAGAGTTGCACGTTGATGGTCAGGGTAATGCTTCATTCCCTATATTTAGATTGACACAAAAGGCCAAAAAATGCTTATTGGAATGTATCAAAAATGATGTCAAATTTCTGGTAGACTACGCGGCAGATTTAGCAAATTGTGTGGATATGGATGGACTAAATTTCGCGGACATGAAAAGCCATGACTGCCATATTTTTATGGAGAGGCTTCTCCCTTTTATATTTTCAGAACTTTTACCACGAAACGTTCATCTAGCATTATCATGTATTTACTATTAAACATATTTTATTTTTTTAGGTACATAAAATAATAATAATTGCATGTACTAATTACTAGATTCAAATATAGGGATTGGAGGATTTTTCCGAGATCTATGCTCCAAATCATTGCAATAAAGCCGTGTTCGAATTTTAAAGGAAAACATAGTCATAATTTTGTACAATTTGAAGAAGATCTTTTCACCTGCATTTTTCAACGTCATGGAGCACCTACTTATATATCTATCATACGAAGCTGAATTAGGTAGACATGTGCAATATAGGTAGATGTATCCATTTGAAAGGTTTTTTTAAAAAACTTAAAAGCAAGGCAAAGAATAAACGATATGTTGCTGGGTCGATTGTTGAATCATATGTCAATGATGAGATATCTTACTTCTCGGAGCATTACTTTGCTGCTCATATACGCACCAAAAACAGGTATTTACCATAAATTATTGTGTTTGTTAATTATTTTATTTGTAAGGTTAAGTAATTAAATTTTCGTACTAAATCGTGTATAATATATATACAGGTCTACTAGATTCAATGATGGTGACATCCCTGTGTATCCGGATCCAAGAGTGCTGGATGTGTTTACTCACATGGGTCGTCCAAGTGGTAAAAGTAAAGAAATATGACTCTCCAAAAAAGAATACAAATATGCACATGCATATGTGTTTGCGAAATTGTGAATATTTTCGTCCACTATAGAGGTAAATAAGTTACTATGAAAACAATTTCATTGATTACATTACAATTTCATTGTAATTAACCAATATATATTACTTTTTATATTTAATTTTGTAGTATGTTTGAAGATCAAATTCGTTGTACGTATCCATATCTCTCCAAAAATGATATTTCATCGAAAAGAGAGGAAGAGTTCCATATATGGGTTCAAGATTATGTATGTATAATGAATTAATATGTATATGTTGTTTATGTTAATTTTTTATAATTTTAAAATACTAATTACTAAGTATATATATATATATATATGATCATAGGTCAATGTAAGCGGTTCAACAGATCCACGCGTCTTTCCGATATGGGCTCAACAATTAGTGTAAGGACCGGTGAATAAAGTGACAACTTGGCCGATCTATTACAAGAGGTTATATGTTCCACACGAATAAACATGGACACACGAGAAAGATATGTAACTACGACATTTGTGTCAAATGAGATAATTACTCAGATGCATCTGATGAAGTTGATTTCTACGGCATTTTAACAGATATCATTCAACTTGAGTATGTTGGACTCCTAAATTTGAAGATCACACTTTTTAAATGTGAGTGGCACGATCCTACACTTTTGAAAGGAACTCGGAAGTCGGAAAATAGCGTCGTTGATGTCTTATCATCATAGAAATACTACAAATACATACCATTTATTTTAGGTACATAAATAATTAATTATAAATATATGTTAATTAATATATATTACGTACGTAAAATTTCTATAAATTAATTTGTTTATATAATTAAATAATTTACATTTCATTAATTATAATGTACCACAACCTCTCAAGCAGATCAAGTGTTATATTCCTTATCCGTATACCAAATTATCATCAAAACAAACATGGTTCAGTGTTATCAAAGTTAATCCCAGATCCAATATTTTGGAGAAATACAAAAACAAAGATGAGATTGACCTTTTGCAAAAAGGAAATTATGAAGAGCTAACTGTGCTTGACGAGATATAAGTGGATCGTTTGGTTGATAAAGTTAATCATACCGAAGAAATTGATTTCTATGTCGGAGATGCCGAATTAGAAGATGAATTTCAATGTAATATTTCATCTTCAGATGATGATGAGTACGAAGAGATGTAATATATTTTACTTATGAAACTGATATTACAAATTTTGTACGCATTTATGTCCACAAACTCTAAAAGAATAATTCTTTTTACCAAAACAATTTTCCAATTTTTATTAACTGGTTTTTAACAAATTTTTAACTATGTAATCAAAAATTGGTCGCTAATCTGCGACCAATTTGTGACTACAATTTGGTTTTTTAAATGTAGTCGCAAAGTGGTCGCAAATTAGCGACCAATTTGTGACTACATCGAAAGTTTTACATCGTAGTCGCAAATTGGTCGTATTTTTGCGAATACAAGTATTTTTTTACATATTTCTTATGTATTTTTCATATTTAATATTTATATTTTCAATATTAGCCATGTACAAATCATTTCAAGTGGAGAATATAAGCAAAACCATAATTGTGTTCATCTAAATTTATGAAACATATGAAGTGTATATAAATAGTATAAGGTTAAGTAAATATGTTAAGTGTTTTAGGTAAATGATATGTAGGTAAATGTGTAAATTGTTATTGTTTACTTAATAATTAAAGTTTATACAACTCATAATGATTTTATCAATTTTATATAATTCATAATTTTCACCAAATTCATTTAATTTGAGTTTTATGGTATTAATTATGACTATTTTGCCAACACATTACCACTATATTGAGAATATGGTCGCAAATTGGTCACAAAAATAAGGTGTAGTCGCAAAGTGGTCCCAAAAGAGCCACCAATTTGTGACTACACGTTCAAAATTTCTTCTGTGATCGCAAATTGGTCGCTAATTTCAAACCAATTTGCAATCCAACTGTAAATTTACATTTTCCCTCTGTATTTTTCACATTTACAACTTATGTTTTCAATATTAGGTAATTACTAACCATTATAGGTGAAAAAATATAAACAAAACCATAATTGTGTTGATGAAAATTTATGAAACATAGAAAGTGTATATAAGTGTTATAAGGTTAAGGGAATATGTTAAGTGTTTACTTAGTAATTGAAGTTTATACAACTCATAATGATCTTATCAATCTTATATAAGGTTTAGGATATTATTTGTCACTTATTTGTCACCATATTACCACCACCTATAAAATTTTTGATGTGATAGCAAATTGGTCACAATTTTGCGACCAATTTTTAACCACGCCAAAATTCACAATTGTGGTCGCAAATAAGTTGCACTTTTGCGACTAATTTTCGACCACCATTAATTTGGTGGGAGTTGAAAAATTTCCGAAAATTTTCAACTCCATCCTATTTAATGGTTTTTGCGAATTTGCAACATATTTGCGACCAAATTTTTTAACTCCCACGTGGAGGTCGAAATTCCAGGTGGTCGCAAATCAGTCGCAAATTTGCGACTGATTTTTGATCACCTATACGATTTTGGACATTACGACTAATTTACGACCCGGTTCTTGGTCGCAAATATTTTTTATATATACGTGACTTCTTCCCCTCATTTTCGCAATTCAAAAAACAACAAAAACACTCTAAAATCCTCTCAAATAACCTTCAAACACTTTCCCAACTAAAAACCTAAATTTCATCATGGCAACTATTGGTAGATCGTTGAGAGGCCATGAAAGATGAAAAATCCCATCGTCTTCCGGCCGTAACTCATCTGCCTCATCTAACCCCTCAACCGCCTCTTATAGAGCGGCATCCTGCCTTCCTTTGTTGTACACGTTCACTCTTTACACTGTTCATGAACCGATCCATCTCCTCGGTTTTAGGAAGCAGAGGAGCATGAGGAGAAAGAGGTTCTACCTTCCAAAATAGAAACGAGAGAACAAACTATCACACTTGATAGTTTGTTACAAACCCCGTGGCGGGACCAATACTTGACGGTACTGTCTCATGTACCAACACCGAACACAACATGGTACATTTACTTTTTTAATATTTTTTTATTTCATAAAATTAAATAATAAATAGAGTAATACCTTAAAATAGCATCATTTTAAGTTTATCTTCCTTTTATTTAGCATATTAAAAATAAAATTACAAAAATAACACAAATTATTATGTGAAAATAATTATTTACCTTAAATAATCTATATATAAAATTGAAACATAACGTTTCGGTTCACTTTTTCTAATTTAGAGTTAAAATTATTTTCATTAAAAAGAAGTTTAAATTATTCTAGTATTAAATTTATGCAATTTTTAGAAATTTAAATAATTATTTCTATATTTAGAATAAAAACTTGAAATAATATTGTTTTAGTCAATTGTCATAATAAATATAAAAATATATATTATAAATACTTAATTATAAATAATAATTTTAATTTAAAATTAAATATTTGTAAATAATTTATATTTTATATATTTAATTAATTAGGTTTGACCATGATAAATGGGTTATAACCAATCAAATTTCAAAAAATTTTGAAAAAACATTTGACGGCCCCTACTATAGTTGGACGGTCGTACCAACTAAACGACAGGAGAAATACTTCATCGAATTTGCGCTAAGTATATTTTTTAAAATTTTTATTCAATTAAATTAAATAATTAATAAAGTTTGTTAATTTTAAATTTGCAAGCAATCGTACACTTGGGATCCTGTGAACACTTCCGTAGTATGGAAAGAGTTTGAATCTGTTTGTGTAAGACGGATGAAAGTGATGATGAGCACGGTTCATACAACCGGCAAAGGTAGATTTCCCTTAGTATATACAAAACAATAAAAGACTATTAGGAAACATAAACCTCGAATGAGATGAGTAGTAAATCCTCCAATAACCGCAACTCCTCTTCGGATGACCTAGGTCCACACAAGTATTTGTCGGGCCAAAAATTCTACATATAGATGCAACAGAAAATGGTAAGTAGTTTATAATATGTAAATTTAAATGTAATTGTTATTTATTAATAATCTATTTCAAAATTTAGGAAAATAATTTGAAACGACCGGTCTCAATTGGGGAAGTTTTTATAAAGACTCACATTCGGGAGAATGGTTTGCATGTCGATTTGAAAGCAAAAAAAAATCAATGAAGCATACGAACAAAACATTCAACAAAAGATGGCGATCGTGGAGGTCGATCAAACTGAAACTTTCGACGATATTTTTTGTCGAATTGAGCTAACCCAAGATGAGAAGAACAAGATCTTCATTCAGACATAAAATTTTTTATAAAAATATATTTTTTTACATTAAATTTGTTTATTCTAATTTTTTTTAATTATTTTGCAGTACTCCGTTGCATGTGACCGATGACGTCTTTACAGACTCGGTAGTCTGAACCGCAATCACGGGTCGGACATACGTAGTGGCTTCTCATCCATTATCTCTGAATTTGTTGCGATTCAGGATAAATTATTTACCGTGCAGCGAAAGATTGAAGAGCAAGTCACAAAAAATGCAGGAATTAAAGAATAGAATGCATAGATGATGGAAGCAAATCTGCGAATGGAGGAATGGTTTGATGAGGAACGTAGAGAGCAGGCAGCTCAAGAAAAAGAAAACCAAAACCGCATAAACAACTTAGAGATGATCGTCGATTATTTCCAACGCACGGATCCCGCTTTCGCGTCGTTTATGCGGAATAACAATGCGTCATATGAACCGTCGAACACTTCACCTACATTTTCGCCATCTGATTTCATTTTCCCCCTACAGAAATTAGTTTTTATTTATATCTTTTGTAATTTGAATTTTTTTATTAATAAAATTTATTATTTTTCTTTTAATAATTTTTTTATATTTTAACAAATAATTAGTAGGAATATTTATTATTTTATTATAATAGAAATATTTATTATAAAAATTAAATAATTAATTAAAATATTGAAAAATTAAAATTAAAAATACTAATTTTTAATTTTTTAATTTTAAAAAAAATTATTTATTTACTTTTCTTTATAAAATAATTTTGTTTGTGCTCGTAAATTGGTCACAAATTGCTCCCAAAAATTTGTGACCAATTTGCAACCACATGTATTTTTTTACTAAATTAGATTTGTGGTCGCAAATTGGTTGCAACTATTTGTAATCAATTTGCGAACAGAGTTCATATCGAAAACACCGTGGTCGCAAATTGGTCACAACTATTTGTGACCAATTTACGACCATAGTTTATATTGAAAACACCGTGGTCGTAAATTGGTTACAAAATCTTCTGACCAATTTGCGACCAAGGTTAAGTGTAGTCACAAATCGGTCACAAGATTTTGTCACTGATTTGCGATCACACTTATGTAGTCGCAAATCATCATAAAATTTTGTGACTTATTTGCGACTACGATGTACAAGTAGTCGTAAATTGGTCATAAACATTTGTGACCCATTTGCGATCACGGTTGAAAACGTGGTGGCAAATTGGTCACAAACTTTTGGGACCATTTTGCTTCCACGATTTTTGCAACGACGGATGTAGTGAAAAAGTGGTCGCAAACTTTGTTACTACATTGGAGTCCAAAGTAGTCGCAAACTCCGTGACCAATATTTGGTTGCTAATTGGTCACAACTATTACCGTGGTCATAAATTAGTCGTAAATTTCCGACTAATTTATAACCACAAAAATTTGTGACGAATGATTTACGACCACGGGATGTGGTCACAAAATAGTCATAAATTTTTTATTTACGACCACATGCGTAGTTGCAAAATGCGTGTTTTCTTGTAGTGTTCCCCACCATCCTCCTTCCCTTTCATCTAAAAACTCTCCCATTAAACCTAAAAATTTAGTCCTTCATAACTCTCTATTTTTCTTAACAGATTTGAGTAATTCAATCGTCTATCTTGTGTGGATTTTCATCCTTTATCCATTCCTACCATTCATTTGTTCGATTTCTAAGGTATGTTTCTGAAACTCCCAATTAGTCAAAAAATTTAGGGTTATGGTAATTCGAAATTTACTTCTTTTGCTTGGATTTTTTGGTGGAATCATGTTTTTAGGTTGTTAGAAGCAAATTTCTCCCCTATTATTAAGTTTTTTTTTTGCAAAATATTTCTAGTTTTTTCAAATTTAGTTAAAAATAGTATTTATGTGGATTGTCGACGAATTTGGGATTAATAGTTGATGATTATGTTGTTATAATAATTACATCGTGTTGGAATCATGCTATTTTAAAATAATTTGGTGTTGGATTTCACGAACTCCTTTTGATAACATTTTTGATGTCTATTCTTTTATTTGATGCTACAAATGACGGAAAAGACTACAAGGTAGTATACAAGCAAGAAAGAACAATTGCGGAACACGATGATCTACAAATTGAGCAACCCCACAAGATTGGACAATCTTCCACCGCGTCCTCCATGGCCAAGAAAAGAAAAGATTAAGATCAAGGATCCCATTGGCAATTGGGATCATCGCTTGAAGAGGTTGCGCATTCTGATGAGTGTGTCTAACGCGCAATCCAGGAAACATGGGATGAGTATGATGTAGTGGCAAAGTAGTCCCAAATTCCGTGACCAATATTTGGTCGCTAATTGGTTCCAACTATTACCGTGGTCGCAAATTAGTCATAAATTTGTGACTGATTTGCGACCACAAAACTTTGTTACTACATTGGAGTCAAAAAGTAGTCCCAAAATCCGTCACCGATATTTGGTCGCTAATTGGTTGCAACTATTACCGTGGTCGAAAATTAGTCATAAATTTGCGACTGATTTGCGACCACAAAATTTTGTGACGAAAGATTTGCAACCACGGGTTGTAGTCGTAAAATAGTCGCAAATTTTCGATTTGCAACCACTTTGTGACCACATGCATGGTCGCAAAATTCGTGTTTTCTTGTAGTGCTCCCCACCCTCCTCCTTCCCCTTCATCCGAAAATTCTCCAATTAAAACTAAAAATTTAATCCTTCATAACTCTCTCATTTTCTTAACAGATTTGAGTGATACAAGCATCTATCTTGTGTGGATTCTTATCCTTTATCCATTCCTACCATTCATTTGTTCGATTTTTAAGTTATGTTTCTGAAACCCCTAATCAGTCCAAAAATTTAGGGTTATGGTAATTCAAAATTTGCTTCTTTTGCTTGGATTTTTTTGTGGAATCATGCTTTTTAGGTTGTTAGAACCAAATTTCGCCACTATTATTAAGTTTTTTTTGCAAAATATTTCTAGTTTTTTTCAATTTTAGTTTTAAAAAATGGTATTTATGCGAATTGTCGACGAATTTGAGATTAATAGTTGATGATTATGTTGTTATGATAATGACATTGTGTTGGAATCATGCTATTTTAAAATAATTTTGGTGCATTTCACGAACTCCTTTTTATAACATTTTTGATAACATTTTTGATGTCTGCTCGTTTATTTGATGCTACATATGACGGAAAAAACTACACGGTAGTCTACAAGCAAGAAAAGAACAATTGTGAAACAAGATCATCTACATATTGAGCAACCGCAAAATTGGGCAATCTTCCACCACATCCTCCATGGCCATGAAAAGAAAAGATTAAGATGAAGGATCCCATTGGCAATTGGGATCGATCGCTTGAAGAGGTTGCACGTTATGATGAGTGTGTGCGATGCCCACTCCAGGAAACGTGGGATGAGTATGACATCTTGTTCTATAATTTTTGGCTCGATGTGGAGTTCTTGCCTATCCGTTTTGAGTGTGAGCAAGCAATTCGGAGAATGGGAATCAAAGACGAGATTGCTGAATGCTTACGGAGAATAGGTTTAGGTAATATGACAACAAAGTACCACAACTTCTATTCAGATTTAATCAAACAATTTTTGGTCATAGCGTGGGTTTATTATTCTAACGCGCCATCAAGGAGACTTCTGAAGGTACTCTAACCTTCATGGCTCCTGAGACCCACTATCATTTCCCTTTGGATAGGTTATGTCATATTTATGGGTTTAATGAGTGTGGGAAGGACGTGATTTTACCTGAGAACTTCCTGAATGCTGATGTGTTTTGGTCTAACTTCGCTACTAGGACCTACAGCTCAAAGACTAGTACACAGTCAGATATTCATCATCATGTACTTCGCTACTTGGGCAGGATAATTGGAAATACGCTGTTGTGTAAGAGTGAAATAGGAAAGATGCGGGTTTTGGAGCTAATTCTCCTTCACTTTGATGTTGGCAATTTGGTTGAGCATGGCTATAGTTATGAATCTACAGTCTCATATCAATACAACATGGATGATGTGTTTGCTCATCATTTGGTAGACTCAAGAACAAACCTTTCAAAGGTAAGGGCACAAGGAAGAAGATTGAGTTTGTTGGGAGTTTTCTTACCCCGATTTTTAAATATTTCTGGATTGATCTTCCGTTTCAAGGGTTGAATGTCAGGCATCTTTTTTTGGTGAGGAGCATCTCAAGAGTTCCCTCATGCTAAAATCTGATTGGCGTTACCTATTTCATACTGATAGGACTGAGTGTCTCATCTAACTACCTCAACGCGAGTACACGTCCATCGCTGCACAACATGACTTCTCTTTTCGGCCTCCCACAAGTCTCGTGACTGTTTTACCTAGGACTTGACGCTGCCGTGGAGCTTCATCTCAGGCCGCACCGGCTGAATGATAGGATGAGCTAGTCGGTGATTTTGCGGATTTTGCTGGAGATGCCACTACACCTTCTTCAAAATACCTTCTCCCTATGGATTTCAGTGAGTTTATGCCATCACCTGATCTAGCATTTAATGATAAAGACTCTCTGAACAGGTGGTTGGTTCCAATAGTAAGAAACAAAGTTCCATGTTGGGAAAGCTATGGGCTGCAATTCCCTGTATACGTAGATACCATGTTCAGGAGACTCGCGTTCCACCACCGAGAGCAGCTCCACCTGCTACAGATATAGAGGTTGTCGAGTCTTCTTGCATCTCTCATTCCCATAGTTCTATTCCTCCAGTATAGATTTTTGTCACGGTTACCACTTTCTATCTTTTTTTTCTTTTTTTTGTTTTATTTTATGTCTTTAGTTCCTACCTCTTGTCTTGATCACACTAGAGCCTTGTTGGTTAAGTGTGAGAGGAACATGCTGATGTTTATTTTTTGTTGTTTTGAGTCATTTTCATGTTTTTTTGAGTCACTTATCGATTTATTGAGTCAAAATCTTTTGGAAACACACTTTTGTCTTGGTTTATTGTGTTGACTCTTTCATCTGAGTGACCATTGTTGAAGAATCAATCTAGATCCGACTAATAAAAATCCAATGTCTCGCCAGTTAATCAGAGACATCCATATTTCCAACATACTCCACAACGTCCGAGCTAATTTCTGACTTTTTTCTCTTACCTCGTTGATATGATGGTGTTTATAGGGCTTGACTCTTTGTTCATACCTGACAAATGCAACATGTGGAAAATCAAAAAGAATATAGCTCTCTCTGTGATTTGAAAGAAGAAAAAATATGGAAAAATGAAATAATTTTCTTTTGAGCAAAATGATAGGAAATTTTCTCGTAATCTCATTATTTTAATTCGAAACAAATGATCACACAAAGGTTGGAAGCGAAGTTAAGAAAATTTCTCGTGATACCATTATTCGCCTACACCTTTGAAAAAAAACGAGAAAAAATAAGTCTAGGAGAGAGAAAAGTACCAAAAGAGTGTATGGTTTATTTGTTATGATATTGTACATGAATGATTTTAGAAGGTTTATGGACAACATTGAGAGATTGTGGGTTGAATCTGAGAAATTTCAATTGTCTATGAAGAAGTAAATGGGGGTTTGATTTAGAGTGGTCTCGTAACATGTGGATTATAAGTTGAGATGTCATTGCAGTACTCTAAAGAGAAAGCGAATCACCCTGTTTTCAAATCTCTTCCACACGTATAGTTATTTGTTTTTCTTGAGGGCAAGCAAATGTTATTCTGGGGGAACTGATATATCATGGTTTTGTAATTTTTAACCATGGTTTACGTCATTTTATCAAATCATTTTAGTGTTTCCAGAGTCTTTTAAAAATTTTGCAGGTTTTTGCACGAGTTTGGATAGAGTAATTGAGGTGTTTTGGAATCAAATTGAACGAAAAGGACACATGAAGCAGAATTTCATTCAGGATTATGCACTGGTGTCCATCGACACCACGTCTAGTATCGGTCGACACCTCCTGTGACAAAAACTTCTGAAATTGCATCTTTGGCCCAAAGTTATCGAAAATTTTCAAAATGCACCAATTTATGTTTTAAGATATAAATAGGGTTATTTTTTCCGTCAGAGATTTTTAGGCTATATTCATTGGAGACTCATATATAGACTGATTCTAGGACTTTTGGATAGATAATTCAGAGTTTTTGTTCGTTTGAGTGAAGAATTCAATCGTTTTTGTATCTTTTATTAATTTTTACTATGTATTCTTTTCATTCATGATGTTTGTTTCAATCTCCATGTCTAACTAGTATGTTTGTTAGGTTTAAAGATTTTCAAAGGTAAAAGATGAATTGTTATATTAGATAGATTGTTGGGATAATCACATAGTTTTTCATCTAGATCATTCTAGACGCTAATTATAATTTGATCACCTGAAATTTAGAATTTAGGTTAATTGATAGATACGAAAGTATTGTCGGTTTCTTGACATATCTTGGGTGAGAAAGTTACATAGGTGAAAAAAAATTGGCTTAGAGACTTTTTGAACAATCAAATATGAATTTTAATACTTGCCTAGGTTAATTGGATTTGCAAAGAATTTTAGAATTCTAAGATTTAGACATAGATCATCTTCGCAACGAAAATTGGTTAATGTGCAATTGTGTTTCGAGTTCGAGAATAGTTCTTCATTAAAATCTTAAAGATTTTTAAGTGTACAATTCATATTTATCCGAGAATTTTTTAATACCTAACATTTTTCTCATTTAATTAAACTTCGTTTTCATCAAATTTTTCATTTGATTTTTTAATATTTCATTTTTCATTCTATTTATTTGTTTAATTTTTCATAATTTTTCATAATTGTTCATAATTTTTCATGTAATATTAAATCTCTGCAGATATAAGATAACCCTTTATACTATAATTGCAGTTTTATGAACTTGTAAAAATATTTCTAAAGTAAAACTAGAGCTATCACAAAGAGAGAATCACAGTCTTATATTGACAAGTAATGAGGGAAAGCGATCAAGACATGGACATAACATGGAGAAGATTTTTAGCCTATCCTATTTACCAACATTCTAGTATTTTTGAGCCGATTTTTGAAGTTGAAGTAGCCAACGCCTTGTTTTTTCGCTCTCAAATAGGATATTATTCTTGAAAACAATCTTTTCCGGGGTAATGGTGATACCATTCATGGAACTTCAGATTTTTTTTCATTTCATAGCTTGTAGATGCATGCTTGCCAACACTGGACCAAAACTAATGATTTCGTTTTGTTTTTCTGGCGAAAAAACGCAGTCGGAAAAGAAGTGAACCCTTGATTCATTATTATTCCTCGTAAGAGGCAGTTTTTTTCCACATCGAAACCCGTTTCAGTAGCCCATCAGCGGTCGGATTTCTATTCAAAATGAATAGCCAAACCGGTCGACAAGTAGCACGGCGCAGTCATGTCTACCATTGCTTATGTAAAATTTGTACCCCAATTTGGATTTATCAACTATTTTAGGTATTATGCTGTTGAAACAAAAAAAAAATTGATAATTAAGAAGTATTTCCGTTTGCTAATCTATAATATGTTATTTAAAAAACTTTTTAACAAAGTAACCTTATCTTGACGTATTAATAACAAAAATGTCATGCTGACGTGTCAACAGCAATGTGATTTTTGGCTTAAATATATAAAATGGTTTAAATTACTAGAATATTTACAATACATGTTACTGATATTAATTTGATTACAGAATCAATATATTTTATTCAACTAACCAAAAAATATTATTACATTTGTAAAAATAATAATTTTTATTTCTTTTAATTTTTATATGTTAATTAAAAAATAATTTAAAATAATTATTCTACTGCTATTAATTTAGTTACAAAATCAGTATATTTTATTATATCAACCAAAAATTACTACTAAATCCCAAAAAAAATTATATTTACTTTTAATCATATATACACAATTATAAATTTAAAATTATATCTCATTAATCGCATATAAACTTTTTAGATTTAAAAAAATCTAAATATATTATTTATATGATTATTAAATTTAAAAATTATAAACATTAATTATATCAGATTTTGTATAACAATAAAAAAGAAATTCAGATTTCTAATATTATTCACAAATATTAAAATTTACTTAATTAGAAATATCTTTAACACCGTGTGGGAAATAATATATTTTTATTTAATTAAATAATCTTCTAGAAGTTATAATATTTTTATAATATACACGTATATATACACATATATAGAAGATGTGTGTAAAATTTATGTGTCAGAATTTGTATTTCAACATGATCTAAAAATGTGTCAAAATTTGTATTTCATCATGGTGTTCTAAATTATTTAAACTAAAATGTATGTTTAGAGATACTAATAACCATTTACGCACTAATGTTTAGAGACATTAGTATGTTTACCGACATTAAAAGCCATTTACAGACAAAATATTAATTAGTTATAATTGCCATTTACGCACTAATCTCAATCTTTCTCTTGAATTGGAAAATTGTCATAATCTAATATTTATAATTATCATAAATTTATTAGGTGTAAAAAAATATAGTAACAATAGTTTTAAATACTTAGATCTTAGATATAAAATAATATATTAGATTCTAAATATAGATATTATTAGACCCGAGTAATAAATATTAAATATATTTACTATTGATATGATAAATATTAACTCACCTACGGTTAAAATTTGAAATTTAAGGTTTACTAATAATTGTGACACTATACAAATCATACCTTCGTCCACAATTACTCTTATTCTTCTTTCAAACGAGTAGTATCTCCAACCTTTCTAATTTTTATTTTTCATGGTTTCTTTTAAGTTAGTGTCTGATTTAAAACTATTCAAGAATATGTGGAAAACAAAAATCATAATTATTAAATTATAGAAACAATACTCAACTGGTGTTGGATTGACTATTGAAATGCTTCTTATTGATTTAATTGTAAATTTGACTCCTAATATTTTCACATATTATTTTCATTGTTTGTAAACAAAAAAATAATTTCGTAATGTATTATTTTTATGATTTTAAAAAAAAAAATTATTTCGTTTTGCAATATGAAAAAATTGCTGATATAGAATATAATTTTGTAAGTTATTATTTTTATTATTTTATATATATTTTTACATTCCAAAAAATTAATCCAAATTTTTTACAAACAATTTAATATTTTTATATTTCATATTTTTAAAAAATTTAATAAACATTAATAAGAATAATCAATAATCCTATTTTTTTTGTTTAAAATGAAAATGAATTAACAATAATCAAATAAGAAAAAAGAGAAATTAACAAAAAAATTCTATTTTATTTTAATATATATATTTCATACCTCAGAAAAAATTATTTAAAAAGTTGAAACTTATCATTAAGTAATAAGATAAAAACAAAAAAATGGATTACAAATTAAAACTTGAACAATAAATTTTATTACATTTTTTGACTTTTGTATCCTTTTAATTTATAAAATAAATTAAAATATTGTTTAAAATGATTTCTAATAATAAAGATAAAACGTAATTAATAATAAAAAATTGTGCTTACTTCTTAGTCTTTTCGAATTTTATAAAATATTATGAAAATAATATAGAGTGAGAATTTTTTATACATTTTTTACATTTCAAAATATTTAATCCAAATTTTTGGATTAGTTTAAATTTTTATCCTTTTATTAAACCGCAAATTATTTAATTAATTTTTTTTTTATTTTTTAAGATACTAAAATTCAAGCATCCGTGAAAAAAAAACTTGTGAAAGAGTTTGAATCATATTTTCAAAAAGGTGGTTCAAGGATCTTTGGAAGTTAACGGACAATCAAACATCTTTACAAAATTTCATTGCTACCAACAACCCGTGTTAAAACTTGTGACAATTTGTCTGAAGATATGGTATTAACCCAGTTAGTTTCACTGAAATTCATATTGGTGCATTGAATCCAGATTTTCTTATTAGTGAGTTTATATACAAATTGAAAGTTCGATTTTTTTAATATTTAACATTGGTAAATCAATTACCTTATAAAATCTGTTTTTTGTTGATAGATGTGATAAGACAAATTGTTAATGTTACCAATATTGAAGTGGTCGATGTTAATGGAAAAGAGAACAAAAAATTTTCAATCGAGTTACCTGATAATCAATAAGATTTTTGACCATCTATGTTTTTAAAAAAATAATTATTATAGTTTTATTATTTTTAATACATTTTTATATGTATATGTTTGAATTGTAGGGATTTAAATTTTCTAATTGTTTTATGCGGATAACTATGTGAGATTGTGAACAAAATGTTCAAAACCGTAGAAATACATCTTTAATTTTGGTTTTAAAGTTTGGAAAAATAAAATATATTTTTTTTTCGCGCAAGCCGCGGGTCTAAATCTAGTTAAGATTTATTTAGCTATATTAATTGCAAATTAAGATTTATTTAGCTATATTAATTGCAAATTAAGATTTATTTAGCTATATTAATTGCAAATTAAGATTTAGTTATTATATTAGTGAGAAGAATATTGACTAATAATAAATATAAAAAATATTTTTTAGTAATTAACGAAAAATATGTTCATTTAACATCTAAAAATGGTATGTTTATTGTTTGTCGAAATAGTGGGTGTTCAAATTTTTATTGATAAAATAACTGGATTTTTAATTTAGTTACTAGATAATATGTACATTTTTTGCGTGGATATAACATCTTATATCATTGTTATATTTGATTAAAATATTATATATATTATATTATATATTTATTATATAAAATGAGTTTTATTTGTGGTTTATGTATTTAAAACTACTAAAATTATATATATATATATATATATATATATATATATATATATCAATTTTTAATATGTTTATATTTTTATTTTAGAATCAAATAATAAAATAAACTATATTTGGTATGTTTGTACATATTTGTATATTAAAAATATGGATTTTTATATAATACACCTTATTAAGCATTATTTTTGTATGTTTTTGGCTATTTTATATTAAATAAAGTTCATCTTTAAATCTTAATTTTTTAATAGTTGGATGTTTATTAAAATATGAACAACTCAATAAAAGTAATAACCAAAATTAAAAAATATATAAATTATTCATATTAATTTGTCAAACCAAATTAATTGTTTGAAACAACTATAAATCAATAAAACTTAAATAAAAGTCTAAAATTAAAAACATATATGATATTAAACATTTCTCTAAACTATCTTCGAATTTAATATATATAATTTATTTTATTTTTGAAAATAAATTTATGTTTATAATTATTATGTCACATTTGATTAAACGTCATTTTGTAATTTTTGTTACCTATGTCATCTTTTTTAATGATATGTAAATTTTTTTCTAGAATTCACTTCTGTTTTAATCTATTATATTGCATATTTATTATATAGGATAAGTTTTATTTGTATTTTACGTATTTAAAACTATTAAAATTGTATATTTTTTTAATTTATAATATGCTTACGTTTTTAGTTTCAAATCAAATGATATCAAAACTATATTTTGGTACTATTATATATTAAAAATTATGGACTTTATAATACACATTATTAACCATTAGTTTTGTATATTTTTAACTATTTTTTTTATAAAATTAAGTTTCATCTTTAAATATTAATTCTTAAAATTACCAATTATATAATTAGATATTGATTAAAATATAAATAACTCAATATACATGTAAAAATAATAACTATGATTGAAAAATATAAATTATTCATTGTAATTTGTCAAATGAAATTAATTATTTGAAACAACTATAAATGCATAAAATTTTTCGAAACTCATTTCTACTTTACTATATACGATTTATTTGATTTGTTAGAGATAAATTTATGTTTAAAATTACCATTTCATTTTGATTAAATTTTATGTCATAATTTTTTTTCTGTGTCATCTTTTTTAATTATATGTAAATTTTTTTTAGAACTTACTTTTTTAATGTATAGGGGATAATAAGTTATAATGTTTTTTGTTATATCAATTTTTAATGACATGTAAACATTTTTTCATAACTCACTTCTATTTTAATGTATATGGAATATTCATAAGTTTTTTTATATTAATTTTTTAACAACATGTAAACATTTTTTCACAATTCATATATGATTTAATTTATTTTTTGGAAATAAATTTATATTTAAAATTATTATATTATATTTGATTAATAAAAATAAATTTATGTTTAAATTTTCATTTTTTATTTGATTAAATTATTTTTTGAAAATAATTTTATGTTTAAATTGGCAAGTTACATTTGACTAAACTTCACGCCATAATTTTTTTTAGTCATGTCATTTTTTTCTAATGACATATTATCATTTTTTTGAAATTCACTTTTATTTTAATATTAAGAAGATTATTTTAAATAAAAATATGACTAAGATAAAGAATTGTTTAAATATGGTCAGAGTTATTATTAAAATGAACTTGTAAACTGACGTTGCCATTGACTATGAGATTAAAGAATGACTAAGATAAAGAAATGTTTAAATATGGTCATTTAGAACGTCGGATGGAAAACTATGCAAACTAAAGTGTGAAGAAATGTATGAACTTGACAGTGACTTAAAAGCGTTTAACGTATGTGTGGTTTCTTTATCCTTTTCAGAGAACGATTTTGAAGGAAGAAAAGGAAGAGAATACAAGGTTTCGACACAGGGATATAACGAGTTCAGATCTAAAAAGAATCTCTATGTCTCGCCGAGGTTAGTATTCGAAAATCCATAAGAATTCTTACCTCAAACTTGAGCTCTAGTACAATTGATTATAAGTTCTCTCAACTTTCTCTGTTTACTTTCTGTTTCTCTCTCAAAACCTATACTCCCTTTGTACCCTCTTGCATGTTCTTATATTCATCAATTACATTTGAATATTACAGTTTAAGAGCACACTAGGGTTAGTCTTCTGTTCCCGACATATGCAATCTGTATGTCGACTTTTTGAGTTGACTTTAACTCACATATTGAATGGCCATTTCTCAAGTTTGCCATTCTCTGATTGTTATGTGAGAAAGTACTTCAGAGATAGGAGATTTGTTGCCTTAATTTCCTAAGACATTCATTCCTTTTCTCCTGAGAAAACAGTGCCCTCTTTCTTTTTGTTTTTCCCCTTTTTCACTTGTACTATACTGTCCTTTTTTCACTTCTTGAGTAACTTTAGGGTGAACTTGAGTTATAACCAACGAATTCAACAAAACTTCTTTTTGGTTCTAACTCTACAGTTTATTCTCCTTAGTGTGTAGTGATTTCCAACCTCGGATCTTAGTATTTTTGTAGCTCTGAGCAGATTCAATGCATCATGAAGCTTGCTCACTAGGACTATGTTAGTTAGGATGTCTGTAGGATTCCAAACTGTTGAGATCTTGATCACTGCAATAACACTTTCTCTCACCTTTTCTCTTATGAAATGGACTTTCACATCGATGTGTTTAGTCCTTTCATGAAACACTGTATTTTTCTACAGTGCTATTGCACTTTGAGAATCACATATAATATCATTTTTCTCTTGCTCAAAACCCAGTTTTGTAGTGATGCTTCTATCCCATATTGTTTCTTCAGCTACGTCAATCAGTGACATGTATTCATCCTCTGTTGTTGAAAGAGTTACAACAGATTGTAATCCCGATTTCCAACTGATAGTGTTTCCACCAAAAGTGAATACTCTCTCTGATATAGATCTTCTCTTCTCAAGATTTGTTGCATAATCCGAGTCACAATAGCCTGTTATTTCGAATTTTCCTTCTTTCCTGAACTGAAGACTCATTGCTTGTGTTCCTTTCAGATATCTTATGATACATTTTACAGCTTGCCAATGTTCCTTTGTTGGTTTAGTCATGAATCATCTAACAACTCCTACTGTATAAGCGAGATCAAGTCTTGTCCCTATCATCAAATACATTATACTTCCAATTGCATTTGAATGAGGGACTGTTTTCATGAATTCTGATTAATCCACTATCTTCATTTCCGTTGCAGCATTTAATCAAAAATGAGCACCGAGAGGGGTTTGAACTGATTTGCACTGATCCATGTTGAAATTCCTCAGTATCTTCTTAACATATTCTTCCCGTGATAGTTCTAAGATACCCTTTTTCTATCTCTCCTTATTTCTATGCCTAGAATTTTCTTTGCCGGTCCGAGATCCTTCATTTCAAACTGTTCACTCAGCTGATTATTTAGACTTTGTATCTCCTTTTTGTCCTTTGAGGTAATTAACATATCATCTACATATAACACTAGATGGATGTTTGTTTTGTTAGGTAATAGTTTGAAATAAACACATGGATCATACCTGCTTCTCTAATAGTTTGAAGAAGTCATAAACATATCAAATCACAAGTTCCACTATCTTGGAGATTCTTTGAGGCCATAGAGAAATCTTTTGAGTAGACACACCTTTTATTCAGTTCTCTCTTTTCTATATCCTTTTGGTTGATCCATTAATATGTGTTCCTTTAGATATCCATGTAGAAATGCAGTCTTTACATTCAGCTGTTCAAGCTCTAAATCAAGATGAACTACTATTGAAAGTAGGAGCTTGATGGATGTATGTTTTACTACTGGTGAGAAGATCTCCTGGTAATCAATACCATCTTTCTGTGAATAGTCTTTGGCCACAAATCTGGCTTTGTACCTAGGTGGTTTAACTCCTAAGATTCCTCTTTTTCTTTTATAAATCCACTTGCATCCAATGTTTCTTGCTGTAGCGGGTTTGTCTATCAACACCCAAGTGGTATTCTTGATAAGAGATCTCATCTCTTTATTCATAGCTTCTTGCCATTCCTTTCTGTTTGGATCTGTGATAGCTTCTTGATATGATCCAGGTTCAACTGTTTCTCCATCTTCAGTAGCTAACAAAGCTAATCCCACCAAATTCACTTCTTCGTCAAATCTTCTTGGAGCTTTTATATTTCTTTGTGATTTATCTCTTGTTAATTGATAATCACATAAGCTTTCATCTCTGAACTCACATTATGTGTCCTCGGACTGTGTTGGACTTGTTTGGCTTGTTGTTTCATGTGAATCTTCTTGATTTTGATCACTGATTTTTTCACTGTTCTTTTGTGTTGATTCTTCAGTGAGTCTTTCTAATCGGATGCTAAGTATACCTCTTTCACTACTGTTCTGTGTATTCAACTCAGGGCTTTGAGTCTGAATATCCTTGTACATCAGATTTTCCTGAAAAACAACATCCTTTGAGACTATACACTTCCTGTGTTCCAGCAACCAAATCTTGAATCCCTTTACTCCCATTGGATAACCCAAGAACACACCCTTTTTAGTTCTAGAATTCAACTTACCTTGATCTAAATGAACAAATGCTATTGACCCAAATCTTCTCAGACTCATTTCTCATCTTGTACTCAGGTGGATGACTAGTCCATTTCCCATCTGGAATCATAAAATCTATTGCAGAACTTGGAGTCTTGTTTATTAATACCACTGTTGTTGTAGCTGATTCAGCCCAAAATTGCTTTCCCATCCTTGATTCACTGAACATGCATCTCACCTTATTCAGTATGGTTATGTTCATCCTTTCAGCAACTCCATTTTACTATGAAGTGTAAGCATAAGTTCTATGCGTCATTACACCTTCCTGTTTACAGAATGTGTCAAATTCTGAATTGCAAAACTCAAGACCATTATCTGTTCTGAGTGCCTTTAGCTTCCTGTTTTGCTAATTCTCAGTTAGCACTTTCCATTCTTTAAACTGTTTAAAGGCTTCATCTTTGGTTGTGATGAAATAAATCCATGTTTTCCGTGTGAAATTATCTATGAATGTAAGGAAATGCGGGCATTTACCTAGAGATAATGGAACTGATGGTGAATCCCCAAAGATATGAGTGTATGTAGTCCATTTTCTCCTTTGTAACATGTTGAGCAGAACCAAAACCTACACGGTGTGAGTTTCCTATGATACAGTCTTCACAAAACCTCAATTCATTCACTTTAACCTTTTCCAAAAAAAACTCTTCTCAATTAGCACTTCCAATCCTTATGCACCATTGTGACCAAGTCGACTATGCCACAACTTTGTATCATCACTTAGTTTTTGTGCAGAATGTGATTCATCATATATAGTAGTGCGTTACAAAAAATATAGAGTGTCCATTTTCTTCGTAGTTAAAAGGATTTTTTTTGTCTCTTACTGTATCTAGAACTCCTCCTTTAGATTGAAACCAACAGCCTTTATCTTCTAGAGTTCCTAATGAGATGAGATTCTTAGACATTTCAGGAACGTACCTTAGTGTTGTGAGAAGAATTGTTGAGCCATTTCCATTTCTGATTCTTATGTTTCCCATGCCTCTAACTGATGAAAATGTGTCATTTTCCATTCTGACTTTACCGCTATTTATTTCTTTGAAGTCGAGCAACCACTCTCTCTTACAGGTCATAGGAAAAGAGCATCCAGTGTCAAGTATCCATGTCTCTATTGTTATTTCATGATAGATGATGAGGGCATAAGATGCAACCAATACTGCTACATCAGTCATTTGTGAGATAATAGTTGATGCTTCTCCTTTTTCTGATCTATTATCTCCTGTCTTATTTCTTTATTTTCACACAGAACATTGTTTCTTGTAGTGCACTTCTTTACCACAGATCCAACATACTTTGTTTTCTGTTCGAGGACTTGACCTTCCTTTACTCTTGCTTCTTTCAAAATATTTCCCTCTCTTGTGTGTTCTTCCTCTATCTTGAACAAACAACCCCTCAGAGTTGTTTCTGACCAGTTTTCCACTTGTTCCAAGCTCAAGAACCTTAGAACTTATAGCAATGTGAATATCTTCTAGAGAGAAGGTTGCTTGCAATACTTCAGTATCTCTTTAACTTGGTCGAATGGCTTTGGTAGAGACATTAGGATGATTATTGTCTGGTCCTCTTCTGAAATAATGACTTAACATTTTCTATGTCTACAATGAGCTTAGAAAAATCGTTTGTGTTCTCTTCAATAGTCATTGAATCACTCATCTTGTAGTTGTACAATGCTTTAAATATATCCTGTTTGGCAGTGATTTAGCCACATAAAGTTGGCCTAAAACCCTTATCATATTTGCAGCAGTTTTCTTCTTGATAATTTTTTTTAGGACATTGTCTGTGACACTCAAAATGATTGTCGATCTTGCCTTCCCCCTCTTTTCTTTTAGAGATTTGTCTACTTGTTTACTGGTGGTAATTTCAGTAGGTTTGATGTAAGATTGAGTATCAATCTCATAAGTGCTACGGTCCTGACTCGCAAAGCCTAGAATCTCTGTTGGTTTAAGTGGGCAAAGGAACTAAAAGGAGCGAGTTTTGATCGAATCACACGATAAAATGTATACCAAGGGATTTTGAATCTCTCAAACTAACCTGGCCATGGCTTCAATAGAAAGGAAGTGAATCACACACTTAGTTTATAAAGAATAAGAACAAGTTCAAAGACAAGGCTTTGAAAAAAATACTTTGTATTCAATTTTTTATTTCAATGGTAGTCTATCTTTACAATGAGGTCATGCTGAGCTTATATAGTGCTCATAGCAATGGTCCTAAACCTAAAAAAGAGAAAAGGAAATCATCCAGTTAAAATTTATGGTTGTTGGCCATTAATGTCTAGTTGGACCAACAAGGAAAGTGTATATGCTTGTATCTTGAGAGCTTTGGGGCGAATGTAAGGTGTCTAGGTATATCCTGGATGCTTTGGAAAGTCTTCAATACGTACCCAAGTTGCAAGAAATAGAGATATTGCAATCTGAACACATTAAGTGCAATTCAGTCCATATATGGCAAGTCTTGGAGGAAAGGGATTTGTATGATCCTATGGTGGCTGGTGCATGGTAGGTTTATTTTGGGCTTCCTTAGAACATTAATAATATCTCCTGGACGCCATGTTTTGGTTTGCAAGTGATTAAACTAGTTGGCTATCTCACTTGCCATAAACGGCTTCAATCGGTTCATTTGAAGGCACAGATGGACCCGAGTGGTCCAAGGTGTATTTACACTTCTAGAAGTGCTTAAGAGAGCTCCTAGAAGTACCAAAAAGTCTCCTGGTCACCAGAGAAACGTTTGGAGACTTTCATATAAGAAAAGTTCCAAATATGGTAAGTCTCAAAAACTCCAACTTGATGTATGGTGCATGACTTGATCTGGCCTAGTATGGGGTGAGCTCCATGTCGGCGCGTGTCCTCTATGAATCAGGATTATAGGCCAGGTTTGGTCTTGGCTGACCGCTTCTTGGTTAGACTTGGATTCATGAAGATACACCCATGTATACTTTTGCGCGTATTTGACCGCCTTTGTGTTCCTTGGGCCAGCGGGGCCAGGCAGTTGGTCGGGGATTGTGCCGATGACCTCATTATACCCTCCTCCTTTGAAATGTTTTGCCCTCAAAACAGTTTGGCCTGAACATAGAGAAGGCAAGTTAATACCTTGATTTTCTTGTGGGTTTAGGGAATTATCTCGGTTTGTGGTCCTTATATGGTTCGGATGTGGCCATGGTGCATCTGGCGGTTGCTCCCTGATAAGAAAGGAAGAAATTACTCATTTCCATTGCAGCTGGTTGCTTTGCTTTGCCTCCAAGGTGTTGGGTTCTCCATGGTCTACTCTTGATTCCGAACATCGGTTTAATGTAGGAGGTGGGTCTTCTTGATCTTTGTTGAATCCTTGCTTTATTAGACCTGTTTCAAAAACCTTTGGCAAAGACATGTGCATTATGCTAGTACTAGAAATTTCAAATTGAAGCTCCTTTATTACCTTAACACTTTTAGACTTAACATTTTCGTGTTCTACTTATAATCTTGTTATTAGTTGTCTAGATGGGCATATCTTAGCAAAGTGTCCTATTTTTTTATATCTATATCATATAATTTTATCTGTTTTCACATTGTTAGAGGACTTACCTGACGTTTCCTTGACGTGTATTCCAAGCAATGGCTTTGATGGTTTCATGTGTGCTATACCTTGAGGCTTTTGAACTTGTTGGTCAATTTTTGGTTTGACCATCGGCTTAGCTACCTTTCTTCATTCTAAGGTGTTTGAAAACACATTGTTATGATCAGAGCATTAGGATATCTTGGGCTTATGAAAGGATTGCATGTTTGGTGTAGACATCTCACTACTCGATGTTGTTGGGTGCATAGGTTGTGTGGTGATGTTTCTACGTGTTTGGTACTTCTTCACAAACTCCCTATAGATTCATGCCTTAAGGTCTCCCCAATCAAGGACTGGTTTGTTGTAGATGGTCCGTGCATTTTCCTTCAACCACCAATTGTAGGCATCTCCAACGAGCATATCAACGGCATATGAGAGCTTCTCTTCTTTGGAGATGTTGTTTGAGTGCAGCCATTGTTTCATGTTGGTTTTCCATCGGATGTATTCATCCGGATCCTTGTTATACCTTGAAAATGTTAGAGATTTGGAATTTTGAATATATACCTTACTAGTCTGATTCCTTGATCTAGTTGGAGTGGTGTAGGTTGGCACTCGGTTTAACACAACGAAGTGACAAGGTGTGATTGTCTTTGGCCAGCTTCTATCAGTGGAATAGTAGTCTGCTGGCTCTCGTTCGAGTTATTCAACTCCTGTTTCATTGTAAAAATCAAATTCTGAATAGTTTTCATGTCATGTCTCACATCCATAGGAATCATTTATATCGGACAAGTGCTGGTGCCATTCATCACAATAATTTTCTTCAAATAATTGGTAAAGACTTTCTTACTCATAATACTGCATATTTTAAATTTGTATCTTGCACAAGAAAGAAGATAGATTTAAGTCGAAATACACAAATAAGTAAACTAGACTTGAGTGAATATTTGGTATTAACACAAAAGTAGTACCAAAATGAAATCAACACAAGAAAATATTTTTATGGTTTTTGTTTTTGGTTACTTTTGTTAACTAACTTAAGAACAAATTAAAAGATAATATCTTTTGGTTTTGATATTAAATTAGAACAAAAATAATAGGAATATTATATAAATATTATCTTTTTTTAAAAAAAAAAAACTTAACTATCAACTAAATTGAAAAATAACAAAACGAAGTGATGTTTATATTTTTGAGTTTATTCTCTTAATTGGACGAAATTAAGCAAACATTAAATGCATTTTTTTTGGTTTTAGATTTAAATGGGAAGAAACAACAACAAAAAAACAACACAAATAAAAAATTAAGAACAAAGTTTTTTTATTTGTTTTTTTCCGATAAGATGTAATTAAGATAATTCAAAACAAAAGCATAAAAGATAAAGGTTAAAGGTTGGATGAACACAACCTGGAATTGGAGTTTTTAGCTCTGATACCAAATGATGTAAGATTGAGTATCAATCTCACAAGCGATACAGTCGTGACTCACAAAGTTTAGAATCTCTATTGGCTTAAACGGGCAAGGAAACTAAAAGGACGGGGTTTTGATTGAATCACACGATCAAAGGTTAACCAAGGGAGTTTGAATCTCTCAAACTAACCTAGCCGTTGCTTCAATAGAAAAGAAGTGAATTACACACTTAGTTTCTAAAAAATAAGAACAAGTTCGAAGACAAGGTTTTGAAAAAAATACTTTGTATTCAACTTTTTATTTCAATGGTGGTCTATCTTTACAATGAGATCATGCTGAGCTTATAGTGCTCATAGCAATGGTCCTAAACCTAAAAAGGAGAAACGGAAACCATACATTTAAAATATATGACTGCTGGCAATTAATGTCTAGTTGGACCAACAAGAAAAGTGTATATGCTTGTATCTTGAGAGCTTTGGGGCGAATGTAAAGTGTCTAGGTACATTCTGGATGCTTTGGAAAGTTTTCAATATGTGCCTACATTGCAAGGAATAGAGATATTGCAATCTGAACACATTAAGTGCATTTCGGTACATATATGGCAAGTCTTGTAGGAAAGGGATTCGCCTTATCCTATGTTGGCTGGTGCATGGTAGGTTTATTTTGGGTTTTCTTAGTGCCTTAATAATATCTCATGGACGCCATGTTTTGGTTTGCAACTGATTAAACTAGTTGGCTATCTCAGTTACCATAAACGACTCCAATCGGTACATTTGAAGGTACCGATGGACCCGCCTGGTCCAAGGCGTATTTGCATTTCTAGAAGTGCTTAACTGAGCTCCAAGAACTACAAAAAAGTCTCTTGGTCGCCAAAGAAACGTTTGGAGACTTTCATATAAGGAAAGTTCAAAATATGGTAAGTCTCAAAAACTCCAACTTGATGTATGGTGCATGACTTGATCTCGCATGATTTGGGGTGAGCTCCATATCGCCGCATGTCCTTTGTGAGTCAGGATTATAGGCGAGGTTTGGTTTTGACTGGCCGCTTTTTGGTTAGACTTGGATTCATGAAGATACACCTATGTATCCTTTTGCGCGTATTTGGCCGCCTTTGTGTTCCTTGGGCCAGCGGGGCCGGGCAGTTGGCCGGGGGTTGTGTCGATGACCTCATCAAGGTTGCATAGACACTGAAACTTGTTCACTAGTTCCTATAGTTGACTCCTCTATTTCTGAATTTTCCTCTTCTTTAGACCTTCTAGCACTACAAGAAAACAACGTTTTCCCGACGGCCAGTTTCGTTGGAAAACCATCGGTAATACAGATTACTGTCCACTTTCCAACGAAAATGGTCTGTCGGGACTATTTTGTTGGAAACTAAATTCCATCGGGAAGGTATCGGGAATTTCCGACGGCTTGGCGATAAAACTGGCCGTCGAAAACTTCCGACGGACATTCGATAGTCTGCTGCCGTCGGAAAACTCCGACGGATATTCAATGGAACACATCCGTCGGCAATTCCCGACGAATTTGCGTCAGAAGGATTTCCAAGGCCTTTTGCCATCGGGTATTTGAACCGATTATATTTTTGAGATTATTCATCTCTATTTTCATAGCCACCATTTCTTCTTTCAATTGTTCATTCTCCTCGTTTCTAGCTGCAGATGTTACGCTACCGGTATCTGCAACTCTCGCGAGTTCTGGATGATGACCCTTAGAAAATGGTAATTCTTGTAAAAACAAAAAAAATATTATCAAAAAATTATTATAATATTAATTATATATAAAAAAATCAAACTTACATCAATAACGAGATGATTAATCTCAGAACGAGGCACTTCGGCGACCAAAGATGAAGAACCAACTTGAGACTACTGGGTTAAAATATCACTTTTTTCTTTTTTACTTTTTCGATGATCTCACTAACGAGACAATCTTGGATACGACCAGTTTTTTTGTTCTCGAGAAGTTGCAAGTGATTTGGAGGCACTCCAATTTCTTGTGTAAGTAAAAAAATTCTAAATTAATAATTTAAAATTTTCAAATAATAATAAATAAAATTAATATAAAATTAATTTACCAATTGATCGGCTCGTTTCAAAAAACTAATCGATCCGGCATTGTTAATATAAATGTCATTGCCTCCTCGGTCGCTCTTCTGGTTTTCCGAATTAGTTCTCGAGATGACCTCAACGCTGGAAGATTCCTGATAACGAATAAAGTCGTTCCAAACCGACTCATTCAACTCTCTTGGTTTATTTTTTCCATTTTTCCATTTTTGTTTCCACTCGTTCATGTGGCGGGAAAATTGTACTGCAACCTCTTTTTCGAAAGCTTCTTTCACCAATTTTGTGTTTATGGGATCCCATGTAAATTCTTGCTGCAAAATTTACTTATATATTACTAAAAAATATTATTAAAAACTATTTAAAATAATTATATATTTAAAATTTAAATAACGTACCGCAAACGTACTTAACCAAATCTGACGTTCCTAAATTTGGTATATGGTTTGTTCAAAAGATAATGAATCCTTTTTAATATAGATTTACTTATTCTGTTGTTTAAAATACCAAAGCTACGAATTTTTATTAGAATAGTATTATAATAATTATTTTAAATATAATTATAGAATATCATAAAAATAATTATTTTAAATATAATTATAGAAAATTTAATTTACCATGTCGAATTTCCTTGACGCTTCGGATCAAGAAAACTAAGAAGTTCGCGACCAGCCTACTGAACCAATTCTTCAATTGTCATTGGTCGGAAAGAATCATTTGCAAATTCTGGAACTTGAGTTGATAAGTAACTCAAAGTAAACGACTCACCACAACTCACAGATTAAATGGCCATTTCTCAAGGTTGCCATTCTCTTATTGTTCTGTGAGATAGAGACTTGTTGTCTTAATTTCTTAAGACATTCATTCCTTTTCTCCTGAGAAAACAGTGCCCTCTTTCTTCGTGTTTTCCCCCTTTTTGACTTGTACTATTCTATCCTTTTCACCTCTTAAATAACTTCAGGGTGAACTTGAGTTATAACCAACGAATTCAACAAAACTCCTCCTTAGTTTTAACTATACAGTATGTTCTCCTTAGTGTGTAGTGATTTCCAACCTCTAAATGTGTAAAAGGAGTGGAACATAATATTAGCCTTTTGTAGTGAAAGATATAAATTTCTTTGTCTTTTCGTGTCTTACAATCCATTGAATATATTAGTTGGATTCATATCTTTTGAGAAGTATCTACCCAATATTAGCATTAAATTAGGTTTTAGTTACAAATATAGCATCTAATATAAAAATTCACTAATATATTATTTTGACCAATTAAAAAATATTTTATTATTCTCCAATTAAAACAAAACTGAAAACCTAATTTAGTTAAAACAAAATTTTTATATATCTATTAGCTATCACAGCATATTGGTTACACACTACTTATCTGACACATTTGCCCAAGGTTCAATCCTCACCTTTGTAGTTGGTGATATAATATTTTTTCTATTTTAATTAAAAAAGAGTATATATATTAAAAAATGATTATATATTGATTACCTACAACAGCGTATTGGTTACACACTCTTTATCTTACTAGACTATCCAATATTCGATCCCTTTGAGCTGATAAAATTTTTATATTTTAATTGAACAGAAGGATATATATTAAACGAGGGGATTTATGTCTTAAACAAGGGAATTTATGTCGATTGACTACTATAACGTATGGATTACATATCTTCTTGTTAGAATTAATAGTGAATGGTTCGATCTCTATAATAGCATTTTTCAATTTTGTTCTTTTAATTATTTTATTTAGATAAGATTTCCTTAATATTGAAAACTCTTTACTGAATTTAGATTAGTAGTCACATTTTATGTATAATTTAGAAAGACTTTATAAGAATTTAGGAATTATCTCTTATGTTTTAGGAATTCATTCCTATTTCTGATGAATCTCAGAAACAAATGCTCGTGAATGTGAGTCTCTTTCACATCCTAGTCCTGAATTCTTAAGCATTGTATACTTGTTTTGGTCATTGATCTTACCCCACGCAGGTCTCAAAGTCATTTGCTGAAGGGAATATCACTCTAGAGAAATACATAAGCACGATGAAAGATCTTGTGGTTCTCAAGCTTCTGGTAGAAGTTGTGGCGATTGGTAAAGAAAAAGAAGACCTCACAATTCTTACAACAAGACCAATGAAGACCAAAAGCCTTTCCTACGCCGTGTACATTTCTCGTTCTCCTCATGTTTATCTGCCAAGCAAGCAGAAAGTAACTCATAGAGAACATTTATCTTCCTCTCATGACTAAGCAATGCTACTTCCTCAATAGGTTTCTCATCTTCAACAATCTCAGGATTGTGACCTCCATTTTTAACTACATTCTCCTCGTGACTCTCGGTTTCCTTATCTGCATCACCAGATTGTGCCTTAGGAACATAATACTTCTCACGGTATTCATTTTCGTATTCCAAATATTTCTCCTTTTTCACTTCAACAGAATAGAACCTTGCTGAATATTTTGAACCATAGCTTCAGCAGTTTTAGCTAAGGCGGTCTCTTTCTCCTCCATTTAAATAGAATCATCACTTTTACTGGCATCTTCTGAGAGTAACTTGATGAACTACAGTAAACCAAAAGGAGAAGCCATTGGAGAAGAGCTCCTCAATACATGAATTTCCAAGATAAGGAGGGAATTTGATTTATACCGCACCGATGTGATGCTTGGTCGGAGAAGAAGTGGTCTTCACGAATCCAGGGATAAATTTCTGTGTGGCATTTTTACATACCAAAACCCCACCCATTTTGCTCGTGTTAGCTAATTCCAACGCTTTCACGAACTCACGGAGTTTCGAATCCACCACCATAAAATCCACGCCGGAGAGTCTCTCCACCACTTACTATGCTGATTCTCCGACCACCACCTTTGTAGCTTTGTTCGGTGCGGTATTGAAAAATGAAAACCACCATCGGTGCAGTTGTGAAAAATAAACGACATGGGTGCCAGCAATTGTAAAAAATGAAAGACATAGATTAGGTTAAAAATAAAAGAGAATAGTTTAGTTTTTTCTCCATTAAAAAATACTATATTTGGAAGTTTAGGATCATAATACTGTTTTAGTTATTAAAACTTGATTTAGTGCTAAATCAGTCAATTGTTCATATCTTTTTTGACTATTGTATCTATAAATACCGTCAACTATCTCAATAAAAATTATCATTTCACAAAAAAAATTTCATGGTATTAGAGAAATAGTAATCCAATCTCTTTAATTTTTTTTTTCAAACCATAGTGCTTCTTATTTTTCAAGTCTGCAAGATCTCTCGATCTATTTTACTTTCTTTTGTTTTTCTTCGTTTCACTTTCTTCAATGGCCTCAGAATCCTTCTCCGCACATTTGAATCGGCTCCTATCTTTAACATCAAGGATCCGAAAAACACTTTGGTTTCTCTAAATATGTCAAACATTATAAAACTCAACGCCAATAATTTCCTTACATGGCGTCTCCATGTCTGTGCTCTTTTTGAAGCACATGAACTTCACTATTTCATCTCCAATAATGATCAGACACCACATGAAACGATTACTATTAAGACTGCAATAAATCAACCCAATCCTAATTTTGCGGCTTGAAAGCAACAAGATAGGTTACAATATAGCTCTCTACGTGGATCTCTTTCTCTTTCGGTCCAACCAATTGTTGGCACAGCCACCACTTCTCGTGAAATTTGGCATATTCTCTATAAAACTTATGAAAATTTTGGCCACATCAAACAACTCTGTTAGGATTTTCGAATTTTTTATGATTGTATTTGGTGTTAGTTTTATATTGTTTAGAATTAATAAAACACAATTTGATTACCAAGTTCCCATTTAATCTACTTTTCGGGTAGGATATGTCTTCTACAACATTCCACTATAAATCTGATAAAGATTTTACAATATAACAACTTTAGAGAAAACACACTTACAAGAGTTACAATACAAACCAGATCCTTGAAACTCTCTCTCTCTCTCTGATTCTCTCTCTCTTTGTCTCATGACAACTCCTCCTTTTTCCTGTGCAGGATTTCTTCTTCACGGCTACCTCTCTTGTTAGGGTTTTTCAGGATTACATCTTATGACCTAGGAATAAGGTATTTATACTTTTTTGGCAACACTAGAGTTTTTGCCTTCAGAATTTGGATTTGTCCTGGTCCAGAAATAGAAAAAATAATTTGGGCCATTTTACTACACAAATCTCCACCTCTTCATATCTCTTGTTGGGCTTGCGAATTTTTGGCCAAATTTCAAACCCACTCGACCCGAGGTATAAAATGCCTCATGAAAACCATAGATGCCACTTCATCCCTCCTTACCCTTTTCGGTTTCCTCCTTTCCTTTTCCTTTCCCCCAAAAATTCCATTTTCGACTCACTCTCCTGGTTTTGTTGCGGCATCTCCTTCTCTTTCTTTCACCTCTCGTGCGGCTACTCTATTTGCTTCATTTCGAAGCATTTTCACTCGGCAACACCATTTCTTCTCCTCGTTTTGTTTTCTTTCCTTCTCCCACAGATTCTTTATCCCGAGCCTTCTTCTTCCATGCGGTGCCACTTTCTGGTTTTGTCCTCCTCGGCTTCTCTCGTGAAGCATCTGTTTTCTCTTTTGCGGTTTCTTCACAAGCTCAAAGCTTCTCTCTGTCCAGACGTCATTTCCGGCTTCTTCCGAGATTTTTACGGTTCCGGTTCCAGTCATTTGCTTCGTGGCTCCGGTTCTTTCGTGCCTCTCTCTCTGCCCAGACACCATTTATGGTTTCTCCCGTAAAGCCTCCCCGTCTGCACTACCGATTAAGCTTCTCCCAAAGCTCTCTCTCCTCACATGCGGCTCCACATCTTTCGCGATTTTCTAGCGACTTTTTCTGGATCTATTTTAACCGTTTCTCACCCTTTTTTCTCTGTTGCAGATTGTCTACTGCACCTTCTGCCTAGTGAGCTCCACCTTGAGAGATATTCTATGCCCCACCTCCTCTCTCATCTATCCTCACAGGTAACTTTTGACTTTTTCTTTTCTGTCACTGATTTAAGTATAATTCGAAGCTAACATGTTTCTTCTTTTGTCTCTGTGAGATCGAGACACCTACAATGACGTTACCTAGAGCCAAGTCTTTATCTAGAGGCTCTTGAGAAGTTTATAGCAAAGATGCAAATTCAAGCTAGATATGTCTTTGGTAGTTAGGGCTTCTGAAACTTTGCTTAGGTGAATCATAGGTAGAATTCCACCATCTTTAGAAACAATATTATAGAACCAGTCAGTTCCTAATATATGCAAAGCTTTATATAGAAACCTTACTTTAGCTTTCATACTCAAACTCCATTTTCCACTTCTAATTTTCTGTTAGCATTTTGAACCATTTCCCTTGTGAGTTTTAGCGTCAGAATCCGCCTTATTCTGTTCAGCTACAATTTCTCTGGACTCTTCAACAGAAAAGTCTCCACCTTGAACAGTTGAACATGTCTTAAAACCATTCGGTGTAGATCATTGAATTAGATTCTCACTGAAAGTCATTTTCTTTGACTTTCTATCCACTAATTCGACCTTGTGTATAGTTATCTCCTTACTCACCTTCTTCGTTCTTGACCTGATCTCTACCTTGCAAACTCTAACTTGAAGATCATACAACCCGTTGTTAAGTTTTCCAGATATTACCTTCTTGCCGTCTTTATAAAACTGTACTCCCAAATCACCTCCTTGATAACAACAATCTAGTTTTTCCAACAAACCAAATGAAATCAAATTTCTACTCACCTCTGGCATGTATTTCACATTCTTGAGTATCACCATAGAGCCATTTGAGTTCTGAATTCGAATACTCCCTGCTCCTTTGATGTAATTGTGAGTGTTATTAGCCATCAAAACCTTACCTCCATTGATTTCTTTGAAGTCAAACAAAACGTGTTTGTTTTGTGTGATGTGGTAAGAACTTCCTGAATCCATTACCCATTCTCTTGTGTCTTGAGTACTAGGTGTTAAAATCACTGGCTAAATAAGCTCTACAATGTTAGCAGATTCAACACGTTTTTTTCTTTGAGGATATTCTCTTTTCCAATACCCTTCATCTCCACATATGAAACATCTTTTGTTGTTGTTATCAGATTATTGCCTTGATTTAAATCTGCCCCTGCTCTTCGATCGACCTCTCCATGTGTTGTCATTATCAAACCAATTGTTCGACCTACCCCTTGATTCCACATACAAACCTTCATCCTGAGAATTTGTTACCTTTCCACTTTCAATTAACTCCCTTTCCTTGGACTTAGTTGCTGCTGTGACCTCATTCAGCTTTAGAGTATCTCTCTCATACTTCAGGATTTCCTTGATTTGATCGTACCTGTTTGACAGGGAACTTAGAAGTAGAATTGCTTGTACTTCTTCTGAAATTTCAACTCTTATGTTGTTGAGATCTATCACTATCATTAAAAAAATCGTCTACATTGGTATCAATATTTTTGGAGTCATCCATCTTGAAAGTGTAGAACCTCAATTGTAGGTAAATCCGATTCGGAAGAGATGTCTTCATGTAAAACTTGTTTAGGGTAGACCACATGCCTACCGCTATCTCACACTTAGAGATTTTCCTGAGTATCTGATTCCCCACGTTCAAAACAATAATATCCTTAGCCTTTTCTAATTTTTCAAACTTTACCGGATCAATATGTGAGTTAGTGCCTTCTATGCCTCCTTTTGCCTCTTCACCAGATTTACCTTCTGTAACTGTTGAATCCTTGAGCAACTTTTCATCTGTTAGGATGTCTTTCAACCCTAAAACCCCAAAGTGAGAAACCTCAATCCGTGAACTCATCATTAGGTCTTCAAATTTGTTGTGCTTCTAAATTTTCCAGCAACCCCAAAACTCTTGTTTCCCAACACACGCCTTGCAATAAACCTGAACGCTCTAATGCCACTTGTTAGGATTTTAGGATCCTTTCTGATTGCCTTTGGTATTAGTTTTATATTGTTTAGAATTAAGAAGACACAATTTGATTACCGAGTTCCCACTTAAGGTACCTCTCGGGTAGGATCTGTCTCCTACAACCTTCCACTATAAATCTGATGAAGCTTTTATAATATAGCAACTTTAGAGAAAACACACTTAGAAGAGTTACAATTCAAACCAGACCCTTGAAACTCTCTCTCTCTCGTTCTCTCTCTTTGCAAGAAGCTCTCTCTCTTTGTCTCACGACAACTCCTCCTTTTTCCTGTGCAAGATTTCTTCTTCACGACTGCCTCTGTTTTTAGGGTTTTTTAGGATTACATCTTATAACCTAGGAAGAAAGTGTTTATACCTTCTTGAAAACACTAAGATTTTTGCTTTCGGAATTTGGAGTTGTCATGGCCCATAATTAAGAAAAATAATTTGGGCCATTTTACTCCACAAAATCAAGCAAAAACTGAAACAAAGTACCAAAGGCAACAAGTCAATCAATGACTACATGCGTAGAATCATTGATAAATCTTATCAACTTGCAGTTCTCGGTGCTCCTCTTGATCATGAAGATCTCTTTGACATCATCACTAATGGTCTTGGTGAAGACTATAAAGCTATTGGTCTTTTGCATATAGTTAAAAATTCAGATGGTCCGATTACACTTTGTTGAGCTTCATGAAAAACTCATTAATCGTGAGAACACGTTTAAATTATTACCGTTCTTGACAACTCTTTTCCGTCGACAGCAAATTCAACTCAAATTCTTCCCCAACAACATAATCCACTATACTCTTTCTCGCGTTGAAGATCTTCTTCATCTCGTACTGGTTTTTGTCCTCCACGACCTTACTTGGGGAAATGTCAAATTTGTGGAGTCTAGAGACATGGAGCTTGACGATGCACGCAATACCAACAACAAATTGTTCCATCACCACACATAACAAAACCATCTCCTCAGTATAATATACATGCTCCATGAGAATCATTCTCCATGGAAAAATTAGACTTTGCACCCATCGCTTCCACCGCCTCAATGGCCTACTCAAGCCCATCAGGCAACAACAAACTCACATGATCTTTCCCCTTCGCTCCTTGAGAGCGGTGCGTCTACCCACATTGTAAGTGATCTCCACAATCTTTCACTACATACACCATATAATGGTGACATCAATGTGATGATTGGTAATGTCACATGCCTTTCAATCACTCACACTGGTTTAGTCTCTCTTCTCTCAGACTATCGCAACTTTCATCTTCAAAACATTTTATATGTTCCTGAAATGAAGAAGAATTTAATCTCTGTCAACAAACTTTGAAAAAAAAATAATGTTATGGTTTAATTTTGTCTTTACGGCTTTCAGCTGAAGGATCTTCATTCGGAGACAACGCTTCTAAGCGGCAACGCCAATAAAAGTGTGTATGGGTGGCTGATGCTTTCTTCCTCACCATTTCTTTTGCTTTTTCTTGTTTCAAATCTTCTCCATTGGACTGGAACTCACGATTAGATCATCCAAATTCTCAAACACTTCGTCTCATGTTATATCGTTTTTCTTTACCAGTTTCCTCATCTTTGTCACCCTCACTATTTTGCAACTCTTGCTCAACTAATAAAAATTACAAATTTCCATTTTCTATCTCTTTTCTCTCTACAAACCAAACCGTTCTCTTGAAATTCGTTTCTCATATTTTTGGAAATCTTCTATTTTATCTTTCTATAGCTATAAATATTATATCATTTTTGTTGATCATCATACATGCTATACATGATTCTATCCACTCAAAACCAAGTCACAAGTTGCCAATATCTTTTCCACTTTCAAATCTCTTGTTGAAAACTGATTCAAGAGAAAAATAAGTACGCTTTACTCTAATAATGGTGGAGGGTTTCTTGCTCTCAAGCAGTTTCTTGCAACGTATGGAATTTCTCATCTATCAAGTCCTCCTCATGCTCTCAAGCAGTTTCTTGCAACGTATGGAATTTCTCATCTATCAAGTCCTCCTCATGCTCTCAAGCAGTTTCTTGCAACGTATGGAATTTCTCATCTATCAAGTCCTCCTCATGCTCTCAAGCAGTTTCTTGCAACGTATGGAATTTCTCATCTATCAAGTCCTCCTCACACTCCGGAACACAATGATATTTCCGAGAGAAGACATTACCATATAGTGGAAGCTGGACTATCTCTCCTCCCACACGGTTACATTCCAACTTCGTCTTGGACATATGTCTTTTCTACAGCTGTATACTTGATCTACCATCTATAATTACACCTAACTTGATGAATAAGTCACCATTTCAGTTACTTTTTAACAAGGAGCCTAACTACACCAAATTATGAACGTTTGGGTGTCTATGCTACCCGTAGATCAAACCGTATGGCCTAAAAAAGATCAGTCTGAAGTCTGTTATGTCTGTCTTCATGGACTACTCACTTACTCAGAGTACGTATATTTGTCTTGATGTCATAACAACTTGATGAATCGGTCTATTTTTTCTGACACGCCAAACTTGATGAATCGGTTTTCCCATTTGTTGCTCTCGCAACTAAGTCTTCCTCTACATTCCACCCACATATATCGATGGAGCAACTCAAGGCATCAATCCTACTCGTATGACCACTCAATTAATGAACAACACACGGAAGTCAAATCCTAAGTACGGTCTCACTGTTGTACTTTGAGAAGTCGAGCCTAAGAATTATACGCAAGCAAAGGATAAAAATGGTGAAATGCGATGAGCACTGAATATGACGCGTTTAAGCAATGACACATTTGTTGTGGATCATTCCTTGGTTAAAAACATTATCGGTTTTAAAAATAGATTTTTTTTTTAAATCAAACGCTTACCTAATGGCTTTGTTGACAAGAACATAGCTCGGCTCATCGCAAAAGAATTTTATCAGCAGTTTGGAATTGACTATCATGACATGTTCAGCCCCATTGTCAAGCATGCTACCATTCGTCTTATACTTGGCACTGATGTAGCTCGTGGATGGCCACTATAACAACTCGATGTCAATAATACCTTCCTTCAAGGACTATTAAACGAGGAAGCCCTATAAATCCTTCACTTTTAGCGATAGAGCCGGTAGCCCTCATTCACCTAAAATGGTATATATGTTGCAGCCGCTAGGAATGATTGATAAAGATAAATCAAACCATGTTTGTCGCCTCAAGAAAGTAGTATATGGTCTTAAACAGGTTATGAGAGTTTGGTACACTCAAGGACTTTCTTATCACTTTGTTCTTCATACGGGTATTGACTTCGTTTACATATACATGTATGTAGATGATATCATCATTAATAGTACATCTATGTCTGCCTTAAGACATGTTACTGACCTTCTTGCGGAAAAGTTCTCTCTCAAAGATTTAGGCGAACTTTTCTACTTTTTTGGCATGGAGGCTTCTCGTACCCCTACTGTTAAATATGACTAACCAGTTTCTCGGTTTAGTGCAGATTCCAGTTCAATTCAAGTGAACCAAGAGTTACTAAGGGAAAAAGAGTCTTAACCTTACGTAACAAAAGGAAAAGAAAAGAGAAAGACTCTGATGATTTCTGCAAAGAAAAAGGAGTTCTAAGACATAGAACATGTTTTTATTCTCCCCCAACAGAATGGGACTGCAGAAAGGATGAATAGGACGATCTTAGAGAAAGTGAGAAGTATTTTAAGTGATTCTGGTCTTCCCAAGAGTTTCTGGGCTGAAGCAGCCAGTACTACAGTCTACCAGATAAACAGGTCACCATCCTCTGCAGTAGGAAAAGAAATTCCTAAAGAACTATGGACAAAACAGAAGCCAAAATATGAAGATTTGAGGGTATTTGGTTCTGTCGCCTACATTCACTGTGATCAGGGAAAGCTGAATCCCAGAGCAAAGAAGGCTGTTTTCATAGGATATCCTCTTGGAGTTAAAGGCTACAAGTTCTGGTTAATTGATGAGAAGAAATGCACAATCAGCCGAGATGTCACATTTCATGAATATCAAACGTACAAGCTGTTGAATAAGGAAACAGAAGATTCGGCTGAAAATGAAACAATAGTCTTTGATTTTCCAGACATAAATGAAGTCACAGTAAGAAATTCAATCTCTGAAGCACAATCAGAGGAGGAATCTAGTGAAAGAAGGTTAAGGGAGAAGTTAACTTCAGAAGATGAGAATGAGGATACAGAATCAGATGAAGAAAGTGAACCTGCAGATGTTTTGGATAATTATCTCCTTGCCAGAGATAGGTCCAGAAGAACTATAAGACCTCATCCTAAGTATCATGATTCAAATGTGGTAGGTTTTGCTCTCACTGTAGCTGAAGATGGTGGACACGTAGAACCAAGAAACTATCAAGAAGCGAAGTTAGACAAAGATTGGAAAAACTAGAGGTTGGCAATGGAGAAGGAAATGGGTTCCTTACTGAAAAATCAGACCTTTGTGTATGTCAAAAGACCATCAAATTCAAGAGTAATCGGCGGCAAGTGGGTATATAAGAGAAAACCAGGAATAAAAGGGGTAGAAAGTCCAAGGTTTAAAGCTATACTTGTCGCAAAGGGATACTCCCAAAGGGAAAGCATAGACTATCAAGAGATATTCTCTCCTGTAGTTAAGCACGTATCCATCAGACTAATTTTCTCTTATGTTGTAGAAATGGACATGGAGTTACAGCAGATGGATGTAACTACATCATTTCTTCATGGAAATCTAGAAGAGTACATCCTGATGGAGCAACCAGAAGGATTTGAAGAAGGAGAAAGACAAGACATTGTCTGCCTTCTAAAGAAATCTCTTTATGGACTGAGACAATCACCACGTCAATGGAATCAGAGGTTTGATTCATTTATGTTAAAGGCTGGCTACTGCAGGAGTAGGTTTGATCATTGCATATATTATCAAAGGATAGAAGAAAGATCCTATATCTATCTTCTACTTTATGTGGATGATATGCTCATCGCCTGCAAAGACAAGAAGAAGGTACAGTTGTTGAAAGAGTTGCTGAAATCAGAGTTCGAGATGAAAGATATGGGAGATGCAAGAAAAATCCTAGGAATGGAAATCAAAAGAGACCGTGAGAAGGGGATTCTCGAACTGTCACAGGAAGAATATGTAGGGAAGGTCTTAAAAACCTACAACATGTACAATTCTAAAGGGGTATCTACCCCTCTAGGAGCCCATCTGAAGCTCAGAGCTGCTACTGATCAGGAATTAGAAGAACAATAAGAGTTTATGCAGACAATTCCTTATGCAAATGCAGTGGGTTCAGTTATGTATTCTATGATTGGTACAAGGATGGATCTGGCTTATCCTGTAGGAGTGATCAGCAGGTACATGGGAAAACCGATTAAAGAACATTGGCAAGCTGTCAAATGGGTTCTCAGGTACATGAAACAGACTAAAGGGAAGAAGCTCTTGTTCAGGAAACAGAACAGTTTTGTTATAAAGGGGTATTGCGACTCAGATTATGCTGCTGACAAAGACAAGAGAAGGTCCATTACTGGATATGTGTTCACGGCAGGAGGTACCGCAATAAGCTGGAAGTCTGGTCTTCAAAAGGTGGTGGCATTGTCCACCACAAAATCTGAATATATGGCTTTAACCGAGGCTATAATGGAGGGAGTGTGGCTTCAAGGTTTAAGCTATGAATTGGGTATGATTCAAGACACAATGGAGGTACATTGTACAAAGTGCCATAGCTATGGGTAAAAACTCAGTGCATCATGAGCACACTAAACACATAGATGTGAGGTTGCACTTCATACGAGAGTTGATAGCAAGGAGACAAGTTAAAGTGGTAAAGATCAACATGGTTTATAACCCAGGTGATGTACTGACCAAGATAGTCAGTGGGCGCAAGCGTCAGGATGCATTGAACTTGCTCAATCTTGTCTCAAACTGATAAGAAAAAGGCTACCAGAAAGAGGAATTCATGAAGAAGATGAAGGAGAAAGAGGAGAAAAGGAAAAGGAACTCAAAAACTGTTATTCAAAGGGAAGTTTTGTTAAATGTGACTAACCAGTTTCTCGGTTTAGTGCAGATTCTGGTTCAATTCAAGTGAACCAAGAGTTACTAAGGGAAAAAGAGTCTTAACCTTACGTAACAAAAGGAAAAGAAAAGAGAAAGAATCTCTCTCACTCAGCAGGTTTCTCAAATAGGAACCTGGGAAATTTCAAACAGAAGCTTACCTGCTTCGACGCAAAAGAGATGGTGGAGCTTCTCGGTTCTCCGGCAGCGTGCTTCCACCTCTGAAGAATCAGCGTGTCTGGAGGAAGTATGATGAGGACATCAGGTCGTATGTCTAGCCAGGAGACCAGACTGGCCAACCAGGAAGCTTGCCCAAGACAGCCGGGCCATCTGGCACGTCTACCGGCCCAAGCGGTACCGCCGGACCCTCGACCAATAGGACCAGACCGATCAGTATTGCCGGCGGAGAGGCCCAAGCTTCCGGCACACTTGGTGGCGACGTGGATGACACCGCTGGTCCCCTTGGTGACGTCGCCGACTCTGGGATCAACTTGGCCGGTCCTGAAGGCATTCCGGCCAATACCTCGCACAGTCCAGCCGGTACAGCCGATCCAGCCGAGTACACGAGCATTTCAACTTCTACACAAGGAAACTCGGACCAGATAAGCTACCAGCTTCAGGACATGCATCTAGAGGAAGTCTCTACACCAGTAGTGCCACCAAGAGCAATGACAAAGAGCAGATCAAGATCACTCTTCCACAAGTTCAGCTTATGGGTAGACAAGCTCCTAGAGGAAAATCGACTAAGGACAATAGGCCAAAGAAGAGTCCAAAGGCAAAGAAGAGTCCAAAGGCTTCTCAACAATGCAAGGGACTTCAGAGACTTGTGCTTTAGTGGCAAGAGAGGTCAGGGCCCAAAGATTCCTAATCCTATTCCAAGTCGAAGACTAGGAGCAAGGCGCGTGCATGCCACAAGAACGGCCACCTTCCATTTCTTGGCCGTGAGGTAAGTAAGGTAAGTTTTCAATTCGAATATTTGCCTCTTTCTGTTTTGCAGGGTAGGATCTAGAATATTTACATTTTTTTAGTCAAAGACATTTTAGGAACAGGTCCTTTTTCGGTTATGCACTTTTGTACATTTTCCATTTGTGCACTTTTGTAATCTTTCCTTGTCTTTCTTTGAGTCGACCCTAGAAGGTCAAGCTGTCGAGCATATTAATAAGGCTTCTTCCAGCATTGTAGTTCGACAACTTTTTTTGATATTAATAAAGTGCGAATTTTCTCTTTACAAGTTTTTCTCTCAAAGAAGCTTGTGCGTTTAGAACCTAGTTGAGACCAGCCCTCCTAGCTCTAAGCTTGTGATTTATCACGAGGTTCATCACCCCTCGTGTGGTTCACTTTACCCTCCCATCGAATACCAACCCAAAACCCCATATCCAAGAAGTCTAAGGTTGGGTTTCTCACGTAACCTTCTCCAAACAGCCCACGCGCATATAAGCCTTGAATCGAGGCTTATATCATTTTGGTATCAGAGCTTAAAGCTCCTAAACTAGGTTGTTTCTATCCTTTAACTTGTGTTGTTTCTTGTTATTGCATTAGTTTAAGTTTCATTCAAGAAAAAAAATAACATCTAAGTTCATACCGAGTGCATCTAGTTCCTACGTGCATCACTAGGTTCTAGAATCATTCTTGCATTGCTATTTTCGACTTTCCTTTTTGTTAGAATCATATTTCCATTAAATTTAAGTTAAATTAAAAAGAAAAGAAAAAGAAAATAGGAAAATTAGCAAAAGGATTCGAATTGGACAGCTAGCAATAGTTGTCAAGAAAGTTTCTTTTTTGTTCAAACCTTCATATTTTTGAATTTTCCATTTCTCATATTTTTTCCTTTTTGCATTTTTTCGAATCCCCCCTTATAAAAGAAAACCCTCCTAATAATTTAGGAATTGCATAACTTGTCTTCTTTCTTTGTAGTACGCAATGGCAGAAGAGAATAGAGAAGCAACCGAAGCCATGATGGCTATGTTCACCACCCTCCAAACGCAACTCGCATCAATAGGCAAGAGGTTGGAGCGCGTAGAGAGGCCTGTGAGATTCCAGGCCATAAGGCACGTGAGAGTTGAGCAAGACCGTGCTGAGGGTCCTGAGCACCTTAGGACACGACACGAACAGGAGGAGCCCCAGCCAGATGGAGATGAGGACACACAACCTCATAACTATCACCATAGGTCGAGAAGACCTCCACGGCAACCAGAGGCAGAAGATGATGGCTTCGAGCCATATGGTCTTCACCAGAGACCAAGGATGCCTCCTAGACGTCATGAGGATGGAGATGAACACGCCTACAACCGGGTCACTCATCCTGATGTTAAGCTAACTCCTCCAAGTTTTGCAGGAAAAGTAGACCCCGAGGCTTACCTAGATTGAGAGAGAATAATGGATCATATCTTTGATCATTACAACCAACTAGGACCTAGGAGAGTCTCAATGGTAGTAGAACAACTCACGGAAAATGCCCTCATCTAGTACTTTTTGGTTATGCACTTTTGTACATTTTCCATTTGTGCACTTTTGTAATCTTTCCTTTTCTTTCTTTGAATCGACCCTAGAAGGTCAAGCTGTCAAACATATTAATAAGGCTCCTTCCAGCATTGTAGTTCGACAAGCTTTTTGATATTAATGAAGTGCGAATTTTTTCTTTACATGTTTTTGTCTCAAAGAAGCTTATGCGCTTAGAACCTAGTTGAGACCAGCCTTCCTAGCTCTAAGCTTGTGATTTATCATGAGGTTCATCACCCCTCGTGTGGTTCACTTCACCCTCACATCGAATACCAACCCAAAACCCCCTATCCAAGAAGTCTAAGGTCGAGACACTATTGGTATTCTCCAATATCTCAGCCTCACCTCACCCCAACATGGTCTTTGCTGTTAATCGACTTTCCTAGTAATATGCATCACCCGAGAATTTTCCACTGGAAATTAGTGAAACGAGTTGTTCGATATCTCATTGGTACCGCTGAAATGGGTATCTTCTTCTCGGTTTCATCACCTCTCAATTTTCTTGCCTATTCGGATGTTGACTGAGCAGGTAATCGTGATGACTACTCTTCCACTAGAGCTTATATTTGTTAAAGTATAATCAAATCTCGTATAATATAAAGTCACATTTATATAAGTTAGTTAATAATTAAGAGTCACGAATTATCAATTCATAAAGTTGTGTCTTTTCACTTATACAGTCGTGTTGGTTCAACACAAATAGTTATGACCTTTCAAGTAAAGAGTTGTGTCCTTTCAAGTAAAGAGTCGTGTCCTTTCAAGTATAGAGTCGCGTCTTTTCAAGTAAAAAGTCGCGTTGTTTCAAATTGTGTCTTTTCGTTATGTATAAATATAGATCGAGTCTAGTCTTCACAATCATCAAGTTTTTGAGTGTAATACAATCAAGTTAATAAAAAGTTCATTACTTTCAATATATATTCTCTTTTTTCATAACCGTAAAAATCTTCCAAACACCAACATGGTATCAGAGCTTTACGATTGAAGAGGACAAAAGAGAAAGCACTAGTTTACAACTCATCGCAAGAACAAAAGCAACAAGAAGATATCGCATAAGTTAATCGCAAAATAAGTCGAGACTATGCAAGGCTCTTCACATCAAGTGATCCCTATATTCGATGGGGAGAAGTACGACTTCTGGAGCATTAATATGGGAACCATTCTAAAGACTAGAAAATTATGGTCCTTGGTTGAAGAAGGCGTGCCGGTCGAACCGGTACAAGAACAAGAAACCCCTGAAACAGCAAGAGCAAAATCGCTTAGAGAAGAAGCGATGTCAAATGATACAATGGCATTGCAAATTTGGCAAACTGCCGTGACTGATCAAATATTCTCACGCATTACGGCATCATCAACATCAAAAGAGGCATGGGACGTATTGAAGGCTGAGTATCAAGATTCTCCTCAAGTACGATTGGTTAAACTTCAATCGTTGCGTAGGGAGTACGAAAATCTGAAGATGTATTATAACGAAGATATTAAGACATTCACCGATAAGTTAATTGTTTTGGAGAATCAATTAAATTATCATGGCGAGAAGAAAACTAACTATCAACTCATACAGAAGATACTCATCTCTCTCCCAGCCAAGTTCGATAGCATTGTTAGCATTTTGGAGCAAACTCGCGATTTGACTTCACTAACAATGACAGAGCTAATTGGTATTTTAAAAGCACATGAAGCAAGAATGGCTGCAAGAGAAGAAAACACTAATGAATGAGCATTTAATGCTCGCTCAAAAGGAACCAAATCCGGTTTCAAACGAGATAACACCAAGAGATGTGTTATTCAAGGCAAGAAGTGAGATGTGTTATTCAAGGCAAGAAGTGGTGTAAGTTTTGCCAGAAAAGCAATCACACCGAAAACGAGTGTTGGAAGAAACTGAAAGAAAACAATCATGAAAAGAATAAAAGAAGTAACAAGGAGTGTTACAATTGTGGTAAAATTGGCCACTACTCAAATGTGTGTCGCTAAAAGAAAAAGGAAAGAGCGCATGTAAGTCTCGAAGAGGAAGACTTTGGTGAAGACCACATGTTGTTTAATGCAAGTGAAGAAGCAATAACAACATTAAGAGAAGACATTTGGTTAGTAGACAGTGGATGTACTAATCATATGACGAAAGACGAGAGATACTTTTCTAAGATCGATAAAAGTATCAAGGTTCCAATCAAAGTCGGAAACGGGGAAATAGTAATGACAGCCGGTAAAGGAGATATTACCATCATGACAAGTTACGGCAAGAAAGTCATCAAAAACGTTTTCTTGGTGCCTAGTTTGGAGAAAAATTTGTTGAGCGCTCCTCAAATTATTTCAAACGGCTATCAAGTATGTTTTAAAGACAAGAAATGCATCATTGTAGATGCAAATGGCAAGAAGATTATGGATATTCCAATGACTCAAAAGAGCTTCAGAATTAAGTTAAGTTCAGTACAAGAAGAAGCTATGAATACAAGTGAGCAAGAGGAAATGGAAACATGGCACAAGAGACTTGGTCATGTAGGCAACACACGGTTGCAACAAATGCAAGACAAAAATTTGGTAAATGGGTTACCAAAGTTTAAAGTCAACAAGGAAGTATGTGAGGCATATAATCTTGGAAAGCAATCACGCAAAAGCTTTCCAAAAGAATCTCAAACTAAGACAAGAGAAAAGCTTGAGATTGTGCATACGGATATATGTGGACCGATGCAACACAAATCGCTTGATGGAAGCCATTACTTTCTGTTGTTTTTGGATGACTATACTCACATGTGTTGGGTATACTTCCTAAAACGAAAATCTGAGACCTTCTTAATGTTCAAGAAGTTCAAAGCGATGATCGAAAAACAATCAGATTGTACCATCAAGACGTTAAGATCTGATGGAGGTGGTGAGTTCACTTCACAAGAATTCAACCATTTTTGTGAAGAAGAAGGAATCAATAGGCAAGTTACATTGCCTTATTCACCACAACAAAATGGGGTAGCAGAACGCAAGAATAGATCCTTGGTGGAGATGGCGAGAACAATGGTTGTTGAGCAAGGCTTACCGCTCAAGTTATGGGCAGAAGCGGTATACACCACGGCTTACTTACAAAACTGTCTACCATCAAAGGCAATTCAAGATGATGTGACACCTATAGAGAAGTGGGGTGGACACAAGCCAAATGTATCACACTTGAAAATATTTGGGAGCATATGCTACGTGCATATTGCAGATCAAAAAAGGAGAAAATTAGACGCTAAGTCAAAGCGTGGAATCCTTATCGGCTATAGCAATCAATCCAAAGGCTATAGAGTTCTCATCTTGGAGAATGAGAAGATTGAAGTATCAAGAGATGTTGAGTTTGAAGAAAATAAGAAGTGGGATTGGGATAGAAAAGAAGAAGTCAAGAAGACTATTGTTTTATCTATGAATGACGTACAAGAATCAAGAGATCAAACCGAAAAAATCTCCAGCCCTGTTTCTTTTCAAGATGGTGACCATGATAACAATGAAGAAGGAGAAACTTCTGAACCACCAAAGAAATACAAGTCAATAAGTGAAATCATGCGAATAGCACCAAGAGTGGAGGTTGAAGAAGTGGCTCAAATAATAGAAGCTTGCCTTCTCACACATGAAGAACCACAAACTTACAATGAAGCTTGTGGCAGTAAAGAGTGGAGAAAAGCCATGAATGAAGAAATAAAAATGATTGAGAAAAACAAGACATGGAAACTAGTAGACAAGCCGGAGAAGAAAAATGTAATAAGCGTGAAGTGGATCTATAAGATCAAAACGGATGCAAGCGGTAATCCTATTAAACACAAGGCGAGACTAGTTGCAAGAGGTTTTTCTCAAGAATACGGAGTTGACTATCTTGAGACATTTTCCCCAGTATCAAGACATGATACAATACGAGCCATACTTGCATATGCGGCTCAAATGAAGTGGAGATTGTATCAAATGGACGTCAAGTCAGCCTTTTTAAATGGAGAACTAAAAGAAGAGGTTTATGTCACACAACCACCTGGTTTTGTGATTGAAGGAAAGGAAGAAAAGGTGTTAAGGCTATACAAAGCCTTATATGGTTTGAAGCAAACTCCACGGGCATGGTATGGAAGAATAGACTCATACTTCATTCAAAACGGTTTTGAAAGAAGTATGAATGATGCGGCTTTGTATATTATGAAGCAAGGAAAAGATGTGTTGATCGTTAGCTTATACGTTGATGATATCATCATCATAGGGAGCAATGTTCATCTCATCAGCACATTCAAGGAAAATATGAAGAATGAATTCGAGATGACGGATCTTGGATTGTTGAATTATTTTCTTGCGATGGAAATAATTCAAGATGATCACGGTATTTTTCTTTCACAAGAAAAATATGCAAACAAACTTATTAATAAGTTTGGAATGAAAGAAAGCAAGAGTGTAAGCACTCCACTTACACAACAAGGAAAAGGAGTAGATGATGACAAGGAATTTGGAGATCCGACTAAGTATAGGAGCATTATTGGAGGGCTCTTATATTTATGTGCATCAAGACCTGATCTAATGTACGCAAGCTCCTATCTCTCAAGATACATGTCATCACCCTGTGTGAAGCACTATCAAGAAGCCAAAAGGGTGTTAAAATACGTCAAAGGAACGTCAAATTTTGGAGTATTTTTTACAAGCGTGGAGACACCAAGATTAATAGGCTACTCGGACAGCGATTGGGGTGGTTCTACCAAAAACAAGAAAAGCACATCAGGTTATGCTTTTAGTCTTGGATCGGCTATGTTTTGTAACCAGGCAACTCTAAATCAAAAAGAAACACGAAATGGGGGTTTGTTTTTTCTGGGAAGCTTATTAGGTATTGCTTAAGAGATTTCTTCACTTGTCTACCGTGTGACAAGTATCCAGAAAGACAAAAGAAGACTAGGAAGAGAATGACGAATGGTTATACGTATCTTTACTAGTACTTGTTTTTTTCCAACACGGAAAATGCGTCACGGTGGACCGAGTTACATAAGAATAATGTTGTTGATGACAAGAAGACAAAATTAAAACTTGATTATCTTGCCCTCATTGTTGGTGTACTTGTGCGCACATCGAACATGGTACTTGTGCCCTAATTTCCAAATCACACACAAATTGGCATGGTATGTTTACATTTTTCTCTTACCTCTAGGGTCGGTTTGCTTTCGGCATAAATATTTCTAACATTAAGGACAAGAATTCTCTTGCGTTGTCACATGCATTTCTAGTTGTTAAAAGGGTATGTTGTACAAACTACATTTAAAGGATATTCCTACAAATTACGCTTAAGAGATTTGATACACATATAAATTTTACTTAGACCTCATTTCTCCGCGAGAGAATATTCGTTTTTTCTTTGGGCGGCACGTTCATCGTCTTGTGCAAGGTGAATGTAGCAACTCACTTTCCAAAATTGGTATTGAACTTAAATTCACAAATGGATAAATAATTGGTTATTATTAGTTAATATGATTTTGCTATCATCATCCAACAATGTTTTAGTAATCGAACCATCATTTAACCCTAAAAAAAACTAACACAAGACATTTGCTTTGCCGTAGACCAACTCTACTACATTCTAAGTTTAAAGAAATCTTATGGATAATTTAATATAACAACAGTTTATATGTGAATGTTATCAGCAACGTGTAACGATGACATTTTATCTAACATCACTATATTTAATTTAGAGAATTTGCGGTGTATATTATAACTGTAACATTTAATTTACAATCTATCAGTTTATCATTTTTTACATTCTACATAATTCGAAAATCCAGTGATACCCCTATGTATCTATACCGCTATATTGATGTAGATGTGATATTTGTTTGATACGCTATTAGTAAATCGTGCATCCATATTATGAAGAAAGAAAACAACTCAAGCATTTACAGATATATATTTTATTTCCGGAGAGAAATAGATTTTCTTTTAAAATTTGAATTTCTCACTTTCATCTCTCACCTTCGTCTTCGTTTATCTATTTAGTTTCTCAATCTCATTTTCTATCAAAAATGCATGCGACTTTTCTAAAAAAAATTCAACCGATTTTTACCAAAAATCGCGTCGATTCACCGGAACAATCATGTCCCTATATCGCGTCGATTACCTGAAACATATTTTGCCTATATTTTTTTCTTTTTCTAGTTCTTCTTCCAAGTGCAGGATAACCCCAGGGGGTTACGGGTTTTTTTTCTACCAATTTGAGCCCTCCCTTCACCACCTCCATGGGGATGGTCGACAGGGTTCATAACTACTCCTCATACGACAGGACGTTTACCTTGCCAACATTTCGATCCAGCTCTACCCAAACTTTTCTGGTTTACCCCAACATTTCCCACTTCTCCGACTATTGCTGAGCAGTTTTTGGATATCAAACGGACCTCTACAGAAGGTAATTTTAATGTGGCGTACAATGATGTATGCAGCTGAGGCATCCTAATAGACCGGTAGACTTGAATCTTGTTCCTACATGACCTGATCAATTCGATCAGGAACTCGCCATCTCTTTTCATAGTTCAATTCTTTGACAACACGAAAAAACCATTGTTCAACTCTTTGACAACATGAAAAAACCTAAAATTCTGCCCTTCTATCCAAAATCTTTGTTGATTAGACTAAATCAATATGGATGGGGCTAAAAATGAAAGAAGATACTAAAGAAATAAAATAAGTATCTATATGTAATGAATCCCAAGGTTTCAGCATAAGAAAAAAAATGGAAAGACATCATAATGAGATCGCCACCATTATCGGGTAAAAATTGGAAGAAATCTAAGGCTCTAATGTCTTCTCAGCAAACGAAAATAATAATCTTTTCAATACCCTCTCCAATTTTGAATTTTACAAAGCATGCATGACCATAGTGTAGGTTTTAACTAAAAGATATGGTTATTGTTTATGTTCAGGCGTTAGAATCGCAATTACAGGAGCACATATTTGCTGCCGGTAACGAAACAGTTCGAGAAAGGGTGAACTTGTATCACAAAAAAAAAGAATAGATGCTATCCTTAGTGCGTTGTCGGAGGAGGAGGTTGGATTCCTTTGCAATTCGCGATTTCGTCAAGTTATTGGAACTACTGAAAAACATTCGTACTCGGAAAGCTTTGAGAAATTTATGATTACCCGTGAACTTAAAGTATCCAAAAAGCATGAGATTTGGTTTTTGTTTGCTGGCAAACCTGTGAGATTTTCACTATGAGAATTTGCAATCATCATTGGACTTCCATGCGGCAAGTTTCCTGGTAGGTCAAAGGAGAAGAAAAAACACCCAATTAAGGAGAAAACGTATTGGCCAATCCTCTTCGGCAATCTTCAAACATGCACCGTCGATCTCGCGAAAAAGATGCTTAAGAAGAAATTGGTGACGGATAAAGATTTTCAGATTAAATATGCTTGTCTTGCAATTACTGCATTAGTTCTCGTTCCCACATCTCACATACCGAAAATCGAAAAGACGCACATGGAACTTATACGAGAGCTTGAATCCTTTTTTGAATATCCATAGGGTAGATTGGCTTTCGATCTTGTGGTATCCAGAATCAAGAAGGGTGATGTATTGGCCCTATCTCGGAGTACACTAGCCATTCAAGGTTTTTTCCATTATATACAACTTTTTACTGGTGGGAGCAAGTTCAATTCTGAAAGTGGATCACCGAGATGATGAGTGTTCACAACACCTAGTACGGGGTAAACACTTCTTGCATATGCCTTCTTCCAATTTGCAGATGATAATTATTGGCAAACTAGTGAGTCCATCCTCACCTTGGTTCGCACTACTGCAGCCACTACATGTGCACATGGAATCTTAAGAATTTGAAACTCACCGCAAGAACAAGTTTTTTCTTGTAGGTCCACATGGTGCATTGCACCATCTTTCATGCGAATCTCAAATTCGTGTGTGTTTATTCGACAGACATCGAAAGTAGTTGACTTCTCAAAATTCTTGGTGACTATTTCCTGCACTTTGGGCGTGAGAGGACTTGTAATCCTGGTAGAAGCATCTCGTCTTTTTGAAAACCAACAGGTTATGGTTGATCTTATGTATTCGATCAAAGGGATAATGGGAAATCCTCGGGCTTCACTTAATACTGCATTCAAAGATTATGCTACGTTGCTCATCATTATATTGTACTTTGATCCCCTGAAATGCGAACACGCCCAATGCTCTAACCCGACATCCAAGAGATAACACCGCACAATTAATGTCGAGTTTTGTTATCTCATTGAAATGAGAATAGAACTTTGGTAAATTATACGCCCGTGCGGCTCTGGACACCAGATAGGCAAGGTATTTCTTTTTGAATGCGGTATAGACGTTTCTTTGGAGATGCACAATACAAGCGCAGTGGCTACTGTTCTGATACACCTATAAGTAACAAGTAGCTCGGTTAGATTCACGGTAACATATTTTGATACGGTAACAATTTATATTAGAAGATAAGATTTTTTCTCTATTTCTGTGAAATAAACTAATTATCAAGCTAACAAATGTGTAATTTCACCTATGTTTTATAGATAGCAAATTTCGTTTCACGCTAATATTTTAAGTTACGTTTAAGATTTATATTACACCGTTGCAAATTTCAATATGGCTGTAAATTAAACAAGCAAACTAGCAAACAAGTAAAAATATATTACCTTGTGTAAACCTGTATAGATTGAATTGTGTCAATCAGATACGAAAATTGTCCCCTGCTCATCCGGAACAACACTTTCTAATTTTTGGAAGAACCATTCCCAAGATTTGTCGTTCTTTTCATCAAAAATTCCAAAACCTAACGGATAAATTTGAAAATTTCTATCTTGGGCACTAGCCGTTAATAAACAACATGCGTACTTACCTTTCAGGTGGATGCCGTCGATGATTATCACCTTATGTATGTAACGGTATCCCGACACATTAGCTCTTATTGCGAAGAACAAGTACTTGAATCGTTGCCCAACACCCTCGTCGTATGATGTCTCTAGTGCCACAATAGAATCTGGGTTTGTGTGAACCATTTCTTGTAGATATGACTATAACAATCGGTACGATGCAACTGTTGATCCTTTAGCAAAATCCATTGCTAGTTCCTGTGACCTCCAAGCTTTCCAATATGATATAGGAACCTCATGATCTTTTCTCATCATCTCTTGTACTTCATTCGGTTTTGGTCCGGAACCCCGTCCCGTATACTTCGACCTCATCATACCGCCTAAAACTGATGAAGTTGCTAACCGATGGTATCCGTCCGTCTCTGTCGTCCACATTACATAGATGATCTAAAGTAGCTTTATGAAATTGATACCATCCCGATCCTGAAATTTTTATCGTATACACACGCCAAGGACACCCTCTCCCACTGCACTCAAGTGTGACCATCTCGGGACTTTAACGTGTAGTATGATAATGGAACTTTCGATTAAGAGTGTAAAGTGCCATATGTAACTTGACTGCTTCTTGGTCCCGGAAAACCATGCCAACATAAATTTCATCATTTACATTGTTAACATTTTCATCTGCACATTGAAAATCCGGTTAATATTATTATTTGCAGTTAACAAAAATTGTATTGTCTACAACAACGCAAAGTATTGTCAACAGTGATCTACAAAATGTTTACTATAGTGTCTAAAATACTGTACACTAATTGTAATAGTAAATTTAACCTTCGAAAGCCGAATCATCGCAAAGTTCATCGTCTGGAAAAGGGAATTTGCTTAATCCACTTGGAGCTCCGAATTTTATATTTAAGTAACCCTCTTCCACAACTTGTCTAATTTTTGACTTCCCTTTATTTTGTGTTGTTATATCGGTTGATGGCATCATTGCTTGTGCATTTGTTGTTGAACAACTGCTCGTTGCAGTAGCAGTCGCCACTACTGATAACAAAACTTGTTAGTCTACAGTTGTTCACGTAATATTACTGTTAATAATTATGTTAGCGGTAGTAAATTATATTACACAGCCCTATCTATTAATATCGGTGTAATATAATGTTTTTGGAGAAGTTTACACTCCTTGGATCATGGTTCCGATATCTTCCTCACATTCCAACAGTACTAATTCGTCACCACGTATTTGTCCTCCTCTTCTTCTTGTAAGAAATCCTCGGAAGAGCTTGAAAAAGATTGAATATTCTCGGTTGCTCCAAATCTAGGGTCAACGCCGTCCAAACCAGATAATGCCACATGTACCTTGTTAAGAACTCTCATTTCTTCTTCAGTGTATATCTCTTCTAGTACCCTCTGACTGATAATTCTATCAGCCAGCAAACCTAAATTCCATAAAATTAAAAAACGTTAACAACACACTTCTATGAAATTTTGAACTAACCACAGTTAATAAAATGTTTATCGCGGTAACTTATTGTTTGGTCATCCAAAGCCTTCTCTAACTCTTGTAACTTTCGCGAGTTACCCCCCCCCCCAGTGAAAAAGTTACCTCGTTTCTGAAATTTGTAACGCTCGACTGGACACAAACCTACGGTAACACAAATAGCTAACTCTTCGTACTCTATGCGAACCACCATGAACAGTGTTACATCTTCATCAGAGGTGATATCCGTGGGAGTTGTGCCTGACCCGCTTGGTACCAACATCTATTTCGGGTATTGGTAAGTCAATATCATAGGCGTGTGGATGTCAACATTACAACGGTTCCAAACCAATTCTACTAGACTCGCAAAAGTGTGATTTTCATGAATCATTACACCGCAACTTTCATTATCGCCATCGACATTGAACCCCCATACGCCATTTTCTCCCTTTTCCCAAACCCCTCGGATTAAACTTACCAGCCGCACCATCTCTGGCATGTACTATACAAAACAACACTCACCACAGTTTTCGGTTACAAAATCTCGTACACAACTAAAAATATTTGGAAATCATAAATAAATGTTGAGTAAACCCTAAGGCGCCAACACATTTATGGAAACAAAGACATTAATGGATGCATCTCAACAGGAGTAGTAAATAGAGTATAACGACCCCAATAACTGCTAAAATAGTAACAACCATCAGTATCGTTGACCTACGTATGAATGGTTATTGCTCTTCTTCCAATCGTTCTCCTTTTTTTCACTGCGCTTTATACAAGTAACAATGGTGATTTGGAAAACCTGATACACCTTTATACAATCGGATAACAATATAAATAACCTATACGTACACCATATACATGTGCTATATATATATTCTGAAATATTTTTGGAAATCTTGCATTTAATGCACCCACCTAAGGATACCGTAATTTATAAATATTATTGTTTTCACTGCGCTACAATATCTATATGTAATCATTTCTTATACTTTTTTCTTCTGTTGTTAGCGCTAACGTATATAAAATGAAGGAGTTTTTCGTAAAATACATGCCACTTTGAAATAGTGAAACAAGTTTTTTGAAAGTTATATATAGATTGCAAATTTCGATCTCAATTTTGTATATACAGTTAATTAACTATTTAATATATATATATATATATATATATTTATACTATAAAACAAATTGTAACTTATATTGTAATACATCTACTATGCAATTTTTCATATCGATGTTATATGCGTATCTTTTACAAATACATAACACTAAATGAACACCACCCTTCTCTTTAATCGTGTAACCAACATTGCTCCTCGCTAAATCTCGTAAATCGAAGCAGTACGCTAAGTTACATAGATCATGATTATTGTCTATATCAAAATCTCCAGGTCATCATATTGCAGTGACATGGACTTTGCTATAGAGGCGATTTGTCAGAATTCTACAAATATGAACGCCAAATTTTGTTTTTGAGATTTCTTTGTCATTTTGCTAATTTCGTACGTTTGCATTTCCATTATGCCAAGCTCTTTAATATTAATTTGGAAGTACAATTTGTACAACTAACTTATGTGTTATTTTCTCATTAGCTTCAACTTTATGTATCGTTATCTCATTAATTTCTATTTTATGTGTCAAATTCTCATTGGTTTAAATATTAAATTTGGACAGATAGCAAAAAAAAGTACCCTAATTACTAAAATAAACAATTTAAAAATTGTTCACTGTTTATTTAATTTAAATCCGAAAAGGCTCCTATACACATTCGATTTTAGCACTGCGAAAAACTGACACCCATTCGTAGGGGTGTCAGTTATTTTTATGTCAAATCACTCTTCTTTCATATATAAGGTGAGAGAGACTATTGTTTCACTATATCACTTTCTTCTCAACCCTTTCTCTCTCCAACATTTCGTGTCCCTCTAGTTTCATTCAACCATTCAAACGATTAATCTCGCCGGAAATAATGATGACCGGTGATAAAAAAGTGAATCATGTAATTTTATTATCCATTCTCGGTAATACACATGCACGATAGTTTTCATCACATATTTGATGTTAGAATCGAGTTTTGACTTTAGATACAATTTTTATTACAAGGATTTGGTCGATTTTGGTTCAGTATTTAAGCGATTCATGAAATTTTATCAGTCATTCTCATTTATACACATGCACAACATTATATTAAGGAAAACGTTTTTGTTATGCTCCATTTTTTTGTTTTAAACAAAAATTTTGTGTGCCATGTTTTGTATATAGGTTTTCTATTTTCCTGAAAAATTATGTCATTTTTAGTGTATGATGGTTTTTTCAGAGTTTGACACTATTACAGTTGTGTTATCAATCATTTGGAATATTTAGGGTTTAAATTAGGCAAATTTTGATGTTATACATCAATTTTTTTTTATATGTAATTTTTGTTTTGAAATGTTGCGTTTTGGGTTTCGGATTTTTGATTGTATGCTTCTTTTCGGAGATTGGTACTATTCCAATTGTATTAATAAATTGGTGGCTATGTATTTCATTTCATCATTATACTGTGGGAGATTTTGTGTTTAGGTTTTCGGTAATTTCTGTTATTGTACTCCATTTTTGGGTTAATAGTTAATTTTTTATTTGATTTTTGCTATTTGGGTTCTTGGATTTTCTGAATTTATCTATTTCTATTGTATGATGTTTTTTGGGAATGGATTTTTGTTTTTAAATTACCCCTAAGTTCTAAATTTATTTTAGAATTGGTCCCGATTTTAAAATATATTTCCCACAAATTATTTTAACATTAAATCTATTTTAAGTTTTTGTTGCGTAGGTTGTCGTTTTCAAATATTATTTAAAATCGTGTGTCTCCATTTGGAACTTTCTCCTGTTTAAAGGAAATTTGAAAACATTCTTTATAATTGTGTCCCTACATTTGCGACTGCCCTCTTTTTAAATGAAATTTTCTATTCATTTACATGATACTTGTGTGAAAATTTCATGCATTATACGTTAACTTCTTATGTTAACATGTATTCCGAAAGTTTTGTGGATATTTGTTTGTGTTATTCTGTAACTTTTATTGTGGTGTGTTAATTATTTCTCATAAACAGATCATAACTTTCCGTCTAGACTCTTTACGCTAAGCAAAAAACCAGAAGGACAAAAGGTTAATATCTATCATACCTTCTAGAGGATAAAAAAGATTCTTAATTCAGTTTATGATGATGAAGCTGAAAAATCAGGAATTCACCATTTGCAAAATTTATTTCCATGTGCGAGAAGCCAATTTACTCTGGTAGATTGGGCCATTTCATGCTTACAAGACAACTTCAAGTCAAAAAGAACCATTTCGTGTCTCTCTAGTTTCCTTTCAACCCTTCAAGCGATTAATATCGCCGGAAATAATGGTGACCGTCGATAAAGAAGTGAGTCATGTAAGTTTATCATTTATTCTCGGTAATACACATGCACGATAGTTTTTTCATCACAAATTTGATGTTAGAATCGAATTTTGATTTTAGATGCAATTTCTATTACCGGGATTTGGTCAATTTCGATTTAGTATTTAAGCGATTCATGAAATTTTATCAGCCATTCTTCTTTATACATATGCATGACAGTATATTAAGGAAATTTTTTTTGTTATGCTTCATTTTTTTTGTTTTAAACATAAATTTTGTGTGCGATGTTTTGTATATAGGTTTTCTATTTTCCTGAAGGTTTATGTCATTTTTAGTGTATGATGGTTTGGCACTGTTACGGTTGTGTTATCGAACATTTGGAATATTTAGGGTTTAGATTAGGCAAAATTTGATGTTATACATCAATTTTTTGTTTATATGTAATTTTTGTTTCGAAATGTTGCATTTTGGGTTTTGGATTTTCGATTGTATATTTCTTTTCGGAGATTGGTACTATTCCGGTTGTCTTAATAAATTGGTGGCTATGTATTTCATTTCATCATTATACAGTGGGAGATTTTGTATTTAGGTTTTCGGTAATTTTTGCTGTTGTACTCCATTTTGTGGCTTAATCGTTAATTTTTTATTCGATTTTTGCTATTTGGGTTCTTGGATTTTCTGTATTTATCTATTTCTATTGTATGATGTTTTTTGGGAATGGAGTTTTGTTTTTAAAACTGCCCCTAAGTTCTAAATTTATTTTAGTAATTGGTCCCAATTTTAAAATATTTTTCCCACAAATTATTTTAACATTAAATCCATTTTAAGTTTCTGTTGTGTAGGTTGTCGTTTTCAAATATTATTTAAAATCATGTCTCTACATTTGGAACTGTCTCGTGTTTAAAGAAAATTTGAAAACATTCTTTATAATCGTGTCCCTACATTTGCAACTGCCCTCTTTATTAGATGAAATTTTCTATTCATTTACATGATACTTGTGGACAAACTTCATGCATTATACGTTAACTTCTTATGTTATCATGTATTCTGAAAGTTTTGTAGATATTTGTTTGTGTTATTCTTTAACTCTTATTGTGATGTAAAAACTACCATTAAACCAGCCCGTGCGAGACTTACTATATCCATGTGAATTCTGAGATAAGAGGGCCCTATGGAGAATGTTGTCACAAATCCATAATAGAGTCCGACCAAGTGTGTTAATTATTTCTGAGGAAACAGATCATAACTTTTTGTCCACACTCTTTGTGTTAGGCGAAGAACTAGAAAGACAAATGGTTAATGTCTATTATGTGTCCTGTAGGATAAAAAAAGATTCTTAATTCACTTGATGATGATAAAGCTATAAAAAATCAAGAATTCACCTCTTTGCCAAAATTTATTTTCATATGCGAGAAGCCGATTTACTCTGGTAGACTGGGCCATTTCATTCTTACAAGGCAACTTCAAATCAAAAAGAAGCATGAAATATGGTTTCTATTCGCTGGAAAACCCGTTAGGTACTCTCTGCGGAAATTTGCTATTATAACTGGTTTACCTTGAGGTAAGTACCCGGTTAAAGAGAAAAAGTCTAGCAAGAGGAAGATGACACGTGACACGCATCCCTATTGATATTCTCTTTTCCTAAACACTGAGAGTATTACAACTGAACGGGTTACCTCGATGTTGAAGAAGAGAATTGTTGAAGATACTGAAATAAGACTGAAGCTTGCTTATCTTGTTATTATTGCTGGTGTTCTTGTTCTTACATCCCACATCCCTAAGTTATCGAAATCTCATGCGGATGTTGCTAGGGATATGTCAAACGTTTTTAAGTACCCATGGGGTCGTCTTGCGTTTGATATGAATATATCCAGCATTAAAAACAAAGATCCCATATCTTTGTATTAGCCGTCTTTAACTGTTAAAGGGTTTTTTCACCCTTTACAATTTGTATTCCCTGCTGCTGCGCTTGCTATAATAGATACACCAGTATTTGCCCCAAAAGACTCGGATTCGGACTCGGTATCAGAGGAGGAATCTAGTGAGGTTGCAAACCTTATAATTAGCCCTAATCACGTCAGAGGCTTGCATATTAAATTTCAGGTATTGTCTTCAAATATATTACTACGTCATTCATCGTAACTGATAATTTAAAATATACGGATATAACATGAGAATTATAATAGACAATCTCCTTATACGCTAACCCAATGTTTATTGTTTACGGTGTAACTCTAACTAGTTTAACTAATCAATGTAAGTGAATGTTCAGTCGATAATTGACAAAGAGGATGATGTTGAAACTGATGAAGAAGAAGTAGAGTGGTCTGATGAAGAAGAGGATGAGAGAGTCAATGAGATGGTTAGTTTAATTTCTCATGATTTTGAGTTCTTGAATGATATATTTCATGGTGGTATTACTGCTCTGGATTTTGTTGCACTGCGAGAGGAAAAATTGAAGAAAAAAACTCAGAAATAAAAAGATACATATAGATCATCGGATGTTGGAGGAACAACAATTAGTTACCAAACTATATCCAACCAAATTGTATCAATGGTTTTTGATAAGACAAAAAAATCAGTCATGACAATGCAGGAGGCATTGATGGTTGTCCTGGATAGTAGGATTGTTGTGATGCAGAATTCTATACTATCTGGCGTTTCAAATTTTTTGTACTTGTACTCGGGTAACCGTGTTCCTCAAGGGTCTAACCCTGTGAATGGTAGTCAAGTGGGATTAAACAAGGGTGTTGTATTGGAGGAACCCACTGGTGTGGATACAGCACACGACAATGACATTGTAAGTTATTGTATTTCAATGCTTTCACAATGGTTGAGATTCTGTTTAACAATATATATACATATATATATATATATATATATATATATATATATATATTTATGTTTTTTTATGTAGGAATTAGACATGAATGTGAAATGCACTACTACCGTAGGGCCTTCCGAGGCTGTGAATGATCCCGCTGGACATGTGGATGAAGTATTAACATATCTGACTTTTAGTTAATTATTTAATGGCTTACATGAACATAATGTGCATGTTTCGTTATCTGGACTATTATCATATAACTCGGCAGTTATCAAACAATGTTGTAATTTGTTGATATAGGCATTTCTTATCAATATTCTTTCATATATGTTATGCAGAGAGAATGCATGAATTTGCAATGCAATTCTGTAGCACCGCCTCCAGAGCATACGAATGTTGGTTCTGTTGATGTTGAAGAGGTATGCAATAGTATTTGAGAATAAGAAAACGCATCTAAGAGTTATATGTAATTGTCACACGTAACTGTTATCATGTATTTGATACATTATTTTAGGAGTTAGCTTCTAATCTGAACCATGATGCTATACTGATGATGTTTAGCCGTACTGCTGATCCTGGAACGGTTGAAGTTAGTGATGCCCCTGTAGAGGTTTGTGTTTTCCTGATTCTATTTCATATTTGTGCTATTAATTTTATTTGTTAATCACATAATCAATTTATTATACGGTAATATTTTTATTAATATATTTATTCAGGAAAATGTTGAAACTGATGGCGTTAATCCCATGATGAATCATTTACTCATGTTGCTCATAAGAGAAAGAGGCTTAGAACTGGCGACTTAAGTACACATAATGAACTAGTTCCTTTTAATTCATCTCTAATTAACCAAGTCGAATATAAATTTGGAGTTGATGAAACTGTAAACTACAGTATTAAGTTTGGGACACTCTACGAAAACATGACATCTACATGGTAAATAGCGTATACTCTTCTATTTATATTTTTGGCCTTAATTTCTATCTTATTGTAATATCATATTTCAGTGTGATTACCCTTCCTAATGGTGCATCGGTTACCAACATGGATATTTGTTCGATTGTTGAGAGAATGTCCGTCATGGATTCAAAGGTAATTGATTCTAATATATTTTATTTTATATTTAATGTTAATGTGTTATTTATTTGTTAATGTTTGTCTGTAACAGACAATTGATGCGCTTATGCTACACACTCGCATCGTGTAAGATAACTTCAAAGTTGTACATCCGGGATATGATTATGGGTTTTATGACACGGAGTTTGTTGCAAGTATTTCATCGTATTACACCAAATTTTCAAAGACTGCAAATAAAAAATGGGAAGTTTAAATTTCAGACTGCTCTACTCAGTTATTTTGACGAAGCAGTTACCAGCGTCGACCTACCTAGACGTCTTTATTTCCCGTTCAATTTTGACAGTCAGCATTGGGTAGGTAGATGTGTTGATTTATCTGATTCCATTCTACATGTATTAGATTACAATATGTCATTCCGTAGACTTAGTCTTATCAAGAAAGACTTTATGCCAATTGCAAAAATGGTTTCATTCCTACTTCGGCAAGCGTTGAGTGATGACGATGATCTTATCTCCATGAAAATTAATGTTCAAAGAGTGACAGGTATACCTCAGAACGTTGCACATACTGAGTCTGGTATAACATCTATTCTGCTTATGCAAGCACATGCTGATTTTTGTGTAACATCTATTCTGCTTGTGAAAGCACATGCCATGTGTGATTTTGATGGATGCAATAGTGTTACACCAAAAGTTCTGACCGCTGAAGCCTAAAAATTGGATGTGCTTTCCTTTGAGTTGTTTGTTGGACATGTTTGAGCGACTGTTTTATTTCCCTTTTTTATGATTTCTGTTATGTAGGAAAACCTCATTTTTAACTTTTACATTTAGTGTTACACAAAATGTAACTTTTTAAAGAAATACATTTGTTGTTGAACAAGTATGGTTGGTTGTAATGTTATTCTTATACATTCAACATTTATTTGCATTAGTTGTTTGCTAAATTATTTGTTAATATATAACGTGGTATTTTACAGTCATAAAAAGTTGTTATGTTGATTTGTCTGAAATTACGTCAAAACATATGTTCTAACGGGTGTTTAATTTTATTACACGCATTTAAAGCATACACACATAATATTAACCGAATTTAAAGCATAGTTTCCATTTAGATTGGTCTCGAGCTACATACATAATATTAAACAAACAAAACTATGGCCATTCCGATTTTTAATTGCGTGTTTTTACCCCAAAATATCAAACTATCTTCCCATTTTTAGTTATCCGTTTGCTTGGTTATATCGGTTTTTTGCATGTTGTCCGATTATATCCGCTTGCACCGCACCGGCTACAAGATGTGTTCCTCTTACGACCATATTCATGTCCAATATTATTTATAAGTTGTGTGATATCAAGTTATATTACTGTTAATAATAGCAGTACATACATAATTTTCATACCATTAATTTACCGCGAGATGGAATTCTTTTTTTTTCCTTGGACGTCCAGGAGGTCTTCTTGTGCATGATGGGTGGAGCAAGTTTTCTGATGTCTCACTTTATTCGGGAAGTCATTATCTCCATATCCATATTTGGATAAATACTTTCTTTGTAAGCTTGCTTCCAATATTCCACTGTATATTTGGGCGCCACTAGACTGTCCACCTCAATCTTTACGTGTATGGCTGCACATACAGCATGGCAGCAAGGGATTAATAGCTTCTGAAACTCACAACATTTGCATGTCTTCCTGGCCAAACTAACCACGTAAACTCCACCCTCCTTGTCATTTATCTCGTACTCATCCTTCTTTAACATACAAACTCCAAAACTTGATGATTCTTCAAAATTATTAGTCACGATTTCATACACTTTTGGTGTCACCGTTGTTGTAGCGGTGGCTGACGCTTCACGTTGGTATGCAAACCAAGCCATCATGGTTGTCCTGATGAAATCCAATAATGGAATAATCGGAAACTCTCATGCACATCTTAGTACCGAGTTCAGTGACTGTACGTTATTACTCGTCATTAGGTTGTAACGAACTTCGGTGAAGTGCGACCTTCCCCAATGCTCGAAACCTATCTGGTAAAAATATTCCACGCAAGGTTGGTTTATCTTCTTAATTTCGTTCAAATAGGTGTAGAAGTCCAATCGTTTGTATGCCCAAGCAGCCTTCGACACCAGGAAACATAGGTTCTTAGCTTTAAATGTCGTTTTGATGTTCCGTTGTAGATGAACAATGCATGCATAATGTCCACAATGGGGGTACACTTTATAGGTTAACACGAAAGGTTATCAGATATTATGCCGTGTATAGGTCTAAACCTACTCGTACACGCTATCATTTATACAATAGTATAAGATAAAAATAACGTGTTATCTTTCTCAGCCCAGAGTATATTGAAGAATACCGGTCCGATACAAAAATAACCTCCTCGTTATCTGGGACGATATCCCACAACTTCTCAAAGAACCATTCTCATTCCTGGTTGTTTTCACTGTCCACAATGCCGAATGCTAATGGAAAAATCTGATAGTTGCCATCTTCTAAGCTTGTGGTTAAGAGACATCTTTCCGCTTGAGATGTGTACCATCAATGACGACCATTTTTCGCATGTATAGATACCCCTTTACAATTTCCCCAAGTGCTACAAACAAATATTTGAAACAATTTCCGATCTCGTCATCGTAAACTCACTCCATCAATACAATTGAATCTCGATTTGCCTTTACTAGATGGTGTACGTACGACGGCAGCATTTTTTAAGACAAGCTTTGTCCATCGATGTCCATATCCAACGCTTTCTGTCTTGATTTTCATGCTTTCCAGTAAGAGATATGGACATCATGTTATCCCCTCATTATCTCCCGTACCTCGTTTGGACGTGGTCCCGATCCTTGTTCATTGTATCTGCTCTTCACTATTTTTCCAATCAATATGGACGACACCTACTTTTGATAACTGCTACACTCGTCGACACTACATGTGTGTTCTACATGCACTCGCCTTATTTGATACCTATCATAAAAATTATTATTAAATACCTCACTGCATACATATCAAAACATTTTACCTAGTCAAGTAACCTTACCAGTCTGACTCTAGCATTTTTATCACGTATACGCGCCATACACAAGACTTCCCAGTGCACTTAAGTATCATCATGTTTGGCATTGATCGTGTGCTCTTGTAAGTGAACTTATGCAGTATTGCGTACATGACTAATTGAGTCTTAAACTGCTTTTCGATCTTTGAATAACATTCCGACATACAAGTCATTCGGATCATAGACACCTAAGCCTATTTTTGGAATGAAACCAAATATTTCTAAAAAAAGTGTAAAACGTAATATTATATTTACAGATATAATAGTAACATTATCGGATAACTTATTATTCCAATCCTTTTCTTTGCACACGTTCTCATCACCCTGTGAGTAATGTCTTGTTTCGACTCTTTTTTCAGTGGACTCTCTACCTATGGTTAAACCAAGGAATGGCTCGCTTGGTCCAACTTCTTCCAGTTTCCCTTTTCTACCAAATTTGTTTCAGTCACCCTTGCTTCAAAAGACTCTCCTACAATAAATTTTATCACGTATAAGATAAACATTATCCAATATTTTCCAATGTTATACAATTAACCATACACTATTTAATCTGCACTAACCTTGCCCCTCAGCAGACTCTAAATGTAATGTTGGGAGTATATCATCTGTATGTATCTCTTCTTGATCATTGTTACATAGAAACAAATCTATGTCCTCGCGAATGCTTGTAGGAGTCTCGTATGCTATGACGTTTATAAATAACCTCGTTGACTGAAATTCTCCCTCCAAAGCTCTCCCTCTGAAACTAGATCTTAACCTATCTAAGATTTCCCTACTGGATTCTTGGAAGTATGTGAGTTCATTTTTAGTTAGCACTTCTTGCAGAACGGACAAGCTCATTGGGAAGAAATGGTTACGGCTCAGCATTCCTACCTCAAAATAATTGAAAGTCAATGCCAATGCCAAGGAAGTTTTGTGTTCGATGTCGTTTGTATACAGATCAGCAACGTCAATGCCAAGGAATCTCTGTGTACCTCCAACATTACTGTTAACTATTAAAAATGACATGTATATCTGGATTGCTTCTTCACCACTATCACACAAAGTGGTAGCAGGTAATGATCACTAAAACCATGAATAATTCAGCATTTCCATCGTTTTCTATATTAACAGTGGGTGTATGCATGTCTTCTTCTATCATCATCCATTCCGACATTTGGTATGTCGTTACAATCACTATATTTTCATCAATAAGACAACAAGTTTTCATCCTTTCTTCAAGAATCAAATATGTTGTGTTTTGGGGCACCAGTACAGCTTCCATTTGGTTACTTCTTTCTTTGTGAAATTTTCATATGCCAAATGATCAGTGTTGTATTGCATATGTAATGATGCAATATCATAATATTTAATTTGATTTTATACATCTCAGTGGTACCCATGCATAATGAAATTATCATATCTATGTTTTCTATTGTAAATTCAAATTCGATATTAAACATTGGTAAAGTAATTGTATATATGGTAATCTATTTTTTATACGTTAACATCTTGTTTACCAATTTGAATTTATAAAATATTTTACTCATTTACATTTTTGTCCTAATCCAAATGTGATTTTCTTGTACAGTTTCTACACTTTTCAAAATGTAAAATGTCATATTATTGTACTGTTTTTGCATTTTTTCACTTTTATAAGTTGTAGCTTTATTGTCTACATGTCACTGGGACTCATGTAAATAAAATGACCATAAAAATGTGATGCATTCTAAATGAAAATGCCATATTAAATAGTGTCAAATTCATCATATATATTATAATCTATTTATTATATGTTAACATTTATTGTACTACTTCCAAATTTTGAACATATTTTTACTCTATATTCATTTATTTTCCTACTTCGAATAACGCTTTTTAGACTTTTCAAAATGTAAGATCATTGAACATATGTTCAATGGTACACATGCATTATGCATCATGAATTTCCATTTTTATGCATCATAAATGACTACAAGTGTTATCAAAATAATCGTTCATAGTTAAATAGTTTATGTAAATGCTATCGTGAATTTTACATAGGTTAAAATAAAAATATTTATTTGTGGATAGAAGATCTAGTTTCTTAATCTGAATGCAAGCCACATAAATGCTTCGTTGTTGAAGAACATGTATGAATGAATTGCTAGTTGGTGATGAGTGTATTGAGATTATTGCTTAAACATGAAAAAGAACTAGAAATATAAATATAAATCTTCTAAATAAGATATAATAAAGACACTTATCTTTCTTACCTATAAATATAATAAAGTCACTGTTTCAACTTGGAAAGAAGGAGAAACAAGTTTATCAATAGTGGTTGTTTCGTCTACACAACCACTTTATATATACATTTTACATTTGTTCTTAACGTATACACCAACTGACAACTTATCTCGGTGATGTTACACGCGAATCCAAACTAAATCTATGCATTAAATACACGCCATAATTCTGTCATCCAACGGATGAGATTCAACATAGAGTTCCGTTTCCCAACGGTATACTTGCAGAAGCTTTCAATCGGTGGCGGATGCAAAATCATATTTAGTATGGGACATTACAAAAATATATTTAATATAGGGTACTGAAAAAAATTTAATTAAAATATTTAACTAAATTTTTATAAAATAGTTTTGAAAAAAAATATTGGTATGGGGCATTTGCCATTGTACTCTTCAATGTAAATCCGCCTTTGTTTTTAATTCTTCAGTCATTTCAGTGTGTGTTAGTCAAAAACTATCACATCACTACCTATGAGCAGGATTGCGGATGTGTAAAGGTAGAATCGGCAACTTATACCATAAGTGAACAATTAGAAAACAATTAGTTTGTTAGTTTGTCATTTTAGTAATTAAATATCATTTCTATGTTATTACACAAATTTCTCCTTTAATTTAATTCTTAATTTCTCCAATAACTAAAACTAAACATTTTATTCTTTTATTTTTTTCATAAATTAATCAATATATAATACAACTCAACAAAATTGATAGATGATTAATTTTTTCTATTATTTTTTTATGTTACTCAAAAATTTAACAAATTCAAAACAAAACAAAAACTAAAATTTTATAAAAAGTTATAATAGATTTTAAAATTTACATTTCTATTTTAGGAACTTTTAACCAAATTTTTTAGTACACCTAATTATATGTATATCAATTTTTAAGTTAATAAAAAAATTTGAATAAAATAATATATAAATTATTAATATAGCATATAATTTTATAGTTATTTATTTTCTTAAATAAATCATAACTTACATACCATAAAGGTAGGTACCTCTTACAAATAAATATAAAAGAAATGAATCATTATGAAAGGGGTATTTTGGCTCATTTTGAGTTTCTTTAATTTTCGTTTAAACAAAAAAAAAAGATAAGAGAAAATTTGTTTCGGAAGGAAAGATAAATGAGAATAATTTTAGATGAAGAAGCCTATATGAGCATTTGATCTCATATCTAATCTTACTAAATAAAAGTAACTATTTGAAAGTTTTAAAGCTATCCACATAATCCAAAAAACAAGTTCTAAAATTATGATACATCACTAACTTTATTCATATTATTTTAAACCAAAAATATTTATTAATAATTTCTATAAAATTAAATTTTTAAATTCTAAAAACTTCACAAAAATTTTGACAATTAAACTTACATAAATTAAAACTTATAACCACTAACTCGCATATTATTAACCACTACCATCTTAGCTTTTATTTTATTACTTTGCCCATTATCATCTCACCTTTTATTGCTCCACTACTATCCTAACATTATAAAACACCATACTTTTCATCACAAACCTCGCACACATTCTTTACAAATTAATCATGACATCAAAAAATTCTTCTCAACCTCATACTTTCGCTTTTTTCAACAATTGTGATAGAAATTTTTGTAATAAAAAATATTGGTGCGACTTATTAATTTTTAGAAAGCCCGAAATTTTAACAAAATTAACACGCTTATGAGTTTGGAAATACTTCTACTCGACAAAGAGGTATGTTTAAAAAATTATGTTTGAAATTTTTGTAAAAAAGATAAAAATAATAGATTTTTTATATGTCAATTTGTTTTAAAAACCTTAGGGTTCTCGCAGATAATCAATTTCTATGGTTAAGACTAAAGAGTTAAATCCAAATCCACCGGTTTAGACAAAGTGATTTTAAAATTAAAAGTTATGACCGAAATTTTAGCTAGATTGCGGTTCATACGGTCGTACCGGATAAGAATTGAGAAAACATTATGTCTCAATAGTTTTCATTTTCTTAATACTAAAATGCGAAGAAAAAAAATTACTTGTTGTGGGAACTTTTTCTCAACGGAATTAAGAGATTTGAATGAGTTTTGATGGTTCTTTTCTGTACAGAAACCATAATGTTTAATCAATCCGTATTAAGGAATCATCAGTACGAGGTTTGCTGCAATGAATGAAATAAATAATGATGGGTAACAGATAAAGTTTCGAGAAAAAAAGTATTTTAAAATTAAATTATTAAAAAAGTTAAATATCATAATACCGTGCGGTACTGTGCGGGCTGTCACCTAGTCTTACTAAATAAAAGTAGTTATTTGAACCTTCTAAATCTATCCAGCTAAGCCAAAAAATAAGTTATAAAAAATGACACCTAATCAAATTTATCCACATCATTATAAACCAAAAATACTTATTAATAATTTCTATAAAATTAAATCTCTAAATTATAAAAATTTCAAAAAAATTTGACGATTAAACTTTCATAAATAATTAAAATCTTACTAAATAAAAATAACTATTTGATGCTTGTAAAGCTATCCACCTAAGCAGAAAACAAGTAATAAAAAATGACACTTCATCAAATTTATCCACATCATTCTAAACCAAAAATACTTATTAATAATTTCTATAAAATTAAATCTCTAAATTATAAAAACTTCAAAAAAAATTTGACGATTAAACTTTCACAAACAATTAAAATTTATAACCACTAATTCACTTATTATTGACCACTATCATCTCACTTTTTTATTATCTTGGCAACTATCATCTCACCTTTTATTGCCCACTACCATTATAATAATAATTTCCAATTACTAACATTATAAAACACCAACTACGATATTTTCAATCACAAACCTTTCACATATTTCATACAAATTAATCATGACATCAAAAACTTTTTCTCAACCTCATACTTTTGTTTTTTTCAACAATTTGTATGGAGATTTTTATAATTATAATGAAGAAATACTGTTTCGCCTTATTCATTTTTGGGAATCCCAGAATTTTAACAAAGACAACACACTTATGGGTTTGGAAATTGTTCTCCTCGACAAAGAGGTATGTTTACAAAATTATGTATGTGTGGTAAAACTAATATCTTTTTTGCTTACCGTTGTTGAAATAATTAGAAAATACATTTTTACGAGCGGCTAATATATCTAAGTGTAAAATATTTTATATTGGAAATATGTAGATTAAAAAAATTAAATAGTTAAAAATATTAGAATTTTTATATGTCAATTTTTCTCTAATATATTATTCTAGTTTTTTAAAACTCTACCTAGTTGATAGAAAATTTTACAAACCAATACAATATAAAGATTCATTTCGGTAAATAGAATTTTTTGGTTCAAAGATATTTTAAAAGCTAAATTAATTAACAAACTAAAAAATTCATGGTCAATATCGGTAAAAAATTCTACAAACCCACCAATCATAAAAATGGTATATATTTTACCGACCAAACAACAATAATAAGAAAATATAATTCGCGCGATACGCGCGGGCTATCACCTAGTACATGTAATAAATGGTCATGGTTTACACATCGTTTATCGGAATATTTTATATACACATATTCACATATCTTATCCTTAATATATTATTCGAGAAACTTTTTAACAAAGTAACCTTACCATGACGTATTAATAACAAAAATGTCATGCTGACGTGTCAACACCACAGTGAGTTTCAATATAAATATATAAAAGGGTTTAACTTACTAGAATAATTACAATACATGCCACTGATATTAATTTGGTTAGAGAATAAATATAATTTATTCAACTATCCAAAAAATACTATTACATTTGCAAAAACAATAATTTTTATTTCTTTAATTTTTTTATACATTAATTTATAAATAATTTCAAATAAATATAAATAGATATAAGTTACTACCGTAATCCCTAATACATTATTTGAGAAATATTTTAATAAAATAACTTTACTCTGACTTATTATTAACAAAAATACCATGCTGATGTATCATCGCTAAAATAAATTTCAAATAAATATATAAATGAGTTTAACTGATTAAAATAATTACAAGTATATCATTGTTATTAATTTGGTTATATAATTAATATATTTTATTAAATTAACAAAAAAATACTATTAAATTCGTAAAAAAATAATTTTTTTTTCTTTTCTTAATTTGTATATACAAAAATTAATGTTAAAAATAATTTTAAATAAAAATTAAAATTGTATAAATATTTAATTTATATTTACTAATAAAATATAATTTACGAATATTTTTTCCCATGCATGGCGTGGGTATGTATCTAGTATCTACTATATATAAAAGGAGAAGCATTGAGAATGAAAATTATTTAGGCGTCATCACCATATCCACTCTCAATAATTTTACTAATTAATTTAATTCTAAATATAAATTATTTATTTTATTATCTAAACATTTTAATTAGATAATTTAATTATATAATTTAATGAGTTTTCAAATACTATTTAATTTTTAAATATACGGAGATTCAAAAATTTGGAAATTTTGAATTTGTAAATTACACATTTAATTACTCGCCAATTTTAAAAATAGAATATTGTTTTTTACATAAATAATTAATTATTGTACACATATATAAAGAAAGTAAATATGTCAAATTTTATAGATATAGAAACTTCATTAACACTATTTAATTCTATTTTTATATTATATGCAAATTTACTTTTTAACTCAATAATTAAATTCAATATATTGTAGTAATAATTGTTTTATAGTATATATATATATATATATATATATATATATATATATATATATATATATATTGTGTAATAATATAGTCAGTATATCTAAATCACAAATCATATAGAAATTATATCACTCAATTTTTTTGTTTCCAAACAATCAATATATTTACAAATAAAATTTTATATTATATTATTTGTTTGTAATATTAAATTTGAATAACTAATAATTATTTTTAAGTATGATTATTCTATATATAAGTAGATTCTATAACATAACAAAATTAATTAAATCTACTAATTTTATTAATTTAATTTAAAACATGTTTCAAATATTTTATTAAAATTTTTATAAATGTATTTTTGATTAACGTATCGCAAAAATAACTATAAAATAATATAATATTATTTGAATAATATATAATAATAGTAATCATTCTTTTATAATATATATAATATTTTAAATTAAAATATATTTATAATTTTTTAATCTGTGCATAGCATAGGTAATAATTTAAAAAAAATTAAACAAATTTACTATCGTCCAATTCGTTTAAGACAATATTATGTTACAATATTCTCAATATTATGTTAATAATGTCATATTAAAACACTTTAACTCATTATTTAATTTCCTATAATATATCTATATATATTACAATAAATATTCAATATTTGATTTTCTATATATGTTTATATGTTACAATTGCAATTCAGAAATTACTATTTTTATCATTATGCCAGTTTGTATTTTAGATACGGTATCATTTAATAACACAATAAAAATTTCATAGACATATGATTTTTTAAAACTCTTTATTCTTAAAACACTAACTTACCATTTTAAATATTTATGATGATTATCGTTTGTGTGCTTGCCATTTAAACCCGAAAACGCACATTCACCATTTAAAATTCCCACCTCATTGATATTTTTAGCATAATTTAAAAAAAATCAAAATTAAATTATAGAAAACCCTAGATGCACAACTCACTATATAATGCCCATTATTTTGCTTCATCGTCACTCAAACACTCTAACCTTATAAATTAGTATATACAGTTTCGTTTTTTTTTCATGGCTTTAGTTACCGATCTTTATTCTCTGAAACAATTCAAAACGCAATGGAAAATCAGAGTGAAGATTTTAAAATTGTGAAAGCAATTTCTCAATGGTATTGAAACTTTTGAGATGGTTGTCGTAGATGAAAAAGTTTTTCTTGAACAATTTAACATCGTTTTATTTTCTTTTCTGCATATATTAAGTTTATTTCTATTTTATTATTTCTTCAACATTTATTTTTTTCTGCTTATATTAATTTTACTTTTATATAATATTAATATTTAAATTAATAATATAAAAAAATAAATAAAGCACGGGTACTATCTAGTATCTATTAAAAGAGAACCATTGGAAGTAAATTTTGGTGAATTGTCAACACCACATTCATTTTTAGCAATTTTACTATTTAATTTAAATCAAAAATCTAAATTAATTATTGTATTAGATAATGTTAGTTAACCCAATCATTTAGTTTAATACTACATAAGTTTCTAAATAGTCAAAATATGTTATGAATCTAAAATTTGAAATTTGAAACTCTCATTTATTATTTTTTCGTATAATTTTGACTGATTAAAATATATAAATTATATCAATCTATTAAATATTTGTATATATTCGAAAATTCAATATTGTTACGTCAGAATTACTATTCAAAAATTTAGAAATTGTTTCAGTTATTTTATATTTTCAAAATTTAAATTGTAAAAAATATAAATTATATCCATTTTTATTATTTTTTAATATCGCCTATAAAAAATAGAAATTAGATTACTATTTTTGATGTTTGTATAAAATTTAATATTCTTGTTTATAGCACATGTATTATCATACTTTCTTATTGTAATTGTTAAAGACAATAAAAAAGAATAAAAACATAGCCATAACATAACTGTTTGTACATATGTTATAAATCCACACCCAAACAATATGAAATGAGAAAAAAAAATCAGACACAAAGTTGAAAACATTAAAAAGAAAAAACAAGAATCATATAACATCACAAACAAGAGAGATCAATGGAGATAACAAGTGGAGTTTCTCCTTTTTCAACGACGAACGTTTTGAGAATAATCCCAGCCGGAGTACAAACTTCGACGGCGTAAGTACCATGATAGCCTCTAAATAGAAACTCTGATTCATCATTGATAATCCCATAGGCATGAGATAACCATTCTTTCTTCACCTCCACAAATCTTTTCCCAGCTTCATTTACTTCTCCTTCTCCCTCCACCAGATTTGCGTTTTCCCTACTCATTGATAGTTCCCAGAAACCCCATAACATTATTCCTGTTAAGAAGAAAATTCATGAAATGGGAAACTTTTATAAGTACATGTTTATATTCAAAATTATATAAAAATAAATATAATAGAAATAGCTTAAAATACCACAAAAAAATCTTTCCAAAGTACCATAATAGATTTATTTTACTAAATATGAAAATAAAACTTTATTTCTTCAAAAATATTATAATACTTAAAATGATTTTAATGGTTTATAATTTAAATATCTGAGTTTGGATTTAGTAATTTTGATTTACATTTCAGTAATTGTTTAAAATAACACTTTTAAATTTTTTATTCCAAAATAGCATTATTAGTTTAAATTTCTAATAATAGCACAAATTTAAAATTAAAATATATTAAAATTCATTTTAATAGAAAAAAATAAACCCTAAAGACCTTAAATATAATATTTTAAGTTTATATAATTTATTTAGAGTAAATAAGTATTTTCCACATAATTATTTGTGTTATTATTGGAATTTTAATGTTAGAGTATTAGATTTAGAACACAAAATTTAAAATGTGTTATTTTAGTGTATTAGTCTCTTAGGTTTTAGGATATAGTTTATGATTTAGTTTTCAGGATTTAAAGTTTCATTTTAGTTTTGGTATTTTTGGAGAAAATACTCTTAATGGTATTTTAGAAAAACAAAACTATTGATATTATTTTTTGAATAAATTTATTTTGTGTTATTTTTGAGAATTTTTGAAAATAAAGACTAATTTATATATTATTGTTGAGTCATCTTTATTTCTAATATATAATACTTTAACATAGATGATAATTCTTTTGAAAAATATATTTTAAACTGAATCTCATATTTTTTAAATAGGTTATATACATTTGAGTTTATTAGGTTTTAATATCAGGTGGAAGTTATATCATAATAAAAACTAAAACAGTGACAACTTTCCGTTTTAAAGAATCAAAAAATAAATATTAATTTTTGAAATATAAAATATTTCTACTTACTTTAAAACATACTTAATCCAGGCTTGTAAAATCTTTAAATTAAATCCATAAATTTTTTTCTAGTTTTCAAATCTAATTTGGTTAAAAACATAAAAATAGAAATACTAAAGTAGATAATAAAAAAGGGCAATTGACTAAAATAGCACCATTTCAAATTTTTGTTCCAAATATAGCACTAGTCATTTAAATTTCTAAAAATAGCACAAATTTAATACTAAAATAATTGAAAATTCATTCTTAATGAAAAAAATTTAAACCCTAAATTAGAAAAAGTGAACCCAAACATTATGTTTTAATTTTATATATATTTTATTTAAGGTAAATAATTATTTTTACATAATAATTTATACTATTTTGGGAATTTTAGTTTTAATGTGCTAAATTTGGAAGATAAACTTAAAATGATGCTATTTTAGGGTATTACTCAATAAAAAATACATTTATGTTCATGGAATCAAATTTACTATGAAATGAAGTAATCATACCTTCAACTGCAGGATGGGCAAATGCTTCCCACAACATGACTTCAAGATCTTCTCCTCTAACATATTCATTGCTCGAAGAGACATCAAGCTCTGTAAACCAGATGGGATAACCAAGAACAGAGAGCTTATCAAGAGCAGAGCAAACAATGGTTCCAATAGGACTATCTATGTGTCCTTGTATCCCAATTCCTCCTATGGCTGCTCCTTGCGCTTCCAAATCAAGAACAAGTTTCATATACTTCTCTGGAGATGAATGTTGATCAGCACCGTCTTCGACATGATAATCGTTAACGAAGAGCAAAGCAGATGGGTCAAGCTTGTGTGCGATGTTGAACATCAGTGCTCTCACACCTTTTCCAAGCCTATCTTGATAGAAAGAGCCATGAAGCATCTCGTTGTTCACGTCGTAGTGCTTGAATTTACCTTTGTATCGGGTTAGGAGATCCGTAAGACGTTTCTGGACCGCGTTCATCAAATCAGTTTTGCTGAGCTGACGAACCCACGGCTGTACCTTGGATTCCACTTCCCAGAAGATACAATGTCCTCTAACGTTGATGTTATTGCCAATACATAGATCTAACATGTCATCTGCATCTTGGTAATTCAACTTTCCGCGTTCAGGCTCTGTCCAGTACCATTTCAGCTCGTTTCCGAACACTGCCCAGTTGAAGTTCTTAGTGAAGAAATCTACAAAGTCTTCATTGTCTATGTCTGTTCTATTAATGCACGTTCCTACTGGGAAACTGTTGTGTGTTTGCTTCACGTTCACTATGTAAGGAAACAAATCGAAAGAATCGTCTTCTAATCCAGAGAATTTCAAGACGATGTCACGCTTACGAACCTATCAAGGAAACAACATTCTTGGAGTGCAAGACTTATTGAACTCCATATAAAGAAAAATATGAAAACAACGATGAAATATTAACCTGATCAACTTGTTTTTTAAGACACCTGATACGCTCTCGACGATCCACGGGGAATATTTGCAGTGCTGCGATCATCAAATCAATGCCACCTACAGGACCTTGAACATAAACCATAACGTTTTGTGGCTGCTTCTCGAGCCTAAATGATCCACCAAGTTCATGCCATGTTTCACCAGCGGAGACCTCAACTTGCCCTCCATTGACCCATTGGTTATCGACGCTAAGTGCAATGTTCACATTTTGAGGACTCATACCACTGCTCACTCCAGCAATCTTGACCCATGCTGAGATTTGATATGTCAAGAAGAGCTTGAGTTTGTCGGTTATTATCTGAGCTGGGCCCATCCAAGACTGTGTCCTGTTGGTCACAAGGATGTAGTTTCCGCCAAGAGGTTTGCGAGGACCAAGCGTATCTCTAGCCATTGGTGGCAGAGTGCGAGGGGCGCCATGTCCAACACTTAACTTGCAATTTCCTAAGGTGAACCATGGTTGAGTTGTTCCTTCGACCACTTCACTGTTTTCAATTATGTTGACTCCGAAACCAGGATCCTACGAAAAAAACAACAAACAGAAATAAATCAATATAAGTCCAAATATACAAAATATTTTTTACCCACTAGCTACCGAATTCTATTAAAACAAAAATCTAGTAGGATTTAAACTTCTAACATTCTCTTTACATAAAGAGATATGAACAATTAGAATGTTGGTTTTTTTGCTAAAAATGTTGGCCCTAATCACATCGGCCGCCCCAACCATCTGTTTTGGCCATCTTTTAGTCAAGGTTGGTCTTCTAATGGCCAAGGAAATGATGCATATGAAGATATCCATTAGACTACCATCACTTGGTTAAAAATTAATGTGATTGTTTATGATAAAGGGACAGACCTCGTAGAAAGGTGGAGGGGATGGACGATTCCTTCGAGCATGTTTGACAATGAAAGTGTTGACAAGAATATCAACTCCTGGAGGTGGACCTTCAAGGTATAGTATTACCCGCGATGGCGAACCATGAATTATGAATTTACCCTTCAACTCTACCCAATTCTTGTCTGTTGCCTCCACCCTAATATGATTCATTGAAAATACCAAACTATCAGTTTATATTCATGATCAGCAATCTAGAAGATGAAAAGAATAATAACTCAAACTGACTTGGAAATGCCTATGTATTGTTCACGTTGGTTTGCGTTTAAGACCCAGAGAGTCGCTTGTACTGTTGCACTCGAAATACTGTTGCCAAATATTCGAACCACTGCTGTTACTTCGTACACACGGTTCCTCTGGAATCTTCCTGATATCTCCTGTTGAATCCCATTCCATGTGGCTTTACGCTCTGTTACTGCTGCGAAAACGTGTCCCGATAGCGGCACAATTCTCCCTCCGTCCATAGTCTCGTGTAAGACGGCCTTGCAACCTCTTCCACTCCAGTTGTTCAGACCATCCTCAAAGTTAGGGTTCACGATTATGTTCTCCTGCGCTTCGTTAGTGTTATGCTGCTAAACGTATATACCGAAATTAGCATAAGAAAAACATTAACATATTACGATCAATATGAAGCTAATAAAATAAAGACATGCTGTTTATGTGAACCTTCTCATTATCATCATCACTTGCATGATTTATCTTTGTAGTCTTCTCCATACCACTTTCTTTATCTAAATCTCAATTTCAAAGAAAATTGCAGAGCTGGAAAACAAATCTGAGCTTTAAGAACACCAAAGATAAGTAGTTGGTTAAGTTGTGAAACCTGCTCTGCTATATATATATGCCACAGACAGAACTTAGAGAGTTTCAAGTGAACTCCAAGACAAGAAAGAGTCACAATATTTGTTTTTAAAATTAATAATAATATTGAGTTTGTGGTTTGAGGAAGAACTAAAATTGCTTTATCTTAAACCTAGGAAATTGAAGTTGAATGCTTGGATTAAAATAGAAGGTTTCAAATGCATTTGAAAGCTGAGTTTCAGCTTTCGTTTTCCCTGACTGGTGGGTTTTTGAGACTTACAATGCAAGTAAACCTTTTTATAAAGGTTTCAAAAGGGTTTTTATTCTCAGACGACGATTCACATTGTTCCACAGGAGACTGGCTCTGACTTTGTAATAGACAATGGGTTAAGAATTATTGTAGACAATAATCAACATTTCGTTGAATAAAGGAGACAAGAATCTACATTTTGTGCATTCAAAAGTTTTAAGAGATTTCTAGATTCTAAAAAGTATATATCTATGTTTGGCTGATGAATAAATTAACAAAAAATCGTGAATTACAATAAATTTTCATAACTTAATTAGTGAAAAAATAGGAGATTAAGCTAAATGGATTTAGGATTAGTTTTTAATATTTTCATATATATATATATATATATATATATATATTATATATATATAACGTAAAATAATCAGAGCGCAACTTGGTTTAGTGGTCTGCATTTAGAAAGTTCACCCACAATATGTCTCATTTTGTTTTGACAACTTACCTAGTACATATTCAACAAATATTCATTCCATAGTGATTAAAATAACATCTTACAAACTCACTTAATTCACATTTTATGAAAGGTTATGTAAATCCATCAAAAATATGTTATTTATAAATATGTCATTTTTTAAATGAAATTACTCTTGTCTCTTTTCACCAAGCTAAGTTTATATTCTCATTTCAACAATTAAATATATTTTGGATTAAACAAACTCTAAAATGGTGATTTTTTCGTCGATTTTTATATCAGTTTTTTTCATTTCTGTTTTTTATTCTTTTTTTTCTCCATGTCATCATCCTCGTTTCTTTTTCACCATTTTGTTCTTAGTTTTGTCTTTTTCTTCGTGTTCTCCGTGTTTTGTCTTCTTTCCCGCGTTCACCGTTTCGTACACTATTTCGATGAATTTTTCGGTGATTTATTTGATTATGATGGTAGCTTTTCTAAATCGCGATATCAAAATTTATTTGTTTGCTGTGACAGTTTTATGTTATTATGATGGTAAATTTATTTTACAGTAATAAATGATTTGAATATTGATAGTAGACTTAATTAATTATGATGATAGATTTATTAAAACGTGATGACAATTTTATTTGATTATGATGAAATATTTATTTAAATATTATGGTATATTTATTTGAATATGATTATATATTTATTTGGATAGGATTACAGATTTATTTTGTGGATGATATATTTATTTGAATATGATTGTAAATTTCCTTGCTGAAACTTTTGGGTTATGTGGATCATATTGAAGTAAATACCACGCAAATGAATACCGTTAGTATGGTTAGTATGTTTGCTATTTTTATATCTTTGTTAATTTTGTTGATTAAATAGGTATACTTTAAAATCTCGCTATTACTTTATAAGATTTATAAATCTTATTTTATATGTAACTTAATATGAAATTTATATATTTGTGTATTCTAATTTTATTAGTTCTAATATTAAAAATTTGTCATGAAAAAAACTAAGATTAAAAACATATACATACCACTTACTTCCCTCATTGTTTGCCATATACGTATTATTCTTTATTCATTAAAATAAAGTAAAAAATTTGGGTATGGCTACCATTATTTGAAAAATAACAAATCACTATATGCAACATTATGTATTTTTCGTTAATACAACTTTACTCCTATCACTACACTACTCTCAACTCACACTCATATGATTATGTGTCAGTTACCATGTCAGAATAAACAACTACACGCTGCGAGCGTATAAAAGAAAGAGAGACAAACCATTTCTCATTTTTCTCATTGTCTCGGTTCCCAAGTTCCATCAATCCTCTCCTCTTCCCCGAGAAACTTCATTACTTCTCCTCAACCACTGCCGGCAAAATCAGCCCTCACTCGACGCCGGAGATCATTGAAATCCATGATGACCAACAACGGTCATGAAACAGAGATATGAATATGTTTTGTTTTCGCTTAAAATTAAAATATTTCGATTTTTTTTAAAGATTTTTAAACACAATCGGTATGTTTAGAACTTTCTTGTTTTGGAAAAAGTAGAACTTTGTTGTTCGGATTTCCTGTTCAAATTGTTTTTACACACATTTTCTTGTTCAAATTTTTTGACACTTACTGGAATTGCTTTAATTTTCGAGACAGTAATGTTAAAAGTTAGTGATTTAACCTAGTTATTCACTCAATTTTTTGTGATTTTGATGTTCAGTTAATTGTTATTGTCATTTTATTTTTTATTTCATCCTGTAATCTGATTTCAATTTTCATCATTTTTACAAGTAGTTGCACTCACCATTTTTTTGGATTTTGTTATTGTTGATTTCTATTCATATCTCTAGATAAAAAATTGCATTTATTATTTCTTGATGCCTAAAATCTTCATCCATGACCATGATTGCGACAATCTATAATGTAAATAATAACGATATAAATCACCTATTAACACATTCTCTATTATATTTTTCCTGTTTTATTCTATTATTGGATTCCAAGTTTCATCGTGTACCACGTAACTGTTTATTTACCAATTTTGTTCTCTAACGATATAACTTGATTATTCAATCGATCTATTCGAATTTGCCGTTCAACTAAAATTTTAACGGCGATTTTTTTGTTTAGGCCACCAGTGCGAGATTTGTAATAATTTCTATGGCTTTATATATATTAGAAAATTACTAATTTTAGTTTTCTATGTGATGTTGTGTCAAAACACAAATAAGATGCTACCTCTAAGGTTGTTTGCTACTAGAGAAGAACCAGAAAGCGAAAGAGTCAATGTGTATCATACGTCTCTGAGGATGAAAAATATTCTTGGTGGATATGAATAAATTAAAAATTTACCATTTCAAAAATTTATAGCTATGTGCGAAAAGCCATATTCTGGTATATTGGATGACTTCATGCTTACAAGAAAACTCTAATTCAATAAAAAACATGAGATGTGGTTCCTTTTTGCCCGAGTACCTATAAGATACTCACTGAGAGAGTTTTCGACTGTCACTAGGCTATCATGTGGCAAGTATCTGAAAAAAGAGAAGAAGAATAGTAAGAGGAAGATGAATGGTGATTCGCAGCCATACTAGTACTCGCTTTTTCTCAATACAGAAAATAGCACAATGCACCGTGTAACGTCTATGTTAAAGAAAAAAGTTGTTGATGACAAGTAAAAAAGGATGAAGCTTGCCTATCTTGCGATCGTTTCTGATGTACTTGTGCCCACATCCCACATACCCAAGCTTTGTAAAGCTCATGCAGAGTTGACGCATCACTATAAGAAAACAACGATTTTGCGACCACACAATGTAGTCGCAAATTCTGAATCGCAAATCTATGAAGTCGCAAATCAGTCGCAAATTGCAACTGATTTTTGACCATGGTAATAGTGGTATAATTTGCGACTAATTTGCGACCAATCATTGGTGACTACATTTGCGACTATTTTGCGACTGCTTTTCAGTAACAAATTTTGCCACTACTTTGCGACTACCTATGTGGTTGTAAAACTCGTAGTCATAAATCAGTTACAAAAGTTTGTGACTGATTTGCGACTACAGTGGTTCATTTGACTGCAAATCAGTCACAAACTTTAATGAATCATTTGCGACTACATATTATACTCAATCGCAAATCAGTATCAAATAATTGTGACAGATTTGCGATTTATTATAAAATATTCGGAAAAAAAATTATGTAGTCGCAAATCGATACCAAAAAATTAAGACTGATTTGGGATGATTTGCGACTACGACGAAATTAGATTTATAAAGACCTCACCTATTGAGATAGGTCGTCCCAAATTATTTTTCTAAACATATATTGAAATAAATTTTAATTAAATTGTAATAAATTTTCTAATTAAATTTAAATATTTGAAATTATTTACCATTTCCTGTTGGATCTGGATGTAGTATTTTTTGGCCGAACAAATGCTTGTGCGGGCCAAGGCCGTCCTGAGAGAAATTGTGGTTATTAGAGGATTTGCTACTTCTCTTGTTAGACGTTTCTGTTTCCTAATAGTTAGTGGCAAATTTTGATCTTGTGGTCGCAAATCAGTGGCAAATTTGCCACTGATTTGCGACCACAAGTAATAATTATGACTCATTTACCACCACATTCTCAATGCAGTGGTAAAGTGGTGGCAAATCAATCACAAATAATAGTATAAACCTTAAATTTTTTGATTTTGGTGAATAAATTGAATTATATAAGATTGATAACTTGATTATACGTTGTACAAATTTCAATTATTAAGAAAACAACAACATTTATCAAATTTACCAAATTTACAAATCATTTACCTAAAAAACTTAACACATTTCCTTATCCTTATACCTCTTATATACATTTCAAATGTTTTGTAAAATTTAAATGAATACAAATATTATTTTGTATATGTGTGGTCACTTATAGTGGTTATTACTTACCTAAAAATGCAAATAAAAGTTATAAATGAGGAAAATACTTAGGAAAAATGTGAATTTATCCTATGTGGTCGCAAATCAGTCGCTATTTTACGACTGATTTGTGACTGCAATTCAAATTTTGATCATGTGGTCACAAATCAATGGTAAATTTGCCATTGATTTGCGACCACAAGTAATAATTGTGACTGATTTGCCACCACATTCCCAGTGTAATGGCAAAATGGTGGCAAAGCAGTCACAATTAGTGTCATAAAACCTTAATTATACGGTTTTTGTGAATAAATTAAATTATATAAGCATCAAATGTCGAAAATACATAAAACGTCAAATATATTTATTACATTTATTCGTTCTCGTCATCATCTGAATATGAAATATTACATTAAAATTCATCTTCTAGTTCGGTATCTCCGACATTGAAATCAATTTCTTCGGTATGATTAACTTTATCGACCAAACGATTTACTTCTATCTCTTGAACAACCATTATCTCTTCATCATTTTCTTGTTGCAACAGGCCAATCTCATCTTTGTTTTTGTATTTCCCCAAAATGTTAGATCTAGGCTTAACTTTCATAACATTGAACCATGTTTGTTTTGATGATAATTTGGTGTGCGGATAGGGAATATAACAAACTTGTTATGCTTGAAAAGCTGTTACATCATAATTAATCAAATATAAATTAGTTATATATTTTTAATGAAATTAATTATAGTTAATTATTTACGTACGTACCTAGAATAAATGGTTCGTATTTGTAATATTTCTCCGATGATAAGACATCAACGACGCTATTTTCCGACTTCCGAGTATCTTTCGAAAGCGTAGAATCGTACCACTCACATTTAAAAAATGTGATTTTCAAATTTAGGAGGCCGACATACTCAAGTTGAATGATATCAGTTAAAATCCCGTAAAAATCAGTTTCATCAGATGCATCTGAGTAATTGTCTCCCTTGACAAAAATGTTGTAGTTAAATGTCTTTCTCCTATGTGCATGTTTCTTTGTGTGGAACATATAACCTCTTCTAAAATAGATCGGCCAAGTTGACGCTTTATCCGAATATACAGGAACATCACCTTCATCGAATTTTGTAAACGTGTATATATATATATATATATATATATATATATATATATATATATATATATATATTATTACACAATATATTCAACAAAAAATTTGTCATTCATAATAAAAATAATTAATTAATAAACATAAGAATTTATGGTACCTGTTTTTCGTGCGTATGTGGGCAGCAAACTAATGTTCCGAGAAGTAAGATATCTCATCATTCACATATGATTTAACAATCGACCCTGCATCATATCGTTTGTTCTTCGCCTTGCTTTTCAGTTTTTTAAAAAACCTTTTAAATGGATACATCCACCTATATTGTACAGGTTTATCCAGTTCAGCTTCGTATGGTAGATGTACAAGAAGATGTTCCATTACGTCGAAAAATAAAGGTGGAAAGATCTTTCCAAATTGCACAAAATTATGACTATGTTTTTCTTCAGAATTCGGACACAGCTTTGTCGTAATGATATAGCATAGATCACGAAAAAATCCTCAAATCCCTATATATATTACCATCTATAATTAATTAGTACATGCAATTATTATTAATTTACGTACTTATAATATAAAATATATTTATTAGTATATATACCTGATAATGCTAGATGAACGTTTCGTGGTAGAAGTTCTGCAAATATAAAAGGGAGAAATCTTTCCATAAAAATATGGCAGTCATGGCTTTTCATGCCCGAGAACTTCAGTCCATTCATATCCACACAATTTGCTAAATCTGCCGCATACCCGTTCGGAAATTTGACATCATTTTTGATACATTCCAATAAGCGTTCTTTCGTTTTTTGTGTCAATCAAAATATAGGGAATGGAGCATTACCCCGACCATCCACGTACAACTCTTTTTGAGAGCAAAACTTCGCAATATCCAACCTTGAGTTAATTGTATCTTTTGATTTCTCTTTCACATTCATAACATTATTAATGATGTTATCGAAGAAATTCTTCTCTATATGCATCACATCAAGATTATGTCGAAGGTTAAGATCCGTCCAGTACGACAACTCCCAAAATATGCTTTTTTGTGCTAATTATGCCAGTTGCCGTAACCTTTTTCTTTACTTTCATGATTGTTTCCTCCACAGTCAGATGTTGTTAGAGGATTGACAGTTTTTATTCGCTCGTATAAAACTGGTTCGCATGTCAATGATTGTGGAGGATAGTCATTCAAATCGTGCTTCCCATTTAAAATTTTTTTTTATTTTTCTGTAACGGGTTACACTTAGGAAGAAACCTTCCGTGACAATCAAAGCAACATGTTTTTCTACCATTTGCTAATTAAAATGCATTCGTATCATCCATACAAATTGTACAAGCCAGTCTACCATGCGTTGTCCATCTTGACAACATTGCATAAGCGGGAAAATCGCTTATCGTCCATAGTAACACGACTTTTAGATTGAAATTTTGATTCAACGATACATCGTATACATCAACTCCTGTAGACCACAATTCTTTCAACTCATCAATCAAAGGTCGGAGGAATATATCTAGACTAGCACGCGGATGATTTGGCCCCGAATTCAGAATTGTTAGAAACAAGTACTCTTTTTTCATACATATGTCCGGTGGAAAGTTATATGGAGTGATAATCACCGGCTATAATGAATTATTACGAGACATCCCAAATGGATGAACCCATCCGTATATAAGCCAAGATAAACGTTTTGAGATTCAGCAGAAAATCTAGGATGTAGATATTGAAAATTTTTCTACTGCGCAGCATCAGATGGATGACTCATTTCTCCGTCTTCTGCTTCATGCTCTGCGTGCCACCTCATTGCCTCTGCGGTTTTCTCGGTTTGATACATTCCTTTAAGTCTATCGCCTATAGGTAAATACCACATACGACTGAAAGGTATTCTCGTCCTGCCCTCGCTTGGCTTATATCGGGGGGAATCGCAAAATTTGTATTTTTCCTATTTCTCATCTTCTTTCGAGAAGATCATACAATTGTGATCACACACGTCAATTGTATAAAATGGGAGGCCTAAATTTTGCATCAATTTTTTGGTTTCATAATATGAACTCGTTGCATGATTCTCTTCGGATAAATATTCTGTAAACAGCTCCGTCCAAGAATTCATACATTTATCTGGTAGATTAAAATCACACTTAATGTTCATGAACCGAGCAGCTAAAGATAACTGTGAGTGCCCTTCATGACAATCATCATACAATAGATTTTTCGCAGCTTCTAACATGCTGTAAAAAATTTGTGATTCTTCATTATGTTCTTCTTCATTATTATATTATTCTTCGTTCTGATTATAGTACTGATCATCAGTCGTTGTCTCACGAAATGCATCCGCCACCATTTCAACATATCTATTACCGGATGCACCAACTGTTTCATCGCTAGTACTACCACGCGTACCTCCCTGATTTCTTTGGACATCACCTGGACTACTCGTCCCTAACTGAACATTCAGCTTTTCTCCATGTTTATACCAAATATAATAATTTGGCATAAATTCTCGACTATATAGATGATTCCATATTTTCTGTCCCGGAATAAATTTATCGCTTTTATAATTAATACAAGGACATAAAAACTTACCTTCGCTACTTTGAGCTATTGGTTGACTACTTGCAAAATTCATTAACTGCTCCATTTCTTGTGCAAATTCTGTCAATGTATTTCTTGTTTGATTATCAATCATTTTGTACATCCAATCTCTCGAATTATTATAATTTTCCCACATGTTTGAAGTTATTTTTCCCTTCGATTCTACAAATGAAAGAATGGGATGGGGCATATATATACAATATTTTGCCACTACTTTCCCATTATTTTGTGATCATAACAGTGTAGTCGCTTAAATGTCGATATACCTAACACGCATATGTTTTTTATGTTGGCACTTTGCCACCACTTTGTTACTGAAGAGCCACTCCAAATGTGGTCGTAAATTGGTCGCATATTTAGCGACCAATATGCGACTAACATGTGGTTCTTCCACATGTAGTCGCTAATCAGTCGCAGTTTAGTCTATTAATATTTGCATATTGCGACCAATATGCAACTACAGGTTTTAGTCACATTTTTACGACCACTTTGCGACTACATCTCCATAGTCGCAAATTGATTGTAAAATCGTGGCAAATATAGTCGTAAATTTTGCGACTACGTATGTGGTCGCAAAATGCAGTGGTATTTTGGCAGTTTTCTTGTAGTGCATGACATGTTTACATTTTTTACTATCCATGGGGTCGTCTTGCTTTGACATGAATATGTCCACCATCAAGGACAAAGATCCTCTTGCGTTTTCACAGGCGTCTCTAGTCGCTAAAGGCTTTTCTCCATCCACTTCAGTTTGTGTTAGCGGAGGTTCTCCCCTCTATAACCGAAACACCAATATATGCACCCAAAAACTCTGATTTTGACACCGATTCGGACAAGGAATCCACTGAGATTGCAAACCTGCCCAGCACTAGCCCGGGATATGTGAGGGGGCTTGATAGAAAAGGCCACGTACCAGTTATATTTTAATTACCATCGTCTTAAAAGTTATATATCAAAATATATTTTTATACTATATTTGTACCAAGTATTACTTAAACATAAGGATTATTGTACAAATCCTAACATATAGGTTAGTGAAACCATTACATCTTTATGTAAATCATTGCACGCAACAATGCAATCAATTATTTATGAAAATGATGACGTAGAAGAGCAGCTTGATTGGTCTAATGAGTAAGAGGATGAGAAAGTGTCTAACATGGTTAGATTGATTTTTGAGGATTTTGAGTTTATAAATGATATTTTTCATGGTGGTATTACTACAGTTGAACTTGCTGCTATGAAGAAGGAGAAACTCAAGAAAATATATGGGAAATAGAAGGATACCGACAAAGCTATGGAAGTAGGGGGAACATATCTCGTTCTTCAATCCACTCCTCATCAAATTATTTCATTGGTTATTGAGAAGACTAAAGAAGTATTTGTGTCGGAACAGAGATCAATATTTGATGTGCTAGATAGCAAAATCACCAAAATACATGATGGCATTATCTCTAGCATTACGGAGTTTTTGAACACATCGGTCAACAATGATCTGTGTAAAGGTCAATTCATGGGAATGATAGTTGAATTCAAATAAATGTCACTGTGACAGGGAGGATACTCTCGGTGCGTTTTACCATTGACAACATAATATGGTATGAAGTTTACATAAAGAGGCAATGTTTATAATCATTGGTGTTATTGGAGAGTTACACGGACAAATTCATATTACATTGTAATTACCGTTTAACTCACCACCATATTAACATGGTAAGACGTGGTCACTATATTTTACTGTGGGATTATAGAAACACGAGGGGGCATACGTTGGTGGAAACTCCAGGAGCTATCATAACCACGCCCCAACTCGATCAAAATCGATTGGATCGGAGACAAATGAGTCAATGAGGTTTGTATGAATTGTTGGTGAACGTAATCCATGCCCACATAAATTATAAGTTAGAGGATAACAAAAGTTGTTCATGTCAATCACTTCTTTTAATATTTTATAACTTACGGGTTAGATATAAATTTGGAATGTAATTCTATAGCAGCGCTGTTAAAGTCAATGGATGAAGAGAATATTGATACTGACGCCGGTGTGGAAGTATGATTTAAGTTGTTACATATATCGTAACATTTTGTTTGACACAAATGTTTTAATATCATATAACTCAGGGGTTGGCTACCAACATGGAATGCAACTATGTAGCTGCATTGTCAGATACAAATGTTGTAAAAAATGCGGATGAGGACGCCGATGTTGAGGTTTGATCAAAATTTTCATATATAGTCATTAATTGCTGTAAGGATTTACCCCCTCTGTAATGTGTTTTACTCTCTCGTTATATTTTGTTTTGTGAGTCGTTTTACCGTGTTTAGTTTGGTTACTGTTAATAGAAGAACAAGACACGAATTTAACGAGTTCGGGTTCAGTAATAAACCCTACGTCTCGCCGAGTTTACCCTTGGAATTCACTAGAGAAACTGTTGCTCAAACCGAGCTTTGAAGTTCTTATAAAGTAAACCAAACTCACTCACAACTCTTCTCTCTTACACTCATATTCACCTCTCTGTTTCTATATATTAGAAACAGAGTGTCTACGTTCTCCTTGTGCTCATTCCCGAGAACATTTCTTGAGTGTTTTCCTTTCATCTTTTGAGTCTTGAGCCTCTTGCTTCTTTGTCTGTTGTCCTTCCTTGTCTCCTGTTCAGAATCTGTACCTTCATCCTTCTGCTTTTTGTCGGAGGTATGAGTTTGTCAACTCTTCCTTCGTAATCCGGTGATGAAGGCGACATCTCCTTTATCATTTGGGCTTCGACAACTTCTGGCCCAAACATTGTTAATTTAACCAGACCGGTTAAACCGAGATGAATTCGTTTAATGAACCAGACCCAGTTCAACAAAACCTCCCCTTGGTTCGTACACGAATTAATCTTGTCTTCTTCTCTAGAAGAATTCCGAGAACTCGGATTCCTTTCTCTGTATCATGCAGAGAGATTGAGAAACTCCATAGCCGCATGGAGCTTTCTCACTAGCACGATCTTCGTCATGATGTCTACTGGATTCCAGGTAGTCGATATCTTAATCACCTTTATTTTTCCTTCGGCAATTTTCTCTCGGATAAAATGAAACCGAACATCTATGCGTTTTGTCCGATCATGGTAGACTGAATTCTTAGATAATGCAATTGCACTCTGTGAATCACTCATCACCTCTACACATTCCTGATTGTATCCAAGTTCCTGAACCAAACCCACCAACCATATTGCTTCTTTGATTGTATCCGATAAGGCCATATATTCAGCTTCGGTCGTAGACAATGCAACGATCCTCTGCAACCCTGATTTCCAGCTAACTGTATTTCCACCTACTGTGAAGACACACCCTGCCACTGATCTTCTTCTTTATGTATCAATAGCATAATCTGAATCACTATATCCCTTGATTCTCAACCTTTCATCTTGTTTCTTAAATGTTAGGCACAATTGTTTTGTTCCTTTGATATACCTCAATACCCATTTGACTGCCAACCAATGCTCCTTTGTAGGATTTGACATAAATCTGCTCACTACACCTATTGCATATGCTAAATCTGGCCTTGTACCTGTCATTAGATACATTATGCTCCCAATAGCATTTGAATAGGGTACTAACCTCATATAATCCCATTCTTCCTTTATGTTTTCTTTTGTGGCTGGATGAAGTTTGAATTGTGCTCCCATTTGTGTCGAGACAGGATTACACTCTTCCATCTTAAATACTCTCAGTACTTTGTCAATGTATCTTTCCTGAGACAATGTCAAAGTACCTTCTCTTCTGTTCCTTGTGATCTCTATTCCAAGTATTTTCTTTGCTTCGCCCAGATCTTTCATCTCGAAAGTTCTGCTTAAGAGTGTCTTGAGTTTTTGTACCTCCATTTTGCTCGTTGATGCAATTAACATGTCATCAACATAAATGAGTAAGTAGATATAAGTGTTATTAGGAATTTTCTTATAATAAACACAAGTATCATACTTACTTCTCGTGTATCCTGCCTCAGTCATTAGCTGATCGAATTTTTGATTCCATGCTCTCGGTGATTGCTTTAAGCCATAAAGAGACTTCCTTAAATGACACACCATATTACTGTTTTTTCTCTCTATATACCCTTATGGTTGTTCCATGATTATGAACTCCTTCAACTCCCCATGAAGAAATGCCGTTTAAACATCCATTTGTTCAAGCTCCATGTTACTATTAACAACCATTGAGAATAGCAATCTTATAGACACATGTTTCACCACTGGTGCAAAAACCTCTTGATAGTCTATTCTCTCCTTTTGGTAATATCCTTTTGCCACCAAAAGTGCCTTAAATCGTGGTGGATCATTTTCTGTGATGTCTGCTTTCTTTGTGAAGACCCATTTACAACCAATTACCCTTTTTGTACTAGGTCTTTCTATGAGTTCCCATGTCTGATTTTTCAGTAACGATCTCATCTCTTCTTCCATGGCTTCTTTCCACCTTTCTCTGTCACTACTATTAACAGCCTCATCATATGTTTTTGGTTCTGAGAAATCTCCCTCTTCTGCCGTCATTAGTGCATATCCTACCAGGCTTGTCTCATCATCTTATCTTTGTGGAGGTCTTATATTCCTTCTCCTCCTATCTCTAGCCAACAGATATGTCTCAAGACTGTCATTAACATCTTCTCTCAAATTTTCTTCTTCCAGATTTTGATCACTGGTTGCTCTTTGATCATCAACAGTCTCTGAACCCCTTCGCTCTTCATTTTCTGGAGTTTCTTCCTGTTCATGCGAATCTCTGTTTTCTATTGATTCATTCCACTCAATGTTGACATTTTCTTCATGCCTCAAAATCCTTATGTTACTTTTCCATCTTCTCTACTGAGATGTTTATACAACACACCTTCATTAAAAGTAGCATCCCTCGAGATGACACACTTCTTGTCATCCAATAACCACACTCTATATCCTTTTACTCCTGCAGGATATCCTAAGAAAATACCTTTCTTAGCTCATGGTTTAAGTTTCCCTTGGTCCACATGCACGTATGCAATTGACCCAAATCTTCTTAGTCTGCTGTAGTCTGGTGCACTTTCTGTCCACAGTTCGTCTGGTATACCAAACTCAATTGATGAACTTGGACTTCCATTAATCAGATCCACTGCCGTCGAGGCAGCTTCTGCCCAATACTGTTTTCCAAGTCCCGATTCACTTAACATGCATCTAACCTTGTTCATCACTGTCCTGTTCATTCTCTCAGCAACTCCGTTTTGCTGAGGGGTATAAGCACACGTTTTGTGTCTCTTTATTCCTTTCCCTTTACAGAAATTGTCAAACTCTTGATTACAAAACTCCTGTCTATTGTCTGTCCTAAGAGTTTTGATTTGCTTTCCAGTCTGATTTTCCATAAGAGTAACCCACTCAACAAAATACTTATACGCTTCATCTTTTGTTCTCAAGAAATAAATCCAAGTTCTTCTTGTAAAATCATCCACCAGTGTTAGAAAGTACTGACACTTACCTAGTGAGTATGGGACTGTAGGAGAGCCCCACAGGTCTGCATGTATATACTCCATCTTCTCTTTTGTGACATGTTTCGCTGATCCGAAGCTTACTCTGTGAGATTTTCCGAACACACAGTCTTCACAGAATGAAGATCTTTTAACCTTTGTTGAATCCAAATATCCTTTCTTTACCAACATTTCCATTCCTTTTGTTCCAATATGCCCGAGTCTGCTGTGCCACAATTTCATTTCATCATGTATCTGGTTTGTCACCAGCATCTCACCAACTAACGTTGAACCCTCCAAATAGTAAAGAGTATCTCTCTTTACTCCTGTTAGAACAGTTTTGTCTTCTTTTAATACTCTGAGGATTCCATTCTTGGATTCAAACCAGCAGCCTTTATTCTCCAATGTTCCCAATGAGATCAAATTCTTTTTCATATCTGGTATATACCTCACCTGCGTAAGTAGAACTGTTGTCCCATCATTGTTGATGATTTTCACACTGCCACTTCCCTTTATACTAGAGATCGTATCATTACCCATAATGATGTTTCCACTCTCAATCTCTGAATAGTCCACAAGCCAATCTCGCCTATAGGTCATGTGAAAAGAACCCATATCTAGTATCCATGAATTTGAGTCTTCTTTATGAGTACTAAATAACACGTCTGATGCAACTAGAGCCACTGCATCTGTCATTAATGTTGTCACATTAGATGATTCTCCTTTTTCAAATGTTGAATCTTTTGACTTGTTTCTTTCTTTCCATACAAATCATTGCTTCTTAAAATGTCCTTCTTTGCCGCAGATCCAACAAGTCCTTGAGTTACCTCTTGATTTTGATCTGGATTTGTTCTTTGTTCTCTCTGCCCCTTTTGACTTCTTGTCGACTGACCTTTCTCTTTCCTGTACCCACAATGCTTCTGATGTATTCTTCTGTTGTTTTCCACTCACCCTCAATTCAAGGCATTTAGATCTTATTGCCAACTGAATGTCTTCTAGTGTAAGAGTTGTCTTACAATACTTTAGAGTTTCTTTCACTTGGTCAAACGGTTTTGGTAGCGACATAAGCAATATTATTGCTTGATCTTCTTCTGAAACCAAAACCTTCACATTTTCCAAGTTTGCAATAAGCTTTGAGAAATCATCCATGTTTCCTTCGATTGATAGACTTTCGCTCATTTTGTAGCTGTATAACCTTTGCTTGAGATAGATTCTATTTGGCAAAGTCTTTGCCATATACAATCTATCCAAAAGGTCTATCATTTTTGCTGTTGATTTCTCCTTGATGATCTTCCTTAAGACATTATCTGCAACACTTAATATTATGATTGATCTAGCTTTGCCTTTCTTTTCCTTTTGGGCTCTATCTTTACTGCTCCCTGAAACTGCTTCTGGTGATTGTACTCCATCACCACCTTCTGTTGTTGAGTCCTCAGCTTCTGATGCTTCTTCTTCATCGATTAAGCCTTCCAACAGCCCCATCATTTCTATGTGTGCAAGTAGCTTTTCTTTCCACAGAATGTAATCTCCTTCACCATCGAATTTCTCGATGTCTATCTTCCCTGGTGTCATCTTTCTCTTGGATGCTGTGATACCAATTTGTAAGGATTTACCCCCTCTGTAATGTGTTTTACTCTCTCGTTATACATTGTTTTGTGAGTCGTTTTACCGTGTTTAGTTTGGTTACTGTTAAAATAAGAACAAGACACGAATTTAACGAGTTCGGGTTCAGTAATGAACCCTACGTCTCGCCGAGTTTACTCTTGGAATTCACTAGAGAAATTGTTGCTCAAACCGAGCTTTGAAGTTCTTACAAAGTAAACCAAACTCACTCACGACTCTTCTCTCTCTTACACTCATATTCACCTCTCTGTTTCTATATATTAGAAACAGAGTGTCTACGTTCTCCTTGTGCTCATTCCCGAGAACATTGCTTGAGTGTTTTCCTTTCATCTTTTGAGTCTTGAGCCTCCTGCTTCTTTGTCTGTTGTCCTTCCTTGTCTCCTGTTCAGAATCTGTACCTTCATCCTTCTGCTTCTTGTCGGAGGTATGAGTTTGTCAACTCTTCCTTTGTAATCCGGTGATGAAGGCGACATCTCCTTTATCATTTGGGCTTCGACAACTTCTGGCCCAAACATTGTTTTAATTTAACTAGACCGGTTAAACCGAGATGAATTCGTTTAATGAACGAGACCCGGTTCAACAATTGCTTTTTTCAATGGTGATGTATATAATTTTGCAGGAAAACGACAACATCGATGGCGGCAATGTAACTTCCCGATGCTTGTACTCCATTCATTCGTAAGAGCAAGAGGACAAAGCAGTCCCTTCCATACTCTCAAAGGAGCTCGTGTCTGGTAAACCGAACACTAGTACTCGTAGGACCCCGCTGAATTTCAATTTAAAGTAGATGGTAGTGTAAATTACTCCACAAAGTTTGTGAAACTCTACGAACATGCGGCATCTCTATTGTAAATATTTACATTTGTGTTAAATATCCAATTAGAGCCATAACTAATGTTATTTTAAGATTTATTTTCATTATACAATATATCGTCAGCTTATAGTACGATAACACTATCCAATGGTGTATCTATTTCGAACATGGATATAGCTGGAATTGTGCCGAGAGGATGGCTAATATGCTTTACACTCGTAAAGCTATGATAATTTCAAAGTTGCACAAACTGGTTATGAGTATGGGTTCTACGACAGTGAACTTGTTGTTTGCATTTTGAACCACTTAACCAAATTCTATACAGCACCAAACAAAGAAAACGGGATTTTCAAATTTTAGGATAGCCTACTCAAATACTTCAACGAGGCAAACGCTAGCGGAAACCTACGAAAACGTTTTTTTGCCCCTTCAATTTCGACAAGAAACATTGGGTATGTGTTTGTGTTAACATGTCTGAAACCATTCTTCATGTTCTTGATTGTAACACCTCCTTCCACTGCATCAGTATTATTAAGAAAGATCTTACTTTGAGATTCTCAAAATGCTTCCATTCTTGCTCCACCAGGTTCTTAGTAATGATGTTAATGTTATCCCTAAAAATTTTATTGTACAAAGATCAACAATTATCCCTCAAAATAGTTCTCATTATGATTATGTTGTATCACCTCCTCTGATAATGCAAGCACACACTATAGCTGGGTTTGACAACTGCAAATGCATCAGATCCGATGTTGATCCTGCCATATCCCAAAAACTAGCAGTGCTATTTTTCGAACAATTTGTTGGCCTGATCTGGATGGCGTATTGTAGCTCCGTGTTAGGATCCGCTTGTTATTTCTAGAAGCAACATTCCTATAGTTACTACATTTCTTTTACAGTTCTGTACTAATACCTCATCGTTTTCTCCTAACTTTTAATGTGTTTTACATTTAGTTGTTTATTTAATACCATACTTATAGAATAAGTAGTGGTGTAACTTTACTTTTATGTGATACGTATTCATTTAGACTCACCGTTTGAACCTAGTTAATTTCACAATCACCAGAGTGTTAATTGTAACTTACTCCTGGTCTTAGATATGCCTTGGATTTTGTATCCTAACATCAATACATTTCATATACAAATGACATTAATATATAAAAGGTCAACATATAACTGGTGACAAACCGCGAAAACTTATTTCACGCACTAAATCTTACATATTAGAGATAATTTGGGCAAAAGGTACATGATATACATCCATAATATGAAACATTCAAAATAGTGCCTTTTCATTTGTTAGTGCAACTATGAACAAAAAAAGTCAAATCTTGTCATCGTTGCCGTTACTTGTGCCGCATCGATCCATCTATATTTGTTCTTTGGACGTTGCACGATTGTGACCGTTCCCACCATACTTACCACGTGATTGTGACCGTTCCACCACATCTATCGCAAATCTTTTTTCGCCGACACGCGAAGTCTTACGTAATTGACGATGTTAGTAATATATAATATACAATCGTAGTTAAAGGATAATTACTAAGTTCACATGTAATATATATCAAATATTTATAACTGATATATTACCCTCATTTCTCCGCATGAGAGAAAATTCTTTTTTCTTCGAGTGCCTAGGGAGTCGTCTTGTGCACGGTGGGCGTATGTAATACTCTAACATCTCACTCTCCAAGATCGGTACCGAGCTTAATTCCGTTGTTGAATAAATGCTTTCCTTGTATGCATTTTTCCAATATTCCATCGTATACTCAACACTAACTAGAGTTTCTACCTTGACTTTGGCGTGTACAGTTGCAGACACCGCATGACTACAAAGGATTAACAACTTCTAAATTTTGCGACATGTGCAAGTTTTCCTCTTGTGGTTCACAACGTAAACTACACCTTTCTTGTCACATATTTCGTATTCATTTTTGTTAATCTTGAAAATACCAAACCTCGTTGATGCATCAAAATTTCTAGATAGTATCTTATGGATCTTTGGTGTTAATGATATTGTTTGATGATACTTCACACCGGAAAGTGAAAGCACTAGAGTATAGAGAATGCCAGCAACTTTGTATAACACACAAAAATTCTATTAGAAATCACTTAAACACAATTCTACAATAGTGTTTAATCAGATTTACGCACTACTAACACTTAGCATGCCACTGACCAATTCCTAATCTACCCAAAACTCACCCACAACAACAGTTGTGTACACTCTTTGTTCACTCACCAGAGAACGTGTGTAACCACTTACACACAGAGCAGTTCTTTCTTCACTTGAGCGACAACCCTAGCTGCCAGTCGACATCTCCTTTTTATATGTCACTGCCCTAGGGTTTCCTCTTTCCTAAGTGAATATTCAGCAATATTCATCACCACGAACTTGCCTTCTTTGAATATCCTTTCTTCCTTACACAGTTTGATATCTCCTTTCCAATGAGAATGTGCCATGTCAGCACTCTCAAACTTCCCGCTTCTAAATTTGCGTGTTGCACACTGCTCCATCTGTTTAGCCACAATCCTTGTGCTAACAATCTCCCCCTTTTTGTCTAAATGTGAGATCTCCAGAAACCTGCATCATCATTAACACATTCCACACACACACAGACCATGCATCACACAAGTAGTCTTAAGCCTATCAGATTAACATCAAGGTTAGTCTACCACAAGATTCAAAGCTCTTACACAACATCACACATGTACCAGAGGTTCTAGAGAAAACAGAGCATAACCGAAAAAAAAACAGAGCCACTCTCAAAAGAGATCGCATCACAGCTAAACACGATGGCTCCCCCTATCTACTGGACTCTACCAGAGTACACATTAGCCACTTTCCTCTCCGGACTCGCCTCCTTCCGACGTATCCTCCCCATCTTGTCGCTTACCTCTACCCGTGTATTCTCCCCCTTCTTGAGATCACAATTAGACAAAAAAAAATATTAGAACATAAGAGGCACGGGTAACACAAATAAGGAAAGGGTGCACTACCGATAACCCGCATCTGCATAGCTTTAACCAGCCGAGCTAGCTCCTTCAGGTCGTCCAGGATGTACGGTGTAGATGGCGTTGCATCATCCTTCTTCACACTTCTCCCCTGTTTAGGGTCAAGAACAATCGCTAAGGGAGTTTGAGAGGCGGAGTCACCACGATGTCCAGGTACGTGACGTTGATACATAAGTAGGTTATGAATCAGGTTGGGGAAAATGAGCCGTGTGGTTTTATCCAGAGACAGCCCAATCTTCATTATTTGGTCGTAGACCACTTTCCCAAAGTCAAAAGCCTTCCCTTGAAGCAGCATAGACAGGAACTGCACTCGACCTTTAATCATCGAGGTCTTGTTCGAGGTAGGTAACCAATTTCGACAGCAAAACTTGCACAACAGCTGCATTATAGGCGTCATATGCTTGGAACAGAAGCCCTCCCAGCGATTCCACTTACCACCCGTGAGTGTATGTACCGCAGTATCCAAGTTTTCAGTGAGACAGCTGTTTGAGGGTGCCGAGTTCTCCGAATTGCTCAAGGAATACATCTCATTGATGATATCCGGAGTGAACTCATACATCAACCCACGCACATATACCATATTCGTACCAATTCTATACTCGATATCCCCCTAAATTTTCATAGAATTCCGGTACAATTTCCGGTACATAGGGACTTACATCCAGGACAGTGTAGATCAGGCTTGCTTGCTCAATAAGGGCTTTGACGTCGGTGAGATTTGTGTCCTCAAGCTTGAGATACTTCATGTCGAGGAACTCCCGATTACAGTACTGCTTCATCCGGTCAGCCGCGTCGGCGGAGGTAAAGCGTTGGTTGAAGGCTCGAGTCATGGGCTTCGCAATTTCTGGGTTACGCCGGAAAGCCTCAGCGACTTCGGCTCGTTTAGCCTCAAATCGGGCTTCGATTTCAAGGTAAGGGTACTTCCCTCCAGTTCGTGGATCCGCGGCATCCTCCATCTCGGCGTCAGATTCGAGAGACGATGGAGAGGCGGCGATAGGTTGCTTCCCAGATCGGCGCGAAGGGCAAGCAACTGTCAGAGGCTCCGGAAGAGCAAGGAGGGCAGGCGATGGAGAAGACCTGTCATCGAACATCACAGCAGCCATTTCTCGTTCTCGGATTGCGGCACGACGCGTGAAGGGTCTTCTAGGGGTTGCCATGGTGGGACTTGGGGCGTTAGGGTTTCAGCAATCGGCGCTTGTGAGGGATGGGATGCACACGGAAGTGAAGAGACTCCTCTTTTATACGCCCGGGGCACTCATGTTCATCTCGCGTATAACACAAAAACAATAAGTATGAAAGAATTAGTGCCATAAAGAACATAACGCATTTAACCGTTGCACAGATAGAAATGTGCTAGTACTTCAATAAAAGAATTCAAACACTCAAAGCATAGGTAGTTTGATTCAGGGAACCGATGAAGGGATATGAACTTGTCAGAAACTGCATATCACACTAAAAAAAATTAAAAATAAAATTAAAATTAAAAAGGGACACAAATTACTTAACTAAACTCACAGAAACGTGTAATATCAACCTGCACTATGCACAAATGGGAATTATAGTCACATAGTTGATGCAGTCACGTTGAGGAGGTCAATCCAAAATAATATGCCAGAATATTGTACCAACTAATCATCTCATTAATCTTGAACACATAGGGAAGTTATCTTTCCACCTTTATGGGAATAGTCTTATCTTTTTGTTTTCCCTTTTTTTTTGTGTTTCATCAAAAGGGACTTAACTTCGAATTGGATCTATTTCAGTCCAGATTGTGGTAGCAACCTGACCCGAAAACACCTTTTCTCGATTAAGTACTACCTTCTGCCCAATCTGGACAGTGATCAAGCCTAGAGTAAAATGTAGTAGCATCTTACGCCAAGTTGAGTATCCTATCATCTCAAGCCTTTGTAGGTGCCATCACCTCTCCCCCCTTTTCCTTTTTTTTTTTTAATTTTATTATGTCTTGCTTGTCGAGCATGCATGGCACATCACTATCTACTCCCTTCCCCGAGTATTCTTTTGTACCTAGAGACTCATAATTGTCACAATCTACCTGTCATACAACTGGAAATACCCTCTCTGATTATTGTGACATACATACACACATTTGGAACTTCCTTCCCCACTATTGCACAGGCAGTCATAGATCACACATTCCGAGTGCCTTTCTTAAAGAGATAAATGTGTTTGCATCTAATGCCTTAGTAAAGATATCTGCAAGTTGTTTCTCAGATGCAACATGTACAATTTCAACAGTCCTATCTTCCACCAGTTCCCTGACAAAGTGATGCTTTATATCTATATGCTTGGTCCTAGAGTGTTGTACCGGGTTCTTAGATATGTTTATCGCATTCATATTATCACAATGTATAAGCAAAGGTGCAGTATTCATACCGTAGTCTGCCAACATGTGTTTCATCCATAGTAGTTGAGTACAGCAGCTACCTAGGGCAATGTATTCTGCTTCCGCGGTAGACAACGTCACACAGTTCTGTTTCTTGCTATGCCAAGAGATCATATTATTTCCAAGAAAGAAACACCCACCTGAGGTACTTTTTCTATCATCAGTGCTACCCGCCCAATCTGCATCACAAAAACCAGCTAAGTTAGTATTTGTCTCTTTTGTGTAACACATACCTAGGTTTGCTGTCCCTTTCACATATTTTAGTATGCGCTTGATAGCCAACAGGTGTGATGCACGTGGATTGGCCTGGTATCTTGCACACACTCCCACACTGTAGCACAGATCCGGCCTGCTCGCCGTCAGGTAGAGCAAACTCCCTATCATGGCTCGATATAACTTTTCTGTCAACAGGTGGTCCTTCTTCATCTCTGGACAGCCTGATGGTAGTGCTCATAGGCGTGATGGCAGCTTTACTCATCTGCATATCAAATCGAGACACAAGATTTCGCGCATAGGTGCTCTATGATACAAAGATCCCTTCAGATGTTTGCTTCACTTGCAGTCCAAGGAAGTAGTTGAGCTCTCCCACCATACTCATCTCGAATTCCTGCGTCATATTCATCACAAATCGATCTACAAGTACCTTGCTGGTTCCTCCAAATATGATATCATCAACATAGATTTGAACCATCAACATGTGACCCTTTTCTTCTTGAATAAACAAAGTCTTGTCTATGTTCCCCCTTCTGAAGTTTGATCTTAACAAGAATTGAGTGAGGTGCTCATACCATGCCCTTGGTGCTTGCTTAAGTCCATATAGAGCTCGCTTGAATTTGTATACATGTGAAGGGAACTTAGGGTCTTCAAACCCTTTGGGTTGTGTCACATACACTTCCTCATGGAGTAGCCCATTCAAGAACGCACTCTTTACATCCATCTGAAATAACTTGATGTCCATCTTGCATGCTATGCCGAAGAGTAGTCGAATCGATTCCATACGTGCCACTGGTGCGAAAGTCTCGTCAAAATCCACTCCTTCTATTTGACTGTACCCTTGAGCAACCAAACGTGCCTTGTTTCTAACAATGTTTCCATCTTCATCGATCTTATTTTTAAAAACCCACTTTGTTCCCACAACATTGGCATTGCTTGGTCTAGGCACCAAGACCCATACGTCGTGTCTGTTGAACTGCTCTAGTTCCTCATGCATTGCTGCTACCCATGATTCATCCTTTAGTGCTGCACTCACATCCTTCGGTTCTATGAGTGACACAAAAGAGGCCAGCTTAACCATATTCTTGAAATCAATCTGAACTTTCCTAGTTCTTCTATCACCATGAATATCTCCAATTACATCACCTACTGAGTGGTTACGGTGCACTTGCAACTGACTGTCTGCCCGTGTTCCTTCCTCTGTGCCCTCATCTTTAACTTCCTCCTCCTTTGGCAGTGATGCATCAGCTCTGTTCTGGTTGCCTTGCACATCTTCTTCCTGTGTAACTCTTTCAGCTGTTAATATACTTCGATCATCAAACACAACATTGACTGATTCAACAATCATCCTAAGGTTTTTGTTATAAACCCGATACGCCATGGAGTGGTTTGAGTAACCCATAAACAACCCCTCTTCACTTCTAGAGTCAAATTTCCCAAGGTGATTTCTCTCATCGATTATGTAACATACACACCCAAAAACATGAAAGTAGCTCAAATTTGGAGTCTTCCCTTTCCAAATTTCATATGGTGTAGTCTTGGTACCCGGCTTAACATAAACCTTGTTGATGATGTAGCATGCCGTGCTTATTGCCTCAGCCCAAAACCATGTAGCCACATTGTTTGCGTGCATCATCGCTCTTGCCATTTCCTGTAGAGTTCTGTTTTTTCTTTCCACCACTCCATTTTGTTGTGGAGTCCTTGGTGCTGAGAATTGATGTCTAATCCCATACTTGTTGCAGAAGCTTTCAAATACCTCGTTCTGAAATTCTCCACCATGATCGCTTCTTATTTGACCAATATTCCTTTCATCATTGAGCATTTGTAGTGTGAAGATCTTGAACTTCTCAAATGCTTCAGATTTCTCCCTCAAGAAATTCACCCAAGTGAACCGTGAGAAATCATCTACCATAACCAGAATATACCTCTTACCGGCAATACTTTCTGTCTGTATTGGGCCCATTAAGTCCATGTGTATCAGTTCCAGGACTCGTTTAGAACCGATTTCAGGTACCTGTTTGTGTTGTACTTTTATTTGCTTTCCCTTGCAGCACCCTTTGCATGTGTTCCCGAGTTCCTTTTCAAGCTTGGGAACTCCACGAACCACTTCTACTTGCACAATTCGTTGAAGACCATGTATATTCATGTGTCCGAGTCGTCTATGCCACAGTTCCAACTGAGATTCAACTACTGACAAACATTTGGCAGTCACATTCCGCATGTAGTAGTTGTTACTCGACCTGGACCCATGTAATATCAAGTTCCCTTGATTATCCATCGCTTGGCATTCATCCTTAGTAAAGAACACTTTTAGCCATTCGTCACATAGTTGGCTTACACTAATCAAATTCGCCTTGAGTCCTTCTACGTAGTAGACATTCATCAGTGGAGGTTGTGAGTCATTTCTAATCATTCCAACTCCTAATATTTTTCCTTTTGCGCCATCTCCGAAGGTTACTTTCCCGGCCTTGACTTCTCTGTATGATTCCATCACCCCCTGATTACCAGTCATATGACGTGAGCAGCCACTGTCAAAATACCATGGTGTCGACTCTTTATCAGTTCCTGAGATGTAAGCCACTTTACCACACATTCTTTCCTCCTCTGTTTTGTTCAAGCCGTGAGTCTGTTCTAGAGTACTACACTGTTTTTCTCTGTTCAACTCAGACAAACTCAAGTAGTACAGGTAATTCCTGTCAATCCATACTTTCTTAAATTGACTGGGCTCAAGAAAGCACTTACCTGACTTCCAAGCCTGCCTTATGCGATTGATCATCTTGTAGCAATTGCGTCTGATATGCCCACTTTTCCCACAAAAGTAGCACCCCTTAACGTTTAACTCTTTAGCTCTTTGGATTTCATCTCTGCCTCTTACTGTAAGTTTCTTGTGCTCAGACTCTCCACCTTGAACTCCTGGAACTTTCACTTCCTCACTCTGAACAAAGTTCTTGAGATTTGTGTAGGCAGGACTTTCTGTGACACAGCCGCTCTTTGTGTATCCTCTGTAACCAAGACCCCACGTACGTCCAGTGGGAGTTCCCATCTCCAGAAGCCTATCCAGATCCTTTGAACCTTGATTCAGCAGCCTAATCCTTTTCTACTTCTCTGTCAGATTATGTTCTAGCGTCTGATTGCGTTCCCTTGTCTGAATTAGAAGATCCTTCAATTTTATCATTTCTGCTTCTAGCATTTGGATCCTCTTGGCATCTGACTGTTGTTCGCTTGGTCTGACTGTTTCTACTTCATCAGCATTGCACTCAGATTCACAGCTCCTTTTATTGCTAGACTCCATTTCCATGATGTTGACCTTCGCTTCCAGCATGGCCTTATCCTTGAGAAGTCGGAGGTTGGTATTGCTCAATGCCACCCAATTGTCATAGAGACGTCGGTACTCAGCCTTCGCATCTACTTCACCGTCATCATCAGAATCAGTTTCCTGATCGGATTCTCTGACTACTTCACTTGTGAATGCTACAAAGTTTAACATCTCATCGTCTTCTTCACTGTCATCCGACTCGGTCTCACTAAAGCTCAATAGCGACTTCTCGTTACGCTTCTGGAGGTTTGGACATTCTGATTTAATGTGACCAACTCCTTTACATTCATAGCACTTCAGTTCCTTGCGTTTGGTGAGAGGACACTCTGCTTTGAAATGCCCATATCCTTCGCACTCATGGCATTGCACGTCTTGTCATCTACTTGATCTTCCAGCTTCCATCCGCTGTGGCTTATTGCTGGAGCGATTTTGATAAGTCCCCTGTTCTTGGCTGTGCGGCTTGATTTGTCCTTTCTCAATGCGCTTAAGTGCCTTCTTGAAACTCCTTGCCATCAGACCCATGCTTTCCTCTAGTTTCTGACTCAAATTGTCTTCAATCTTTCTCATTCGATCTAACTCTTGTTCGGCATTGAAGGCTATTCCTTTTCCCAACTTAGATGGCTCCGCAGCATTCTCCATTTCTTCAGCTTTTAGCATCCTTATCAGTTGTGCGAACTTCATGTCGTCTGTGTTCATGGCGAGTTTCAAAACTGCCTTATGTGGTCCGAATTTTGCTGGAAGGCATCTCAACAGTTTCTTGACGAGCTTCTTGTCCTTGTACACCTTCCCCAACACAGCTGCTTCATTCGCAATCGAGCTTAATTTTGACCCAAAGCTCGCTATGGATTCATCACTTCCCATCCGCAGATTTTCAAACTGGGAAGCCAGATGATCGAGTCGTGTCCTCCTCACACACGATGTTCCCTCATATGAGTTCACAAGGATGTCCCACGCATCTTTCGCTGCCGCACATCCCTGAACAAGCTTGAATTGATCCAGATCGATTGCACAGAATATTTCTGTGAGAGCCTTTGAGTTGAATTTGGATGCACTTTTATCCGCATCTGTCCACTTCTCTTTGGGTTTTGGAATTTTCTCACCTTCCTGATTCAATATCCATGGTTCCTCCCAGCCGTCCTCCACTGCTGTCCATGCATCTTCATCTATTCCCCGAATCCTCTGTCGCATACGCACCTTCCAATGACCAAAGTTGTTTTCATCCAGTATTAGTGGTTTTTGCACAGCAATGAGTTCCTTGGGTGTCTCCATACTCTGTCTCAGGACCTCAACCTGTTGATAAATCTCAGATTTATGCTAGGTGACCCGCTCTGATACCAATTGAAAGCACTAGAGTATAGAGAATGCCAGAAACTTTGTATAACACACACAAATTCTATTAGAAATCACTTAAACACAATTCTACAATAGTGTTTAATCAGATTTACGCACTACTAACACAGCATGCCACTGACCAATTCTTAATCTACCCAAAACTCACCCACAACAACAGTTGTGTACACTCTTTGTTTACTCACCAGAGAACGTGTGTAACCACTTACACACAGAGCAGTTCTTTCTTCACTTGAGCGACAACCTTAGCTGCGAGTCGACATCTCCTTTTTATATGTCACTGCCCTAGGGTTTCCTCTTTCCTAAGTGAATATTCAGCAATATTTATCACCACGAATTTGCCTTCTTTGAATATCCTTTCTTCCTTACACAGTTTGATATCTCCTTTCCAATGAGAATGTGCCACGTCAGTACTCTCAAACTTCCCGCTTCCAGATTTGCGTGTTGCACACTACTCCATCTGTTTAGCCACAATCCTTGTGCTAACAGAAAGAAAATCAAACAATCATTTTCATGTATATGTAATCCAATAATGGAATAATTGGCAACTCCTTTGCACATTTAAATATCGAATTCAATGACTTTGTGATATTGCTTGTCCTAATATTGTAACAGAATCCAATAAAATGTGAGCGTGTCCAATGGTCAAACCAAATCTGGTATAAGTAGTCAGCACAAATAATTTTTTTTTAATTTCATTAAAATATATATAAAAATCTGACCTTCAATAAGTTGTTGCTTTTAGACACCAGATAACCCAAATTTTTGGTTTTGAATGTTGTATGTTTCTTTGGAGATGAACTATGCATGCACAATGTGCACAGTTGGGATATACCAAATAATTGCATATTATTTGGATTGTCAGTTAAGTTGTTTTAATATAACATTTTGCAGAGTTATACGACACATATAATATTACAGATGTAAAATTTAATTTACAGAGTTACCTTCAACAAGTATATGTATACGATACGTATAATATTACAGACGAATGCCGGTCTTTCCCCCATCAAATGTGTCATGTCCATGATAATTACCATATGTATAAATGTGTAACCCTTCATACTTGCGTCCAGCTGAACAAATATTGAAATGATTGCCAATTCATTCATCAAAAACAGAATTCATCGAGACAATGGATCATGGGTTTGCAATTTCTAGCTGTTGGAAGTATAAGTATGATGGCAACAATTTGTAAGATGAGTTTGATGAATCGCTGTCCATATCCATTGCTATCTCACTTGACCTTTCAGTACGAGATATGAACATCATGTTCATCATGCATTAGTTTCTAAGCATTAGTTGGTCATTGACCAGTATCTACGCTTGACCACCATTGCACTTGTTGGTTGTCTTTAGTAGCTACGACGCTTATCGATAGTGCATGCATAGTCTGTTCGGGCATGTCTAATTTGGTACATACATACCGAAAATAGTTTTAGATTTATGAATTATCTCTATTCATATGATTTGATATGTTTGACGTACCAATCTGACTCAACCATTTTTGTGGCGTATATGCACTATTGGCATGACTTTCCACTACATTGGAATACCATTAGGTTTGGATTGGAATTTGTGCTCTGATAAGTAAACTTTTGCCTTATTGCATACATTACTATATGGGTTTTGAATTTGTTTATGTCCTTAAAAACCATCCCAACATACAAACCGTCTGGGTCACGTACACCTATTGTTGTAAAACATTTCTCCATCATCATTGTACCACCAAATAGCCTATAACCATAATTAATACATATGCGCTAATCAATGATACAAAATAGCATACAATCCCATTCGTTGTCACTGGATAAGTGATTATCATCTTCGGATAAAGCTTGCATGGTGGATGATGGTATTTCATTGCTCCCTCGACCAATTGTCGCCCCAAGAAAAGGCTCACTTGGACCACCTTCATCCACCACATTTTCCTGTCCTTTGTTATCGAAAGCTGACGTAACAGGTACTGAAGAATGAATGACATCCTCCTAATATGTACCATCTCCCACGATATGATGTAAATTATAAATTGTATCAATAACAGAGAATATATTGTTTAAACATCATAATACATGCAAATACATACGTGACACTATGTACACTAACCTTCATCATCACCAAAATTTAAATGCACCGGTGGTAGTATAGATGGATTATCATGTGTAACGATCTCCTCCTGAACCTCAGTAGGAAAGAACATATCCTAGTTCTCATCCATAGTTGTAGGACTCTTGCCAACCAGTACGTTTCTATGAGATCATGTCAAATAAATATCATCCTCATCGTTTTGACAGCCTCGTACAACTAAAGTCAACATATTTGTTTTACATCCTCGTATAACCAAAGTCAAACTATGTGTCATACTCCTACTCGTGTTTTGAAAGAAAATCACCTCATTCTGAGAGAGTATTTCTTCAAAAACAAAAAGACTCATGGGAACTAAGTCATTACGTGCAAACAATTCTTTCAAAATGTGTAATGCCATCATTAGTAAGTCGAGTTTTATAATATTTCATATTTTTAGTTAAATAGATAATAGTTTGATTACTGAGATATTCAAAATTGTTTGTATATATATATCGTCATATTGTCATTGATAAGAAAGTCTTGTACACCTCCAAGATTACAATTACCATTCCGATAAGATTTGAATTTCTGTATTGCTTCTGCACCAATCGTCAACCAATTGTCAGCTGAGCATGGTCTAACCTTATAGCCATGAACAATACAACATTATTATCAATTGCACTTTTAACTGGAGGCGTGCGCGCCTGTCTTCTTCTGATAACAGCCACTCCGACATCTGATAGGCTAATGCAATGGGTATCTTCTCTTCCGCATTACAACGGGTTATTCTCTGTCTACGAGATCCTTGTGAGTAGTATTTTTGGATACAAGTACAGTCCCAATCTCACCGATTCTATCTTTTTTTTTAATGTCCATATCCCATTCCCAAGCCTTTCCAAATTTCTACATAGTAACTTCACAAATAAAACCATCTATAACAATATTCCTGTAGAGTTAACATTTTTTTATTATCCGTTAAATTTCCCTATACACAACAGTAAGTGATAATATTGCAAGCTTGTACTAAAACCAAACCCCCTTGATTGACTATATTCGATATCGTGAAAATCTTAATGAAATAAATGCAGCTTTTTAGACATTTTTAACTTGTTCTTATCATATGTAAAGATATTCGTACCAACTGAATTGTCATTTGCTCGAAAACCACAAAACACAAAAGAGAAAAATAATGTTAGCACACGACATATTAATGGTGATCTACTTTTGAACTGATGTCGATACTCGTGCACTGAAATATTCTGGAGAATTTAATGGCACTGCAGTTATTAGAGGAAAGCTTTGTCCAGTATATAAAAATGGTGACTTTGTACAACAACACTACTACTTTTTATATAAAGTTCAAATGTAATTGTAACATATACACGATATTTCATCATGATGTTACACGTAGATCTTTAAAAAATACAACGTGTTTAATGAACGTCACCTTTTAATGAAATCGTGTGGTCTAGATCTTATCTCGCTATCGAAAGTCTACAGTACACTACAAAAATAATGATAAATATCAGATTATGTGTAAGGGCATTTTTATCCATATTGAACAATTGTGAACAATAAAAATAGATTAGTGATCCATTGTTGTCATTTTGCAAATTTTAGAATTTTTCTTTGCCATTTCTAGAATTACGTAATACTTAATCCTTAAATAACAATGTAGTTATTTGGATTTTTATTTCATAGAGTTAAGTGGTCAACAAAATCCAAATATATCTACATAAAACTAAAAACAATAAAGTTAAAAGAAACGCCAAATTTGCATTTTAAAAATAAATAAATAAGAATTTCATAATCTTTGAGAATTCTGTCGACTTTTTCTGTTTTCAATTTAGTTTCAGTTTCAGAAAATCTATATTGTCCAATCATCCTATTATCTCTTTCTTAGATTTCTTGTTTTTTATGGCTTCATTTTATTTTTCTAGTTTGTCCGCATAATCAAGTTCATCTTTGCTTTCACTCACATTTAGTTTTTTACATTCACATTTAGTTTTTTACACTCACATTTAGTTTTTTACACTCACATTTAGTTTTTTACACTCAACTAATTTCCGTACCGGAATGGAGCAAGTAACAAGGCAAGCTACTAAGTAACTTGCAATTATTCAACTTTTTGCAGGTATATGGGAAAATCGGCCAAGTCTTAGCCCGAAAAATACTTAGATATTTGATTTATTAATAAATTTTATAAAGATGTAAAAATATATTTGATTAATTTTTTAATTTAATTTTCAACATAAACTTCTATTTATATGTCATTTCAAGCATACACGTTAACGATATTAAAAATTTGTTACTTAGTGCTGATGTGGCGATAACTTATTAGCTAACATGGGATACAATCAAGGGATTAACTGAAAATCTATTACTTATTATTGATGTGGCAATCAAGTATCAGCTAACGTGGGATACAATCAACGAATGAACTGGAAACGACGTCGTTTTATCTGAAACAAGAGAAAAACAAAATTGAGAATAAACTTGTTTGTACGGGACAAGTAATTTATGCCTTCATCAATGAGACCTGCATGATTACAGGAACATAAAACCACAATGAACATGACTTTATCGGGCCGAATCCTTTCCCTTCTCATTCCAGAAAAAAGGTCAAGTGCTTCTGTACCATGGCCATGAATGCCAAGACTCTGGACCATAGTGCTCCAGGAGACGAGGCCCTTCTTTGGCATGTTATTAATGTTGGAATTCGGTTTTATAAAAATGGTTGTTGATCAATTTTCGGTGAGTTTTGAATGAATGCTTTAAAACCAAAATTTGTTTGAATGAAAAATCAGTATCTAAAATAGGTTGTTTAATAATCATAAAATGAACAAATGTAATTTGTCGCACCTTAGAAATTATAGTTGAAATCTCTCATTTATATCAAGCGGAGAATCTATAAAAAAAACTCAAACCTTTGGATACATTTTGATGTATTAGTAGAAGGAGATAATCGAATTCGAGTTTTGAGTTTTCCGAATTTAGCAAATGAACTAATGCTCGGTACAATTATTATTGTGGTTTGGTTCAAATCTCATTTGTTATTTGTTGACTAAGTCAAATAGTTAGTGTCTCCTTAATTGAGTTAGTTACAACTTAGAACCAAATTAATTTAATTTATTGTTTTATAATATAAAAATCATAATGATTTTTAGTGGATAATCAATTCTCATTAAAAAATGGAGTAACCTCGTTATAAGCATTAAAAAATGATGGAAAGGAAGAAAAAAAAGAAACATTTGGTTTTCTCATTCTAAGATTGTAAAAAATTACACATAAAAATCTTTCACATGTTGAGTCTGAAAATACAACATAAAAACGTTTGTTAGATTCTTGTTTTGATTTGTGCAAAAGAGAATAGTTGTACCGGTATTCTGGGATTCGCAACGCCATGTTACAGTCACACTACGAAGCGTTTTCAAAATTAAACAAAGAGCATCTCGCTTCTACAAATTGATATTTTCCAATTTTTATATCGGTATTTTATATTTTATTATATGTAATTTTATTCACAATTATTCAGTTGTTCAAATTATAAAAATCGTGTTATTACGGTTAAACACATCAAACGACTTTTTGTAGGCTACCACATTTTGCATACATATCAAGAAGTGCGTTTAACACATAAGAATCAGAACTAAGGTTAGAATTTTTCAGTGTGGGGTGAACTCTCATCCCTAAACTTAGCAAACCAGATTCGGAACAAGCAGCTAAGATACTAACAGCAGCAGTTGCATCAAATTTCAGTCATGCATTCACCATTTAGTCCACCAATTTATCAGCCTCTTTTACAAGCCCCTTTTCCGCATATCCAGCAATAAGTATGGTCCACGTGACCACATTTTTAGCCGGCATCTGATCAAACATAATTCTTGCCATTTCCATATCACCAGCTTTGCTATAACCCATAACTATTGTCGACCAAGACACAATGTTTCTCTCAGGCATTTTCTTGAACATTTCAAAGGCGCTAGCCATTTCTCTACATCTAGGGTATCCATCCAACATTTTGTTCCAGCTAATCAAATCCCTTTCAAGCATTTCATCAAATAACTGACGTGCATGTCTCAATTCGCCCGCCTTCACTAATCCACCAAGCATCCAATCCTAAGACACAGTATCCTTCTCTCCCATCGCAACGAACAGCTTCATCGCCGCTTTAACACCCAAACCACCGCATCTTGAATAGCAATCAATGAGAGCCTTGGGAACATATATATATATATATATATATATATATATATATATATATATATATATATATATATATATATATAAGACGAAAGCCCTAACTTTTCAATATGATTATGCATCATTTTCACGACAGGCAACCACGATTGACCTGTACAAGCCTTGAGAAGAAGTGGGTACGTGAAGACTTGAAGTTATCGGCCAGAAGGCCAAATCTCTCCATCTCAAACAAATTTAGTCTCAATTTTATGTTTTTTGTTTTTTTTTTTTCATTTCAGATTGTTGAAAGATGACTGCAAATCTCGGGTCACATTCGGTTTAATGTTGGAGCAAAGGTCGAGTTTATAAGTTACATATAAAATCTATGGGAGCCTCTAAGCGAGCTAGAAGGTTTCAAGTGGACAGTTGTTTTCAACAGAGTTATAAAGTCTCTCTCCCAAGTAGAAGGTTTCTACTTAAGAAGGAAAAACCTGCAACCTGCATTTGTTCTGTTTGTCGTGGCAAATTAAGAAAGAAACAGAACAGAGCACGAGTTGCAGGGACGAAGCTCGACAAGGTGAAGAAAGTCAGCTCTTTCTTCACAGAACATCGAAACTCACACGTCTAAAAAGTCTAAGACGACATCTAGTTAACCTAAAGTTTATAAGGTAAAATTAAGAGATCGTGTTGTTTTCTTCTTGTAAGTTCTCCAAGAAAACAGAGACGTGTAGAGTGAGAGAGAGTTTGTAAAGAGAGGATAGTGAGAGACTGTAAGAAACTCAACACCGGTGTAAGGTTGATTCAAGTAGTGGATTCCCGGAATAAGTTTATTCCGGCGAGACGTAGGCTTGACAAGTTGTCAAGCTGAACTCGTAACTTCGTGTGTTATTTTTTACAAAGTTTCATAACTCACAAACTCAAAGTAACAGAGAGAACGTAAGTCTTTACATCAAACAGAAACTATTCCTAACGGTTTGGTATCAGAGCCATCTTAAACCCAGAGAAGTAAAGCTTCTGGACCGCAAAAGAGATGACTACAGGAAGAGTGGAGTTAGAGAAGTTTGATGGAAAGGGGGACTACACACTGTGGAAGGAGAAAACTCTGGCACATCTTGAGATTCTGGGGTTACTAGAAGGTCTGAAAGATGTGGAGGAAACAGATAAGCCGGTAAGAGCTAGGAGTGTAGTGGAAGAGGAAGAAGTTGGACCGTTAAGTCCAAGAACTGAAAAAGAAGAGGCCCTTAAAGAACTGCACTTGGAGGAGAAGAGGAAAAAGGCTAGATCCACCATCATCTTGAGTGTTAGTGATCACGTTCTCAGGAAGATAATAAAGGAGAAAACTGCTGCAGGAATGTTGAGGCTTCTAGACCAGCTTTATATGTCCAAGGCTCTCCCTAACAGAATATATTTGAAGTAGAAGCTTTATAGCTTCAAAATTTCTGAATCTACTTCAGTAGAAGAAGGAACAGACGAACTGCTCAAGCTTATAGCTGACCTTGAACATGTAAAGGTATCCATCCCAGATGAAGATCAAGCCATAATCCTGTTGATGTCTCTTCCAAGCGCCTTTGACCAGCTAAAGGACACCTTGAAATATGGAAAAGATACTCTGGCTCTAGATGATGTGGTTGGCGCCATTCACTCTAAACAGTTAGAGTTTGGTCAGCTCGCCAAGAAGAACAAACAAGCTGCAGAAAGCTTATTTGTAAAGGAGTCCAGAGGGAGAACTGAAAAGAAAACCAAGACACAAGAGGGAAACAGGTCGAGAAGCAGGTCAAAATCAAAAGATAAAGGGAGAAAAGAGTGTTGGATCTGTGGGAAGGAGGGGCATTTCAAAAAGCAATGTCAAGTGTGGAAAGAAACCGGAGAGATCAGTCAACAGAAAGAGGAGAATCATCTAACATGGTGATTACAACCAAGGATGTTGCAGCACTTATGGTCTATGAGGATATGTGTCTACTGTCAGAAGACTTATCAGAAAAGTGGATTATGGACACAAGATGTTCCTTTCACATGACACCAAGGAAGGAGTGGTTTATCAACCTGGATGAATCAGATAGTGGAAGTGTTAAGATGGCAAACGACACATTTTTTGAAGTAAAGGGAGTAGGGAGTATCAGGGTGAAGAATGAGACTGGTACCACAGTGTTGTTAACCAACGTGAGATATGTGCCCACAATGACCAAGAATCTTATCTCCCTTGGCACTCTTGAGGATCAGGAATGCTGGTTTCAATCTAGAAACGGGGAGTTAAGGGTCAACAGAGGCTGCCTTACACTACTTAAGGGGAAGAAACAAAATACCTTATATGTACTCAGTGGAAAGGTTATGGTAGGGGAAGCAAATGCAGCAGAAAGCAAGACTGATGAGACCAGGTTGTGGCACAGGAGATTGGGGCACATCAGTCAGAAGGGACTGCACACACTGATGAGAAAAGAACTCCTAGATAAAACGAAGATCTCGCAGCTAGAATTTTGTGAAGACTGTGTTTATGGTAAGATACACAGAGTAAGTTTTCAAGCTTCGAGAATGAACATCCAGGGAAAGCTAGATTATGTGCATTCTGACCTCTGGGGCTCTCCAAACATCCCACCTTCACTAGGTAAATGTCACTACTTTATCTCTTTCATTGATGATTTCAGTAGAAAAACATGGATTTACTTCTTAAAACGAAAGGATGAGGCTTTTGAGAAGTTTGTTGAGTGGAAGGTAATGGTTGAGAACCAAGAAAATAGGAAGGTGAAAGTGTTGAGGACAGATAATGGGCTCGAGTACTGTAATAGTGAGTTCGAGGATTACTGCAGAAGAGAAGGCATTACCAGGCATAAGACGTGTTCTTACACACCTCAGCAGAATGGAACTACTGAGAGAATGAATAGAACGATCTTAGAAAAGGTAAGAAGCTTACTGAGTGAATCACGGTTGCCAAAATCCTTTTGGGCAAAAGCAGCAAGCACGGCTGTTTATCATATAAATCTATCACCCTCCTCTGTAGTGAGTTTTGAAGTTCCAGATGAAATTTGGACTGGCACAAGGCCAAGGTATGAAGACACTAGAGTGTTTGGTTCAGTTGCTTACCTTCACTGTGATCAGGGAAAGCTGAATCTGAGGGCTAAGAAAGCAATCTTCATAGGATATCCACCCGGTGTGAAAGGATACAAATTCTGGATACTAGAAGAGAAGAAATGTGCCATCAGTCGAGATGCCATTTTTCAGGAAGATCAGATGTATAAACATCTAAAAGAAGTGGTTGCAGAACCTGAAGCTCAGGAAATCACAGTATTTGATCTACAGTTTGATCAATGTCAATCTGATTTGACTACAAGGGGAAAAGAAACACAGAACAGTGAAAGAAGTACAAGCCAGAACAGAAATCAGAATGACTTGAGTTCAGGAAGAGATGAGGATGAATCTGAATCAGAAGAAGAGGAGATTGGGATTGAGAATCCTCTTGAGAACTACTTACTTGCCAGAGACAGATCAAGAAAGAGTATAAAACCACCCAGGAAATATTTAGATGCAAACATGGTTGGTTTTGCATTCATGGTGGCTGAGGATGGGGGGAGACTAGAACCAAAATCATATCAAGAAGCCAAGAAAGATCTAGACTGGATACATTGGAGTGTAGCCATGGATGAAGAAATGAGGTCCCAGATTAAAAATCAAACATTTGAGCTGATAAGTCGACCTGCAGGAAGAAAGGTCATAGGGTGCAAATGGGTGTATAAGAGAAAGCCTGGAGTGGAAGGTGTTTCTGAACCACGTTTTAAGGCCAGGCTAGTTGCTAAGGGGTATTCCCAAAGAGAGGGAATAGAATATCAGGAGATTTTCTCTCCTGTAGTCAAACATGTCTCCATAAGACTAATCTTATCTTATGTGGTGGATCAAGACATGGAGTTGCAACAGCTGGATGTTAAAACGGCCTTCCAACATGGGGACTTGCAAGAGCACATTCTCATGGACCAACCTGAAGGATATAAGACAAAAAATGGGGATGAAGTTGTGTGTCTGCTAAAGAAGTCCCTGTATGGACTGAAGCAATCGCCTAGACAATGGAACCAGAGGTTCGACTCCTTTATGATTAATGCTGGTTACTGCAGGAGCAGTTATGATCACTGCATCTACTTTCAGGAACAAAAAGACAGGACATACATCTACCTACTCTTGTATGTAGATGATATGTTAATAGCGTGCAAGGATAAGAGCAGGATTAAGGCACTTAAGGAGCTCCTGAAAGCAGAATTTGAGATGAAGGATCTTGGAGAAGCTAGAAGAATCTTAGGTATGGAGATCTCAAGAGACCGTGTGAATGGTGTTTTGGAGTTGTCACAGGAAAGGTATGTTGAAAGAATTCTGAAGACATTTCATATGGAGAATTCCAAAGGAGTTTCCACGCCTCTTGGAATTCATTTTAGGCTAAAGGTAGCCACGGAAAGAGAGCTGCATGATCAGTCAGAGTACATGAAGACTGTCCCTTACGCAAGTGCAGTTGGCTCAATCATGTATTCAATGATTGGGACTCGAGCTGATCTAGCTCACCCAGTTGGAGTCATCAGTAGATACATGGAGAACCCTGTAAAAGAGCACTGGCAAGCAGTTAAATGGGTGCTTAGATACATGAAACAGACCAAGGACATGAAGCTATGTTTCAGAAAACAGAATTGTTTTGTGGTGAAGGGATTTTGTGATGCTGATTATGCTTCAGATAGAGATAGAAGAAGATCTATTTCAGGGTATGTTTTCACAGCCGGAGGAACATGTATCAGCTGGAAATCAAGACTGCAGAAGGTAGTGGCTTTGTCTACTACAGAAGCAGAATACATGTCGATGACTAAAGCAATCAAAGAAGGTATGTGGCTGAGTGGATTATGCGCTGAGTTGGGACTAAATCAAAGAACTATGGAGGTCTATTGTGACTCTCAAAGTGCAATAGCTCTTGCCAAAAACTCAGTACATCATGAAAGGACCAAGCATATAGATGTGAGGTTCCACTTCATAAGAGAATTGGTTGCTGAAGAAAGAATTAAAGTTGTGAAAATTGCTACTGCAGACAATCCTGCATACATTTTTACAAAGACTGTTTCAGAGAGCAAACTTCAAGAAATGTTAAGTTTGCTCGGCCTAGTATCGACCTGAGACAAGGAAGAGAATCCGGAATGGGAATCCATGAATCAAGAGCATGTGAGATCTTGCAGTCAAGGGGAAGTTTGTTGAAAGATGATTGTAAATCTCGGGTCACATTCGGTTTAATGTTGGAGCAAAGGTCGAGTTTATAAGTTACATATAAACTCTATGGGAGCCTCTAAGCGAGCTAGAAGGTTTCAAGTGGACAGTTGTTTTCAACAGAGTTATAAAGTCTCTCTGCCAAGTAGAAGGTTTCTACTTAAGAAGGAAAAACCTGCAACCTGCATTTGTTCTGTTTGTCGTGGCAAATTAAGAAAGAAACAGAACAGAGCACGAGTTGCAGGGACGAAGCTCGACAAGGTGAAGAAATTCAGCTCTTTCTTCACAGAACATCGAAACTCACACGTCTAAGAAGTCTAAGACGACATCTAGTTAACCTAAAGTTTATAAGGTAAAATTAAGAGATCGTGTTGTTTTCTTCTTGTAAGTTCTCCAAGAAAACAGAGACGTGTAGAGTGAGAGAGAGAGTTTGTAAAGAGAGGATAGTGAGAGACTGTAAGAAACTCAACACCGGTGTAAGGTTGATTCAAGTAGTGGATTCCCGGAATAAGTTTATTCCGGCGAGACGTAGGCTTGACAAGTTGTCAAGCTGAACTCGTAACTTCGTGTGTTATTTTTTACAAAGTTTCATAACTCACAAACTCAAAGTAACACAGAGAACGTAAGTCTTTACATCAAACAAAAACTATTCCAAACACAGATAAAACACCATCGTTTTCAGTTAATTTGTTGACTGATCATGCTATACGAAACAAGATCTATGTGAGCCTCGTGGATTTGGTGCAAATCCGTTATGTCATCAACATCCACACACCAATAATATTAATATATAAGTATGCAGAATGGATGTTAGTTCCAAACGGGATAAGTACAATCCCAAACGATATCACTTCTAACGAAGATGTAGAATTTTTCATGGTGATTTGTGTTGAGAACGAGGATGTATCGATATGTGTGACAATGGGTTTGTGTCCGGTTGAGCGACATAAGTTCTAGAAGCTTGGTAACTTCTACACATTTAAGAGCATTACATGAATTAGAGAAGGTGATGGATGACCAAATAATAAGTTATTGCGGTAAGCATTTGATTAGATAGTAAGTATTCAGATATTGTTGTTGTGTGCTCGGCTAATGATTATTTTGTTTTTAAGTTTGCTAGGAGGGGGCATTGTGCATGCTAGTTAGAGAGTATTGGGGGAGACAAAAATCCAATAAGAAATGGTTGTTATGCATGTCACATTGAGCGAGATGGAGAACCTCGGCAACACATATGAGAAAAGGAAAAAAACTATGATATTTTTATGTCACAACATATGAAATATTTAGAGAGTTTTGTTAACTATATCATAATCATTACTTTTTCTCCACATAATATCATATTCGAAATAATTATAAACAACACGAAATTGTATTCACTAACATTTTTGAATCTTGAAATCGGAGATTAAACCACTCGTGTTTGACTTTTGGTAAGATAACATATTTATGATAATCAAATATATTTTTAAATGATTGCCAAATATCCACATAATTTTCTTTTGTGATATGTTTGAATATATTTGTTCAAGCAATGCAGCAGATTTGATTACAAATGCATTTCCTACAACAAACATTCAGAAACTATATCCAAAATATTGAAATGCATAATTTATGAGATTTATGAAGAGAATTATTTTCATCCTTTCCTTTCAAAGGAGAGATTACGTAGTTGAACTTTTTTTCTTTGTTATAGTTTTTATCCTATTAAGTTTTTCATGATAAGGTTTTTAAAAAAACCGTACGTATACTTTCATAATAATGGATAATCAAAGAGTAATGTTGAAGAAGATAAGGATAATGATTATCCATTATCCTTTTTCTATGTGTTTACCCACTTTAGTCCGTAATTTTTAATATATATATATATATATATATATATATATATATATATATATATATATATTTGTCTATGTATTTGTATAATGGAACTTCTTTCCTCTTTTCTTCTATCAATTAATAAGTGTAAAAAAAGAGAATGTTGAAAAGATAAGGATAGTAATTATCCATTATTATTTTTATGTTATTTTACCGATTTTAGTAAATCACTAACTTTTACTAAAAAATTTTTGTCAATGCGCCATAACGAATCAGCCCAATATCCCAACATTTTTATACGAATATTTAACATTTTCATATAATCGAAGTTGCAGTCGAAGTCCACACATCTGGTATGGACGTAACAATTAGTTCACTTACTCTTTCTCCACTAATTTGTACTATATATATGCGTATATGCATTTATATGAATGAGATTTCTCTACTCTTTTATTCTGTCAAATAATAAGTGTAAACAAAACAGAAGAGTTAATAAAAACTATGTCTTTCTTATATATAATATGATACAACAATTTTAAAATCAATTTTCGTACAAGAGCAAGTTTTAATTTTCAGTTTACGCCTTAAACCCATTCTGGGAAAACTTTCTTAAATCAAAGAAGTAAGAGTTTACTATGTTATTGTTTTCTAAAATAAAAATAAATGTAATTTTATTGTAAATGAACAACGTGTTCAACCATATCTAGTAGACATGAATGAAGTGAGTAAGAAAGATTTTTGAACGATGCACCTACAACTAGAATAGTATCAAAGTCCAGGTAAGTACTTAAAACAAGTCTTGTAGGAGGCAACCAACTTAGTTTTCTTTGTTTATTTTTGGTCTTAACTAATTTCTATTTTAATACTGGATTTCTCTTAAAAACATGGTCGTGTAGCCACCTAGCCGGCCGGGAAGACGCTGATCCACGGCAAGACGTGGCATGGAAGGGCAAATCGTCGTTTTTATATGGCGCACCGCATAATCAAAATCTGTGGCCGCCGATTTATGTTATATTAGACCAATAAAATCGGTTTGACTTTAGTCCAAATCGTGAGTCCATATGCAATTTTGCAAACTCAAAACACTTTGCATTTTGAACTTCTGAAGCTGCATAAAAATCACAATCGCGATTTGAGAACTTCTTCTTCTTCCATGAGAAACCCTACATGCGCCACATGTCTTGAAAGAAGATGCAACTTTAGTTACTCTTGTTAAACTCCATTTGAAGTCCGAAGATCACATGCAGGGCTGGGCTTGAATCCAATGAAGGCAAACCCGTACTTGCGGCTCTCAATATTAATACAAAAAAATTGTTGATTATTTCAAAAGTACTCTTAGCACAATGACAAATAAAAATAGAGTGATTTTAAAAAAATTTCGGTTTGAGTGATTGTAACAACATAATTTTTAAAAAATTAGAACGGCACATTATTTTTTTTCGATTGTAGCCCTGTTAAATTTAGAACCGGTTCGATTCACATGTATTCCATCTTCTGACTTTTAAGATGCCAAAATTATGATGCATTAAACTCCGAGAAATCCATACTCGTAAATATGTAAATCATTTCTACGATTTTGAGTATTTGTTCTTCAACATTTTTAAGGTTGGTAGCGGTGGCATAGTAAGAGATCCCCAAATACATCAAGAGGTATGTTTGTATATGCATGTCCTCTTTGTAACAAGCTCAAAAATTATTATTTTTAATGGTGTCACATATATAAATTTTTATTGTACCATACAATTTAAATGATAATGAACTATTGATGCATAAAAGTAACATAGATAAAATACATTGATGCATATGTTAATAATTTAGTTGTTGAATAGTTTATTTATTAGTTTATTTATGTTGTTATTTAATAAAAGAATATTTTTTATTTTAACACTTTTTATATTTTTTATTTATAGATATTTTTAAAAAATTTTACTGAACGTATCCATGTCGTATCCGTCTCTATAAATTTTAAATGTACCGTTTTATATCTCCGTCTCTGTCTCCGGTGCCCGTCCCCGTTTCAGTGCAGGATAGATAACCTCTGTTTATCGCTCTCTTCAATCCTTTTGTTGAGAAGCCTTTGTTCTTCGCAAAAGGCACCAAAGTTGATTAATAAGAGTTGACTAATAAATGGTGCAATTATACTTATAAAATTATAGTATAGTTTGGCATGTGTATGCGTCTGTCTTTGTGTGAGGGAATCTATGTATGTGTCATTAGGTGGAAGTGGAACAGATACAATTCTTCCTTTTTCTGTAATACCATTAACAATTTTCTAAAACCCATAACCAAGATCATAATCATGTGGACTCAAACCATTTTAATTTTAGTTGAATGCCACTTGTTACAACACTAATAGTAACATACTAACATATATATAATATGAAAATGATTTTGAATTAAGATGTAATTTACATATTTTGAATATGATTTGGACCAAGACATACCAGTGTGACACACCACCAATTTAATGAAGTTTGTTTGCTCGTTTATCATTTTAATATTTGATCATACAAATCACGAAATTTAAAATGTTTGTTTTCAGGTGAACTTGTCAGTGTAAGTATAAAGTGTTAACTTCTAACACATCGGGCAAGACATGGTTGAAAACACTATACTGTTAACAACTTTGTATAACACACAAAACTTATATTAGAAATCACTTAAACACAATTCTACAATAGTGTTTAGTCAGATTTATGCACTGCTAACACTTAGCATGCCACTGACCAATTCCTAATCTACCCAACTCACCCACAACAACAGTTGTGATCACTCTTTATTCACTCACCAGAGAACGTGTGTAATCGCCTTACACACAGAGCAATTCTTTCTTCACTTGAGCGACAAACCTAGCTGCCAGTCGACATCTCCTTTTTATATGTCACTGCCCTAGGGTTTCCTCTTTCCTAAGTGAATATTCAGCAATATTCATCACCACGAACTTGCCTTCTTTGAATATCCTTTCTTTCTTACACAGGTTGATATCTCCTTTCCAATGAGAATGTGTCACGTCAGCACTCTCAAACTTCCTGCTTCCAGATTTGCGTGTTGCACACTGCTTCATCTGTTTAGCCACAATCCTTGTGCTAACAATCTCCCCCTTTTTGTCTAAATGTGAGATCTCCAGAAACCTGCATCATCATTAACACACTCCACACACACACGGACCATGCATCACACAAGTAGTCTTAAGCCTATCAGATTAACATCAAGGTTAGTCTACCACAAGGTTCAATGCTCTTACACAACATCACACATGTTCCAGAGGTTCTAAAGAAAACAGAGCATAACAAAAAAAAACAGAGCCAATCTCAAAAGAGATTCGCATCTCAGCTAAACACAGTGGCTCCCCCTATCTACTGGACTTTACCCGGGTACACATTAGCCACTTTCCTCTCCGGACTCGCCTCCTTCCGACGTATCCTCCCCATCTTGGCGCTTACCTCCACCCGTGTATTCTCCCCCTTCTTGAGATCACAATTAGACAAAAAAAACATTAGAGCACAAGAGGCACGAGTAAAAAAAGGTAAAAAAAAAGGTGCACTACCAATAACCCGCATCTGCATAGCTTTAACCAGCCGAGCTAGCTCCTTCAGGTCGTCCAGGATGTACGGTGTAGATGGCGTTGCATCATCCTTCTTCACACTTCTCCCCTGTTTAGGGTCAAGAACCATCGCTAAGGGAGTGCGAGAGGCGGAGTCACCACGATGTCCAGGTACGTGACGTTGATACATAAGCAGATTATGAATTAGATTGGGAAAAATGAGGCACGTGGTTTTATCCGGAGATCGTCCAATCTTCATTATTTGGTCATAGACCACTTTCCCGAAGTCAAAAGTCTTCCCTTGAAGCAGCATAGACAAGAACTGCACTCGGCCTTTAATCATCGAGGTCTTGTTCGAGGTAGGTAACCAATTTTGACAGCAAAACTTGTACAGCAGTTGCATTGTAGGCGTCATATGCTTGGAACAGAAGCCTTCTCAGCGGGTCCTTTTCCCACCTGTGAGAGCATGCACGGCTACATCGAGGTTCTCAGACATCCACCCATTTGACATCGCTGATTCTTCCGAGTTTGGGAGTGAGTACATCTCGTTGATGATGTCCGGTGTGAAGTCGTACATCAAGCCTCGAACATAAATCATGTTTGTGCCTATGCGGTACTCTAGATCTCCAAGATTCGCATAGAATTCCCTCACAATTTAAGGGACATAAGGACTTACATCAAGTACGGTGTAGATTAGTCCAGCTTTCTCAATGATTTCCTTCACCTCCGAGAGGTTGGAGTCCTCGAGCCGAAGATACTTCATATCCAGAAATTCTCGAGAATTAAATTGTTTCATGCGTGTCGCGGCATCGATGGAGGCAAACCGTTGATTGAAAGCCCAGGTCATCGGCTTGGACAGTTCGGGATTAAGCCGAAATGCCTCTGCAACCGTAGCACGTTTCTCTTCGAATCGGGCTTCAAGCACCGTGTAAGGATAATATCCTCCGGTTCTCGGATCTTCGACATCCTCCATCTCTACATCCGAGAGTGAGGGTGGAGAATTTGCAGCAGGGGCCTTACCACGTCTACGAGCAGGGAGCGAGGAGGATGACGGAGCCGGAAGTGCAAGAGGTGCCGACTGGATTTCTTGTTCGGTAGAGAGTGCAGCAGCGAGTTCGCGCTCAAGGGTTGCTGCGCGGCGGGTGAAAGGTCTCCGGGAAGAGGAAGCCATGGAGGTTTCTGGAATTCGGCGCTCTAGGGTTTCTGGAAGGTGAAATTTTCGCCCTTTTTTTTGTGGATGAATTTGTGTCGATGCATAAACGAGAGAGAAGAAGAGATACTCTTAAATACACCCGTGGAGAGGTACCTCGGCCGCATAGTTTTGCAAAAAAAAACATGACACTGGTTAGTGAGAATGACTCAGAGTAGTTTAATATTTAACCGCTACACAGGTTAAGTTGTGCAAGTGCCCCAAGATAAATAATCAGACATTCTTAACACAGGCAATTTAAAACAAGGAACTGACATAAGAGTTCGGACTATATGATAGATAGCATAACATATATTAATAGAGAATAGTTAATAAAAAATATCGAACCCACGGAAACATCTGAATTTAAACTGTCCTGTACTCAAATGGGAAACCAAAGCCACATAGGTAATGTAAGCACACAGAACAGACCAGCCTAAATTGCATAACAGAGTCTCATGGCAGTTAGTCATCTCATCACTGTGAACGTCAAGGAAGATACCCCTTTTTTTTGTATTTATCTTTTTTTCTTCAGAACGAGCGACTATCACATCGAATTGGATCTATTTCAGTCCAGATTGTGGTAGCAACCTGACCCGAAAACACCTCATCTAGTCTAAGTCCTTTGTTCTGCCTAATCCGGACAGTGATCAAGCCTAGAGCAAAATGTGGCAGCATCTTACGCCAAATTGAGTATCCATCATCTTAGGCCTTATTCATCAATGCCCCCTTTCTCCAAATTTTTTTTCTTTTTCTTTTTATTTTTTTATTTTTTTTTCCCTTGTTTATTTTGTGTACCTTATGTCTACTCCCTTCCTCATATGTTCATTTGTACGTAGAGACTCAAGACTGCCACTAACTACCGATCACACAACTAGACTGACCACATTCAACATGTGATATACATATGTACATTTGTTGCCTGTCCTCCCCACTGTCGTACAAACAGTTATAATTCACACATCTCGAGTGCCTTTCTTAGAGAGATAAATGTGTTCGCATCTAAAGCCTTAGTAAAGATATCAGCCAGCTGTTTTTCAGAGGTGACATGCGCAATTTCAATAGTCTTATCTTCTACCAGTTCCCTGACAAAATGATGCCTTATGTCTATATGTTTAGTCCTAGAGTGTTGTACCGGGTTCTTAGATATGTTTATAGCACTCATATTATCACAATGTATGAGCAAGGGTACAGTATTCATACCGTAGTCTGCCAACATATGCTTCATCCATAGTAGTTGAGTACAGCAGCTACCCAGGGCAATGTACTCTGCTTCCGCGGTAGACAAAGTCACACAGTTCTGTTTCTTGCTGTGCCAAGAGATCATGTTATTTCCAAGAAAAAAACATCCACCTGAGGTACTTTTTCGATCATTAGTGCTACCTGCCCAATCTGCATCACAAAAGCCAGCTAAGTTAGTATTTGTCTCTTTTGTGTAACACATACCTAGGTTTGCTGTCCCTTTCACATATTTTAGTATGCGCTTGACAGCCAACAGGTGTGATGCCCGTGGATTGGCCTGGTATCTTGCACACACTCCCACACTGTAGCACAGATCCGGCCTGCTTACTGTCAGGTAGAGTAAACTCCCTATCATGGCTCGATATAATTTTTCGTCGACTGGTGGTCCTTCTTCATCTCTGGACAGCTTGATAGTAGTGCTCATAGACGTGACGACAGCTTTACTCATCTGCATATCAAATCGAGACACAAGATTCCGCGCATAGGTGCTTTGTGACACAAAGATCCCTTCTGATGTTTGCTTCACTTGCAGTCCAAGGAAGTAGTTGAGCTCTCCCACCATACTCATCTCGAATTCTTGCGTCATATTCATCACAAATCGATCTACAAGTACCTTGCTGGTTCCTCCAAATATGATGTCATCAACATAGATTTGAACCATCAACATATGACCCTTTTCTTCTTGAATGAATAAGGTCTTATCCACGTTCCCCCTTCTGAAGTTAGATCTTAACAGGAATTGAGTGAGATGCTCATACCATGCCCTTGGTGCTTGCTTAAGTCCATATAGAGCTCGCTTGAGTTTGTATACATGTGAGGGGAACTTAGGGTCTTCAAACCCTTTGGGTTGTGTCACATACACCTCCTCCTGGAGTAGCCCATTCAAGAATGCACTTTTTACATCCATCTGAAATAACTTGATGTCCATCTTGCATGCTATGCCAAAGAGTAGCCGGATCGATTCTATACGTGCCACTGGTGCGAAAGTCTCGTCAAAGTCCACTCCTTCTATCTGACTGTAGCCTTGAGCAACCAAACGTGCCTTATTTCTAACAATGTTTCCATCTTCATCGATCTTATTTCTAAAGACCCACTTTGTTCCCACAACATTGGCATTGCTTGGTTTAGGCACCAAATCCCATACGTCGTGTCTGTTGAACTACTCTAGTTCCTCATACATTGCTGCTACCCATGATTCATCCTTCAGTGCCGCACTCACATCCTTCGGTTCTATGAGTGACACAAAAAAGGCCAGCTTGACCATATTCTTGAAATCAATCTGAACTTTCCTGGTTCTTCTATCACCATGAATATCTCCAATTACATCACCTACTGAGTGGTTACGATGCACTTGCAACTGATTCTCTGCCCGTGTTCCTTCCTTTGTGCCCTCATCTTTAACAATGTCCTCCTTTGGCAGTGATGCATCACTGTTCTGGTTGCCTTGCACATCTTCTTCCTGTGTAACTCTTTCAGCTGTTAATATGCTTCGATCATCAAACACAACATTTACTGATTCAACAATCATCCTAAGGTTTTTGTTATAAACCCGATACGCCATGGAGTGGTTTGAGTAACCCATAAACAACCCCTCTTCACTTCTAGAGTCAAATTTCCCAAGGTGATTTCTCTCATCGAGTATGTAACATACACACCCAAAAACATGAAAGTAGCTCAAATTTAGAGTCTTCCCTTTCCAAATTTCATATGGTGTAGTCTTGGTACCCGGCTTAACATAAACTCTGTTGATGATGTAGCACGCCGTGCTTATTGCCTCAGCCCAAAACCATGTAGCCACATTGTTTGCGTGCATCATCGCTCTTGCCATTTCCTGTAGAGTTCTGTTTTTTCTTTCCACCACTCCATTTTGTTGTGGAGTCCTTGGTGCTGAGAATTGATATCTAATCCCATACTTATTGCAGAAGCTTTCAAACACCTCGTTCTGAAATTCTCCACCATGATCGCTTCTTATTTGACCAATATTCCTTTCATCATTGAGCATTTGTAGTGTGAAGATCTTGAACTTCTCAAAGGCTTCAGATTTCTCCCTCAAGAAATTCACCCAAGTAAACCGTGAGAAATCATCTACCATAACCAGAATATACCTCTTACCGGCAATACTTTCTGTCTGTATTGGGCCCATTAAGTCCATGTGTATCAGTTCCAAGACTCGTTTAGAACCGATTTCAGGTACTCGTTTGTGTTGTACTTTTATTTGCTTTCCCTTGCAGCACCCTTTGCATGTGTTCCCAAGTTCCTTTTCAAGCTTGGGAACTCCACGAACCACCTCTGCTTGCACAATTCGTTGAAGACCATGTATATTCATGTGTCTGAGTCGTCTATGCCACAGTTCCAACTGAGATTCAACTACTGACAGACATTTGGCAGTCACATTCCACATGTAGTAGTTGTTACTCGACCTGGACCCATGTAATATCAAGTTCCCTTGATTATCCATCGCTTGACATTCATCCTTAGTGAAGAACACTTTTAGCCCTTCGTCACATAGTTGGCTTACACTGATCAAATTCGCCTTGAGTCCTTCTACGTAGTAGACATTCATCAGTGGAGGTTGCGAGTCATTTCTAATCATTCCAACTCCTAATATTTTTCCTTTTGCGCCATCTCCGAAGGTTACTTTCCCGGCCTTGACTTCTCTGTATGATTCCAACACCCCCTGATTACCAGTCATATGCCGTGAGTAGCCACTGTCAAAATACCATGGTGTCGACTCTTTATTAGTTCCTGAGATGTAAGCCACTTTACCACACATTCTTTCCTCCTCTGTTTTGTTCGAGCCGGGAGTCTGTTCTAGAGCACTACAGTGTTTTTCCCTGTTCAACTCAGACAAACTCAAGTAGTACAGGTAATTCCTATCAATCCATACTTTCTTAAATTGATTGGGCTCAAGAAAGCACTTACCTGACTTCCAAGCCTGCCTTATGCGATTGATCATCCTGTAGCAATTGCGTCTAATATGCCCACTCTTCCCGCAAAAGTAGCACCCCTTAACGTTTGGCTCTTTGGCTCTTTGGATTTCATCTCTGCCTCTTACTGTAAGTTCCTTGTGCTCAGACTCTCCACCTTGAACTCCTGGGACTTTCACTTTCTCACTCTGAACAAAGTTCTTGAGATTTGTGTAGTCTGGACTTTCTGTGACACAGCCGCTCTCTGTGTATCCTCTGTAACCGAGACCCCACGTACGTCCAGTGGGAGTTCCCATCTCCAGAAGCCTATCCAGATTCTTTGAACCCTGATTCAGCAGCCTAATCCTTTTGTAGTTTTCTGTTAGATTATGTTCTAGCGTCTGATTGCGTTCCTTTGTCTGAATTAGAAGATCCTTCAATTTTATCATTTCTGCTTCTAGCATTTGGATCCTCTTGGCATCTGAATGTTGTTCGCTTGGTCTGACTGTTTCTACTTCATCAGTATTGCACTCAGATTCACAGCTCCTTTTATTGCTAGACTCCATTTCCATGATGTTGACCTTCGCTTCCAGCATGGCCTTATCCTTGAGAAGTCGGAGGTTGGTATTGCTCAATGCCACCCAATTGTCATAGAGACGTCGGTACTCCGCCTTCGCATCCACTTCACCGTCATCATCAGAATCAGTTTCCTGATCGGATTCCCTGACTACTTCACTTGTGAATGCTACAAAGTTTAACATCTCATCGTCTTCTTCACTGTCATCCGACTCGGTCTCACTAAAGCTCAATAGCGACTTATCGTTGCGCTTCTGAAGGTTTGGACATTCTGATTTAATGTGACCAACTCCTTTACATTCATAGCACTTCAGTTCCTTGCGTTTGGTGAGAGGACACTCTGCTTTGAAATGTCCATATCCTTCGCACTCATGGCATTGCACGTCTTGTCGTCTACTTGATCTTCCAGCTTCCATCCGCTGTGGCTTTTTGCTAGAGCGATTTTGATAAGTCCCATGTTCTTGGCTGTGCGGCTTGATTTGTCCTTTCTCAATGCGCTTATGTGCCTTCTTGAAACTCCTTGCCATCAGACCCATGCTTTCCTCTAGTTTCTGACTCAAATTGTCTTCAATCTTTCTCATTCGATCTAACTCTTTTTCGGCATTGAAGGCTATTCCTTTTCCCAACTTAGATGGCTCCGCAACATTCTCCATTTCTTCAGCTTTTAGCATCCCTATCAGTTGTGAGAACTTCATGTCGTCTGTGTTCATGGCGAGTTTCAAAACTGCCTTATGTGGTCCGAATTTTGCTGGAAGGCATCTCAATAGTTTCTTGACGAGCTTCTTGTCCTTGTACACCTTCCCTAACACAGCTGCTTCATTCGCAATCGAGCTTAATTTTGACCCAAAGCTTGCTATGGATTCATCACTTCCCATCCGCAGATTTTCAAACTGGGAAGCCAGATGATCGAGTCATGTTCTCCTCACACACGATGTTCCCTCATATGAGTTTACAAGGATGTCCCACGCATCTTTCGCTGCCGCACATCCTTGAACAAGCTTGAATTGATCCAGATCGATTGCACAGAATATTTCTGTGAGAGCCTTTGAGTTGAATTTGGATGCACTTTTATCCGCATCTGTCCACTTCTCTTTGGGTTTTGGAATTTTCTCACCTTCCTGATTCAATATCCATGGTTCCTCCCAGCCGTCCTCCACTGCTGTCCATGCATCTTCATCTATTCCTCGAATCCTCTGTCGCATACGCACCTTCCAATGACCGAAGTTGTTTTCATCCAGTATTAGTGGTTTTTACACAGCAATGAGTTCCTTGGGTGTCTCCATACTCTGTCTCAGGACCTCAACCTGTTGATAAATCTCAGATTTATGCTAGGTGACCTGCTCTGATACCAATTGAAAGCACTAGAGTATAGAGAATGCCAGCAACTTTGTATAACACACAAAACTTATATTAGAAATCACTTAAACACAATTCTACAATAGTGTTTAATCAGATTTATGCACTGCTAACACTTAGCATGTCACTGACCAATTCCTAATCTACCCAACTCACCCACAACAACAGTTGTGATCACTTTTTATTCACTCACCAGAGAACGTGTGTAATCGCCTTACACACAGAGCAATTCTTTCTTCACTTGAGCGACAACCCTAGCTGCCAGTCGACATCTCCTTTTTATATGTCACTGCCCTAGGGTTTCCTCTTTCCTAAGTGAATATTCAGCAATATTTATCACCACGAATTTGCCTTCTTTGAATATCCTTTCTTCCTTACACAGTTTGATATCTCCTTTCCAATGAGAATGTGCCACGTCAGCACTCTCAAACTTCCCGCTTCCAGATTTGCATGTTGCACACTGCTCCATCTGTTTAGCCACAATCCTTGTGCTAACAATGGTGATTACTTAGAGTTTGGAATATGATCAAGGTTGAAGAATTATGATCATGAAACTATTTTTGTATGTTTTCAAGTAACACATCGGGCAATACATGGTGATTACTTAGAGTTTGGAATATGATCAAGGTTGAAGGATTATGATCATGAAACTATTTTTGTATGTTTTCAAGTTCAAGACTACTAAATTTATACCCACGTCATACGTGGAGAAAAATATTTGTAAATTATATTTTATTAATAAATATAAATTAAGTATTTATATAATTTTAACTTTTATTTAAAATTAATTTTAATAACAATGGCATATATGTAATTATTCGAATAACTTAAGTCTATTTATATATTTATTTGAAATTTAATGTAATGATGAAAGCATGATATTTCTATTAATAATACGTGAGAGTAAAGTATTTTCTTAAATTGTTTCTCAAATAAATATATTAGGGATTAGGTAATAACTTAAATCTATTTTATGAATATATTAGGGATTAGGTAATAAATATATTAGTCTCACCTGGACCGTCCGACTAATGCTTTGCGCAAATTTGAACATTTTTTTAATTTTAATATATTACTAGATTTATATCCACGCCATGCGTGGGAAAAAATATTCGTAAACTATATTTTATTAGTAAATATAAATTAAATATTTATATAATTTTAAATTATTTTTAATATTAATTTTTGTATATATAAATTAAGAAAAGGAAAATAATTATTTTTTATGAATTTAATAGTATTTTTTGATTAGTTTAATAAAATGTATTAATACTCTAACCAAATTAATAACAATGACATATCTTGTAATTATTCGAATAAATTAAGCCTATTTATATATTTATTTGAAATTTATTGTACTGATGACACGTCAGTATGATATTTCTGTTAATAACACGTGAGCGTAAGGTTATTTTTTTAAATTGTTTCTCAAATAATATATTAGGGATTAGATAGTAACTTAAATCTATTTATATTTATTTGTTAATTATTTATAAATTAATGTATAAAAATTAAAAAAAATAAAAATTATTGTTTTTGCAAATGTAATACTATTTTTTGGTTAGTTGAATAAAATATATTGATTCTCTAACTAAATTAATATTAGTGGCATGTATTGTAATTATTCTACTAATTTAAATTTTTTTTTATATTTAATCTAAAACTCGTTGTGCTGTTGACACATCATAATAATATTTTTGTTATTAACATGTAAAAGGTAAAGTTACTCTGTTAAAAAATTTCTCATATAATATATTAAAGATTGTGTCTAAAGTAATAACAATAATAATATTAGATTACGGTACGAGATCCAACCACGTTTCATAGTCATGACTTACGGTTGGGATTAGTCCACACTTTTATCATACACAAAGCTAAAAATATCTCCAATATAAAACTTTGTCAAATTGGGGAAAAACAAATAAAAAAAAATATTTTTGAAAAATCAACATGAAAAGAAATACCAATCAAATTGGAAGATGGAGTATTTTCTAGAACGCTTTCAACTAAAAATGTCACCTCTACAAATATTACAAATATATTATATAAAAAAAAACTCGTATAATATAATAGATCGATTAATATCATAGAATAAAATATTAACAAATATATTTGAATTACCTTCTGAAATACTTTTTGCAGCCAATCTTCAAAACATTCTTTTGAATTTTCTTTTTGTCTCTTTAATTTTTTTGTTACAAATAAGTGTTTGTGAGAATTATCGTTTTGGTCATTAGACCTAAGAAGAAAATGGTTTTAAGTTAATTAGGTTGTTCATCAGGCCTAATGTTAGTAGGCCAGAATAAACAAAACATATGGGCTCAGAAGTTTACTAATGGGTTTGAGAAATTAAGTTAAAGCCTGAGCATGGTTTAGAAGGGATAACAAGCAAAAAAAAAATAGTTTATTTATGTTTATTGTACTAATTAATACGAATAAATCTATTTTCACATTTAGTTTTTAGTTCTTATTTTATATAAATTATTGATATTATATAAATTTTGATAACATTTACATGTTAAATCGTTATTAAATCTTATTTTAATTTGAAAATATGGTATTAACTTTGAAATAAACACAAATTAAAACTATATTTTTGAATTATCAATAGAATTTGTGTAATTACAATAATTAATAAAGTTTGTATAGTTTACAGAAGGAAAAAAATATTTTATATAGGTAAAAAAACTTAAAAAATACAGATGAAAATAAGTTTATTTGTTTAAATTCGTTTAGTTAACGGAACTAAACCAAAAAAAGAATAACTAAAGGGAGAAGAGAATTATGAGAGAAAACCATGGTCAAGAGAAAAATCTTCAAATCCTCTTCATTAGAGTTTCTCCTAATCTTTGTTCACGAGTGGCAGAGTTCAAACAAGAAGGTGTATTTATGATCGGTGACACTTGTCTTCTTCTTTTTGGTAAACCTATAAATCAAGAGGAAACAAGATAAGTACACAAACAATTTGTAGCATCTTATTCTCTAATGAGTTGGGAAATCGATAAAGGTTGCAACCAAAGGTAGTGGTTGGTTAATACCACGAGAGAGGGATAAAACTATGGTAAGATTGTATGGTTAATTTTTTTTGAGTATTTGTAGTGTATAGCAAAAAAACTTTTTCATAATTTGCGATCTATACATTTACTTTTTTGAGCTCTGTAAATTTTTGTTTAATCCGGTTGTGCCCCTAATAACCTATTATCTCTACGTGATATAGCTGAATATTTTTTCAGAAATTTTGTGAGAAGCTACCATCATTTAAGAAGAGAGAGGATGCTTGAAGAAAGCAAAAAAATGGTCTGCGATCCGTTCCAACCATCGGTTCACTTTTATTTTATTTTCCGGAAAGCTTCATTAGCTTTTTTCCTTCTCCTCCTCTATTTTTTCTATTACCAAAATCCATTTTTCTAGGTTAAAATTTCTGATAAAGTTGCATAAATTACTGTTCATGTGAACAGTGACTTTTTACAGAAAACAAAGAAGATAAACCTTCTTTCTGCAATTTGCAAAGGAAACGTCTCTCCCGAGATTTTCACACCGGTTCTCTTTTCTAACCATTACCTTAGAGTATAAAAAGCCTGGCGAAAGTAACCGCATCTTTATTCACACAAATAGTGAAAATTGTTCTGGGTTTGAAGATATTTTCCGGAAATAAAATGGTATGTCTTTTTCCTAAATTTACGATTTTTATACCAAATTGATCCCAAAATTGGTGCATGCAATTCGATTATGTCTGTTTTTATGTGTAGGATTCTAACATCCAATTACCTGAAAGAATGTTTGCCGTCGGTGAAAAACCGGCCGGAGAAAGAGTTAATACTTACCACAAGACTAAACGTATGCATGCTATAATGAATGCTTTAGATGAGGAAGAGACTGAGGTCATCCCCAATTCCCCTTTTGGGAAAGTCCTTTCTACAACCAAGAAGCCAGCCTACTCCAGAAACTTTAGTTATTTTATGTTAACCCGACAACTCAAGACTTCCAAAAAGCACGAGTTATGGTTTCTGTTTGCGGGTAAGCCGATTAAGTTCTTGTTAAGAGATTTTGCTATCATAACCGGTATTCCATGCGGTAAATTTCCTACTTTTACCAAAGGAAAGAAGAAGCATCCAATAAAAGAGAAGCCATATTGGCCAACACTTTTCGGAAATCTTGAAGCATGCCCTGTTGATGTAGAAATTAAAATGCTCAAAAAGAAAATAGTAGCCGATACGGAGGACAAGATCAAGTATGCATGTCTTACTATCACGGCATCGGTGTTGTTGCCATCGTCTCATCTTCCTAAAATAGATAAAATTCGTGTTGAACTTATCCAGGAACTTGATGTATTCTTTGAATATCTATGGGGGAGGCTTGCTTTTGACATGGTTGTGTCTAGAGTCAAAAGAAGAGACGTCCTTGCTCTATCAAAAAGTTCAATTGCCTTTAAAAAAATTTTCCATGCTCATGGTTGAAGTCGTACCTTCTCTATTGGAATTCCAGCAGTTGAACGACTCGTCTTCTTCTACCAAATTCGACACTGATACCGAAGGCCAACTGGATAAAACTCATGATAATGCATCTGCTTCCAATAAAAAGAAAATTGGTATTAGCCCCGGCCATGCGTGAATGCTTGATGAAGAAGAGGAGGTATGATGTACCTTAACTTATTTTGAACTTTTTCATCTAGGTAGACAACATAGTGTAATTTGAAATTCCTATTATGTTAACACGATAGTAGGTAACAGAGATCATAATTCAATAGCGATTAACCATTTATCTAAAATGTTAAACGCAATTTTAACCGTGTAGCTAGCCAACATATTGTAACCCGGAATTTGTTTTATGTTGACAGTGAATTTGATATCAGGTAATTTAATGTAATGGCCAGTAACCTGATATATAAACCGATATTTGAAATGTTAACACTGTATGATCCCACATCCAATGTGTCGCGCCATAGATATTTATTTTCTTAGCATGGTGTTTAGAGTTAGCAGATGTGTTAAGCCGTAAAAGTTATTGTAATGGTTAACTAATATGTTAAAAAAAATATCTGAACGTAGCGGATAAAAATGTTATTAGACTAATAACTCAGTGATGATGTTCAGTTATTTAATCAATGTTATTTTCAAAATTTGATTGCTTTTCTACTAATGTTAGATTATTGAGTATTTGATAATCTATTTTTTGTGTATTTGCATGTGATGTGTAGTGCATTATTTCAGAGGAAGGAGAGGCATCAATTAACGAAGATGAGTTTGTATGGTCTGATGATGAAGATAATGATAACGTCAACAACATGTTAAAGTTGATATCCGATAATTTTGAATTCCAGAAAAGAATGTTCACCAGAGGTATTTCGGAGTCCGAGTTGAGTAGGATGAGGGCTAAAGAGATGGAGAAGAAAGAGAAGAGGGATGGGCAGATAAAGGAAGTGTGTCGGAATCAGGCCAGCCATCCTCTACTCCCCGTGGTACCAGGACGACCATGAATGAACCTCGATTGTTTGCTGATTTGGTTGCATCAAAACTCAGGAAGAACTTTACTTCGCATGATGTGAAAATTAATAAATCGTTGGATCACTTCAAGAAGATAGAGGATTCCTTGACTATTTTTGAGGCATCAGTGGAAAATATTATTGAGAAGATATCTAAAATGCAGGATGCAGTTGTGAAATTTATTCGTGAATGTTTAGACAAATCTACATCGTTCAATGTGCCGGCTGAGAACGCTGGCACATCATGAGTTCAAGGTGATGGTTTTGGTACTAGCAACGTTCGTCCATGTCGGAAGGATCAAATGCAAAGGGCTCACCAATTGTCGTTTCCGCATCTAATCAGATGCGTCTGATGCAATAAATGATGTTCTTGGGTTTCTAAATCAGACCGCCGAAGATGAGGTACATTCTTGTCATTAAAATTTATTATACAAACGGCCACCCATTTGTTTTTGAAATTTAATTGTCTGAACAGCTCGGTGGTGTTGAACCCGTAATCCCGACCATTGATCCCCCCCCACACACACACATCGATCCAAATGTTGATATGGAGATGGATTGCGAAGGAGACACAAGAAACGGTATGTTAATTTTTTACAGTAAAAGATTATGTTTTCATGATATGTAGCTATTAATTGTACTTGTTTGACGTTCATGTCATCAGAGGAACAAACCTATCGCATAAATGAATCGACTTTTCTATCATCCATTCTTTTGTTCTTGCTTGAACTTTCGCAGGACAACATCAATAAAGAAGATAGCTTAGGTGATATGGAGGGAAGAGATATCTGTCGCTGATGACGTAGGTGATGAAGAAGATGAACCTGAAGATCATGATGATCAGGAGCCTCGTAAGAGTAAACGTTAGAGGATAGCACAGAACGTTCTTAAAGACTTCCGATGCGACAAAGGTTGATGGTAGTGTCACAAAATCCTCAATCTATTCTCCATGGATTCGATCTTGAAGTTTACTACGCAACAAAATTTTTCGAGCTACACACATTATTAAAGAAGAAATTGTAAGTTTAACCATATATCCATTTTGTTAGATTCTAATATTTAGGATTGCAAGAGTGTAATAAGAATGTATAGCCATAACAATTATTATTATTGTTATCAGGTAAAATTTTATGTATATCTTTCTTTTGGCAGTACAATATACTTGCCAAAAGACATTACTATCAACAACAGAGATGTAGCCGACATAGCGGAGAGGATGAAACTGAGGTCTCTTAGAGTAAGTACTAAAACCGTAAAATGATTTCTTTCCAGTATTGTTCCAGAGATCCTACTAATTTCATTGTATTATTTTTTTTGTCAGATGTTTGATGTGCTAATGCACTTGATTCAGTTAATGTATAATAGAGAGCAAGTACCTGGACAAAATGTTCTTTTCTTGGACACGACTTTTGTGTCCCTTCTAATGAAACAACACACCAAATTCACGAGGGTTGCAGCTAAAGATAAGGCTTGTTTCAAGTTTGAAGGTGACATATTTATCTATTTCAGGTTGGAGAGTAATCCATCCAACCCTCCGTGGATTTATTTCCCTTTTAATCTTGACAAACAACATTGGGTTGGTGTTTGCGTGGACACTTCAGCTATGACTATATATGTTCTTGATTGTAACATTGCTTTACGTTTTGATAGCTTTCATGATACCGTGCCTCCTCAAGAAGACTCTTTATAAAAACATGGTATAACAAAAGAAGGCATATTCTGTTGTGAGGCATAGAAGAATACCTTATAATGGTACTTATATTGACTCTGCAGTTACCTCTTTGTTACTCATACATGCTCATTCTGTCAGCGGTCTTGAAAGATGCAAAAGCATCAAATCTGATAACATAACTTGGGAAGCTCAAAAAATTGATGTAATGTTTTTTGAGGAGTTTGTGGATTCCATCGAGATTCCTTGATTTGAACTTTCGTCATAGTTTTATTTTTACATTTATGTAAACTCTTATGTTCCTTGTACTACATGGTGTGCACTACTCTTTGGATCTTATGTATGATTAATTGTTTGATTCTTAATTTTTTTAACGATAATTTATAAATTATCAGATAAATTGTTCTGTACTGTTTAAATATATCAATTGTTCTTTTGTTCGGTGTAAATGTTGTAGTGAACAAAACATTATTTATTATCATTAAATATATACAATTTTCGAATTGGAAAGGCTTAAATTGTTTCTGTCATGAGGGCATTACAAAACCATTTGGTTCAACATTTTGGAGTCTACATTACTATAAAACATCAAAAAAACCAACTTCCCAAATTACCGATTTTATCACACTATTCAAAATATTCCACAAACCATTCCGCGTGCTTGTTCTTCCAGTTTGTTAGTTATTTCATATAGGCATTTTATATGTTGCATGGTTATGACCCAATCCGCCGCACCTTCCGCATACCGTTAGACGTCTTCTTACTCTATCCTGAAATTGTAACCGTTTATCATATGCAAAAAGAAAATTTTAACCGATAACAATATGTTTAGGAAATAACTCAAATGATATCATTAAATAACAATATTTTCAGATAAAACATACCCTAAACTCCCCACGCGAGAAGAAGCATTGTTTTCTAGGAAGGCCAGATGGTCGTCTGGTTGCGGGTGGAAGCAAATTGATTTCTAGAAGTTGTTCATTCACTGTTGGTGTATTAATCACAGCAGATACCGGATAAACACTATTTACGTATGCCATTCTCCAATAGCCAGTCGTAAACTCGATGCACGCAAGTGTATTAACTTTTAACTTTGTGTGTATCGCTGCAGTAAATGCATGAGCACACGGGATCCTTAGTATCTGAAATTCTCAGCACATACAAGTTTTTTTCCAATAGATCCACGTGGTAAGAATCCCTAAGCTTTGTACGTATCTCAAACTCATCTTTATTGATATGGCACACTTCATAACCGGTCGATTTCTCAAAATTTTTACTGATTATTTCGTCAACCTTCGGTGTGAGTGGACTGTTTGTGGCAGTTGAAGTCTCGCGTCTTTTAGAGAACCACCCAGTGAGCGTTGATCTTATATATTCGATGAGAGGTATAATTGGAAAACCACGGGATTCACTTAAAACCACATTTAGTGACTATGCCACGTTGTTTGTCATTATATTACCTTAACCCATTGAAATGAGACTACGCCTAGCGTTCCAGCCCAACATCCATCAAATAGCCTGCACATACAATATCAATTTCTTTGATCTCATTGAAATGCGATTAAAACTCAGGTAAACTAAACGCTCTGGAAGCTCTTGATACTAGGTATCCCAAATGTTTTTTCTTGAATATTGTTTGTATGTTCCGCTGGAGATGTAAAATGCTAGCGCAATTCTTGCTTTTTTTATACACCTACCCATTATGTCAAAATCATACATTAGATTATAAAATTTTCTGTAACCGCTAACAAATATATATTCAGGTAATAATTACTGAATCAAAATAAATATGTTGTTCGTACTCGTTAAGCTTTCGTATCCCGCCGTAACAAAATAAATATCCTGGTAATAATTGATGTATATCAAATTTTTACCTTATGCAATCCTGTATAGATAGAGTTATGGCGATCTAACATGAAAATTGTATTCTCTTCATCAGGGACCACTACCAACAACTTCTGACAAAACCAACCCCACGACTTATCATTTTTTTCGTCTACAATAGAGAAAGCCAGCGGATATATTTGGTAATTTTCTTTTTGATCACTAGCTGTCAGTAAACACCCTTTATACTTCCCTTCAAATGGGTTCTGTCGATTATTACAACTTTATGCATGTATGTGTAACTTACTACACTTGCCCCCAAGACGAAGAAAAGATAATTAAATCTCTTACCAACACCTTCATCATATGATATCTCCAAACTGACTATAGAACCTAGATTTGCATGTACCATCTCTTGAAGATAAGATGGTAGTAAATAATAAGAGTCTCCGTTTGAGCCTTTAAAAATTTATGATGCGACTTCCCTTGAACGCCATGCTTTCCAGTATGATATTGTCACCCATACTCTTTTTGCATTATATCCTGAACTTCTGTTGGTTGCGGACCTGCCCCATGACCATTAAACCTTGATCTCATCATACCGCTAAATACAAATGATGTGGCTAATCGCTGGTACTTACCTCTATCATCTACTGTACAAAAATGGTCCAATGTTGCTTTCTTAACCTGGAACCAGCCACATACTGCAACCTTTACAGCATACACCTGCCTTGGACACCCCCGTCCGTCATACTTCAGCATTACTCTTTCTGGATTAGACTAGTGGTACGATAATGAAACTTCATGTTCAGTGCATACAAAGCCATATGAAGCTTAAAGACATCTATGTCATGGAATACGATTCCAACATAGACCTCATTATCACCATTATCAAAACAGTCCCCTGCACAAGTTAATAAAGTAGTTATCATCTACTATTTTTATTATGCTTCTAACAATATTGTTAAGAGGAAAAAAATTATATTTCCCCAATAACATTTCAATTACTCTGGCAATGTAATATTTCACATGTAACAAAAGAAAAATGAGATATAGTACTTACCTTCCGAGGATGAATCATCAAATGTGTCAACATTTTGAACATGAGAATTGGTATTTCTACTCGGTTGATCTATTTCCAAATTAAAATAATCTTCAAACACCTTTCTTTTGCCCTTATTAAGTACAGTGGATGGAATAATTGCTTGTTCGTTTGTTGTTGAGTCATTACCATTATCGCCCACATCTGTGTTCAATAAGCAAATGTAAAGTTAGTGGAAAGGTATTATGGTATTTTTATAATGTGCAATGTAAATGTACAAACTTGTTATATCCCTAGGGGCGATAGCGTTTGCAATTGCAAATTCTTTTGTAGTTGATTTGTTGCTGTCATCAGCATCCAACCAAATTATATCATTATTATTGCCTTAGGTACATCATCCATCACAAAAAAACCCACTAGACGAATCCGAAGACGATATAATATCATTTTCGGGAAGTACAATATCGCTGGGAGATAACATTCATGTTAGTATTGCCTTCAGGTATATCATCCATCACAAAAACCCACTAGACGAATCCGAAGACGATATAATATCATTTTCGGGAAGTACAACATCGCTGGGAGATAACATTCATGTTAGTATTGCCTTCAGGTATATCATCCATCACAAAAACCCACTAGACGAATCCGAAGACAATATAATATAATTTTTGGGAACTACAATATCGTTGGGAGATAACACTCCTGTTAGTATGAGATGGATTTTGTTAATCACAGCCATTTTCAGTTCTGTGTATATTTCCTCAAAAACTCTCTCGGTCCCAATTATAACCCCTTCTACCAGAAAATCTACATATGGGAAGCATATTTATTCACAAATATTGTAAAAACTTTGTTAATTTAATTATTATTGGGTAACGATAGGATTAACCATTAACAGAATAATTAAACATTAACTTTTTCTGGTCGTCTAAAGCTCTCTGCATATCCTCTATCGTAGTTGAACTCCCCCCCCCCCACTTGTGAAATTACCCCTTCTAAAAAATTTGTATCTCTTATCTTGATACAATCCCACGTACGGTCACACACAAAATTAGATCTCTGGCATGTACCTTAACAAGCATGAAATTTGCCACATCCTCATCGGGTGTGATGTCGAGTGGTGGGTTTTTTTACCGATTTACGGCAGTCAACCACTCTTGATATTGGTAGGTGAAAACAATTGGTTTATGGTTATTGAGATCGTACCGGCTCCTCACTACCCTAACGAGGGATGTGTATGTTTGATTTTCTTGGAGCTTTACCCTGTAGTTCATTGCTCCTGCTTCACTTCTGAAACCCAATCCTCTCATTCACCTCTCTCCCAAATACTTCTTATCAGATTTGCTAGGCGACCCATTTTCATAACTCTGTAGAAGTTGTAAAATATTCCCATGAGTTAAGATAGTTATTACACCACTAACTATTCAAAAAATCATTAAAAGAATGAACATTCAAATGTGTAGTTTAGGTAAACTAATTTATTAGCTTTAAATATGAAACAAACCCTATATACCCATTTAAAATTTAATTTTTCAGTTTTAAATTTGGTCAAATTTTCAGTTTATATAGACTTTTTCGAATTTTTTTTAATTTAAATTTTTGGTTTGGTCTAATTTCCAGTTTATGCATATTTTAAAATTTCATTACAAAATTCTAAAAAAATTTACGAAACCCCAAACTCTAAATCAATTGAAATTGGTTTAGTCGAATATAATTTTTTGGTTTGTAACTAACTTGTGCAGAAATATCTTTTATATTTAAATTAAAGTTTTTCTCAAATCTAAGTCTGTGAAACCCTAAACTAATAATGTTTACTAAATATGCAAAACATTATATTAAAGTTTTATGTGCATGGTAAACATAAGTAATCATATACACAACTCAAAAAATTTGCATTAAAAAATTGTAAATCTAAACTTTAAACCTTATCTCATCATATTTCAAATCCAAATATTTTCTCTATACAAATCTAAACTAGTAAAACTTATAACACATAACAACAAAAAAACATCAAGCATATGAGATCAATTATATCTAAACTATCAAATTTATATTTGAATTTGGTATAACTTTATTTAAATTTGCTACGCATATGAATTTTTTAAAAAATTGATATATTTCATGATTTAATTTGATTTAGATGAATTATATGAGATGATATTTTAATTTATTTATATAAATTTATTTATGTTATGATTATGAATCCAAATTTTGGTTTTTTACTGACTGTATAAATTTAAATTAATTATTTTATTTCATATTAAATTTTGGAATAATTTTGTAATTATTTTATTTCTCCATAAATGTGCTTTGTATTTATTCTATAAAGCATAACTCTTAGAACTATATTTTATAAAAAAATTTAAGTTATATGTGTTTTATAAAACGAAATATAAAGAGAAGCGTGGTTTGTATTTCTCTACAAAGTAGATTTTTTTTTATATTTTATTTTATAAAACATATTTCTTGAAAATTTTGTTTTTCATTTCGTTTTATTGCATATTCATCATTAAAAATATTATTATTAGAATATTATATATATATATAAATGGATTAAATAAATTTAAATGAATGGAAATTGTATAAAATATCACTATTTCAAAATTTTATTCTAAATATAGTACTAATTATTTAAATTTCTAAAAATATCACAAATTTAATATTAGAATAATTAAAAAACTCATTCTAATAAAAAAAATTTAAATCATAAATTAAAAAAGGTGAATCCAAACATTATGTTTTAATTTTACATGTAGTTTATTTGAGGTAAATAATTATTTTTACATAATAATTTGTGTTATTTTAAAAAATTTATTTTTAATGTTATAGATTTGGAAAATAAACTTGAAATATGTTATTTTATAATATTAGTTTTAAGTGAATGTAAATGGGTTATAGTAAGTTTAAGTGGACTATCCTATTAAATCATTAAAACTAAATGGAAATTAATAAATTAGGATTTAAATGAAGTTAGATTTAAATAGAATGTGCTCTATATATTAGATTAAATTGCATAAGAAAAGTGTTAAATATTCGCAAAATCAAATCATAAAAATTTATTTCTTATTCACTAAAATTTTGTTGAGTTAATTGTTACAAATTATACTCAATGTTAGGTCTTATACAACTCTATCCCAATAGATTGTGCCCAAACGAAACCTATTCTACCAAAAAAATTCATAAATTCTCGTGTTTTGATCAATTCAGGCCAGACACATTCTGTCTAAGCGATCCAAAACTTGTCTCTCTCTGAGACTCCTCTCCAGACAAAAGTTTAAGAAGTTCTCTAACTATCTTGACGTCTTTTTCTCGAATGATTACGTTAAATCGCTCCACGTCTTCTTTTATAGGTGAGTCCAAGATCTTTGATTGAAAACTTCCCTTTTTGATGTTAAGAGGAAGTTTCCTGATCGCAATTGATCTTGTTTCCATTTTGCTTGATTCTTCTGATGTTGTTTCCATTCTTTGGATTTCTTTGATGCTGTTTTTTTCCACCATCTACTGAGCTGTTTCCATTTTTTTAGCATCTTCAATCTCCTCCTTTTTAACTTAGTGTACGCCTCAAGCATTCATCCACCCATGTTCCTTCCTGTTGATACAACCAGAAACACATACACACAACTATAGGCAGGGATTTATATGACCTTTTAATTTGATAAGTTGAAACACAACAGGTAGAAATTCCACATTAAATATATTGGGGACATAACCGAAGCACACAGATGTTCAAACAAAGGTTAACTGGACTAACAATTGTCTTAAGTGCCCCAAAACACTAAGAAATTAAAAACACAAAAAACTCTCCCATAATCACTGAACTAGACCAACTTATTTCCCCAAAAACAGAGCTTGAAGCAATACTCGTAATATTTGTTCTCTGAGTTAGTCCTGCACATCATCATCTCTTCTTGCTTGAGTGCACATCTGAGTTAAAAACAACAGAAAAACAGAAGGAGTGAGATAGAAAATAGACTTACCTGACTGAAGGAGGTGCTGAAAAATCTGTATCGCATTCCGAATCGTTTGACGATTAGCAGGCGATAGAGTCACACTGGTGGTAGAAGCGTTAGACGGTGGTCCTTTATCAAAGGAGCCCAGGTTGGTATAGCCAAATTTCTGAACACGCTGAACCTTCCCGGAGAAAGGAGTGGGGTATTATTGGCTGTCAAGCAGTTGAAAGAGCAGGCTGGGAAACGACAAAAAGAACTTCGATGTCGGGTTCAAAGCAAGATGAAGAACATGTTGATAGATGCTTGCTCCGAGGTCAAATGGAATGCGATGAACAACCTTGTATACCAGCCGAGCCCGATGAGGGTTGGGATATCCACTGTTCTGAGTGGGAGACCAATTATGGCAGCACATTTTAAACAGAATCCCATAATCATGCAAAAAATGGGAGACCAACAGAGAACTCCATTTGTCCACATACCCACCACTCATAAAGAGTGCAAGTTCATCATTGGATGGCTTCCGGAAAGATGGTGGAGGAGCAGTAGCAGCCATGGTCCATAGTCCCAACAAATCATTAATTAGATCAGTAGAGAAGGCGTATTGACGGCCCTTGACTATCTCGGAGACCTCTATTGCATCTGTTTTGATAGTCGGCAGATTTGCCGAGAATTCCCACAAGGATTCTTTGTCAAACGGAAGAATCAGAGTAAAAGTACGTACTAGACCTACCGTAGTGATGAAGTCTTTGACTTCACGAGGGATAGTGCCGAACCTCACCTCACATTCTTTGAGGAATTAATGTTGAGAGAAGAGGGTGGGGCGTGATGGCTCAGGAGGATGATGAGGCGGTGCTGGTGATGACTCAACCCAAAATTTTTGCTGCTGAGAATGATTGCGCTTGTGTGGGAGAGGAGCAGCTCGAGCACTGGGGCGCTTGCGAGAGCGAGGCACATGAGAAGATTATCGAGAAGAGTTAGCATTATCTCGACCGAGTTTGCATTTAAGGCTGTCGGAGCAACGGGCGAAAGGGGTTGAGTGTCTTTAGCCACAAGAGCAAGATTGTGCGGAAGGGTATCTGGAATAGTGGCAAGAGACGGCGGAGGGGGCAAGACCTGAGGAACAACAAGCGCAAGGTTTTCCAGCGAAGGAGCCTCTTCAGGTGGGATTGGTGACCTAACATGGGTGTCAATAGGGTTACCAACATGAGTATCATCAGGGGAAGGAGGCAAGCCTACCGAGTTCGCACCAAAGGGAACCGAGGATGACGGAGACGACTTTGATGTGGTCATCATACGCGAGAGGCCGGAGAAGAGAGCTTTCATGGTGGAGAGAGGGAAATGGGTGATAAATGAGGTCCAATGGGATGAAATCGTTCCAGCCGAGATTTATAAAGGTGTGAAGCGACATGATTGTGAAAAGACATGACTATTCGCTAATAGACATAAAAACTTAGCAGATAAGGGAAGTTCATAATGCTATCAATAAAACTGACACACAAAAAAGAAACGTCAAACACATAAGTGAAAAAAAAATAGAAATAGCAAATATAAATAAATAAAGAAATAAATAAATAAATATACAAATAAATAAATAGATAACTAAGGCATACTGAAACAAAATAAACACATCCAGACTCAAAATACACGGACCAAGGAGTCCACGAGATTGAAATGATAATACCAGAACAGTATCAACCAATACACAACCATCAGATGTGTGATCAGAGGCAATCCAGATTTGATCCAGATCAATGTTGAACACTGAATCAGTCCTCCCTCAGCTCACCCATCAAAATGGACTAAAGGCTAGGCTTTCACACCCTCATGCTTTTATCTTATAGCAAACATTGAACTGTAGTACTCAGCACAGAAGGCAGCTGAAATTTTCTTTGAATGTACAAAGTAGGAAAATGTATTAGACACCCTTGTTGATGTTCGTCCCTTTTTTCTTTTTCTTCTTCCCTTTGGAGTTTTTTTTTTGGTTGACTGAGTTGTTGTAGTCAATTCAGAGGTACCCTCATGAGAGACATTGGGTACAGTCTATCACATTGAGACTGACATCCTCAACTCTTTGACCTCTTTCTAATGTCTGATTTCTAGTTTATGAATACTTGAAACAGCATGAGAGACAGTTATTTTCCTTCAGGTTCATACTCAAAATTGATAAGAGATGTGTCCTGACCATTGTTAGCACAAGCTCCTACCATGGACTAAACAACTCACGCACAAAACAGTTAGAGTTCATAGACTCCTATGAATTTTCGCAGATTGATGAATCTACTAAAATCCAGAGGATTCATAAACATATCAGCAAGTTGAAATTCCGTGCCCACATGATCAATCTCAATAAGGTTTGCCTCAACTAAGTCACATATAAAATGTTGTCTGATGTCGATGTGCTTAGTTCGAGAGTGTTGGACATGATTATTAGCAATGTTAATAGCACTTTCATTATCACACTGAATCAAGAGGGTTTGAGATTACATACCATAGTCACCTGCCATTTGTTTCATCTACATGAGTTGAGTATAACAGCTATCAAGAGCAATGTATTCAGCTTCAGCAGTTGAGAGTGACACGTTGTTCTGTTTCTTACTATGCCAAGAAATAAGATTATTTCCGAGAAAGAAACATACTCCACTGGTGCTCCTGCGATCATCTAAGCAACATGCCCAACCAACATCACAATACCCAGCCAAGTGTTGATTGGTATCCTTGCTGTACAGCAGGCTAATATCAAATGTTCCCTTGACATACTTAATAATTCTTTTGACAGCCTGAAGATGTGATAGCTTTGGCTTGGCTTGGTAACGTGCACATATGCCCACACTTATACAAATATCTGGTCGACCAGCTGTAAGATACAAAAGGCTCCTTATAATTCCTTTGTACAATTTAGGATCAACATCTTCACCTTGCTCATCACGACTAAGTTTATAGTTTACAGTCATAGGTGTTTTGGCTGATTTGCTCTGCTCTAACCCAAACCTGCTCACCAGGTTTTTTGCATATAAACTTTGAGAAATAAAGATGTGGTCAGTAGTCTGTCGGATGTGTAGTCCAAGAAAATAGTTGAGCTCTCCAACCATGCTCATTTCGAACTCATTTGTCATTCGTTTGACAAATGCATCAACAAGTCCTTGATGAGTTACACCGAACACAATATCATCAACATATATATGTATTAAAATGAATCCATTTGAGCTATCGTGGATAAACAAGGTCTTATCAACAGAGCCTTGTTGATATACTTGACTGGCCAAAAATGAAGTAAGTCGTTCATACCATGCCCGTGCTACCTATTTTAAACCATACAGAGCTTTCTTCAACTTGAACACGTAATCAGGGTGGTTGTTGTCTTCAAAACCCTTGGCCTGTTCAACATCGACTTCTTCCTACAATATTCCGTTCAGAAATGCACTCTTAACATACATTTGATGTCAGGTGAATCCCATTAGATAAGCCATGCCTATCAAAAACCTTATAGACTCTAATCGAGCAACTAGTGTAAATGTTTCGTCAAAATCAACACCTTCCACTTGAGAATAACTTTGAGCGACCAATCGAGCCTTGTTTCGAACAATATTTCCATGTTCATCTCGTTTATTCTTGAATATCCACTTGGTTCCCACAACATTAACATTTGTTGTACGTGGAGTTAGATCTCACACTTGACTACAATCAAACTGCTCAAGCTCTTCTTGCATGGATTGAATCCAACATTCATCCATTAGAGCTTCTTTGTGATTCTTTGGTTCCAATGTTGACACAAAGCAAGCAAATCAAACCATTTCTTTGAAATCTATGTATTTTTTCGAGTGAGTCTTTCTCTAGTTATTTTCCCTATCACATCCTTTTCTCAGTGATTTTTGTGTACCTGAGGAATATGCTCTTCTCCTAATTCTGAATCTGACGAATTCATGACTTCTTCACAGTTTTCTTTGTTCACTGTTTCCTCTGATGTGACTGGTGTCTTGTCAACCAGTTTAAATATCAGACCTTGTGACGCTGTATCATTAAACACTACATTTCTAGTTTCGTGAACATACTTCAACCTCTTATTATAGAATTTGTAAGTTGTGCTTGTTCTCGAGTACCCTAAGAAAATCCCGTCATCGCTTCTAGAATCAAATTTTCCCAATTGATCCTTTTCTTTTAGGATATAGCACTCACACCCAAACAAATGAAAGTAGTCCAGAGTAGGAGTCTTTCCTTTCTATAGTTCATAGGGTGTTACTCCCGTGTCTTTTCTGATATACATTATGTTAATCACATGGCAAGTTGTGCTGATAGCATCTGCCCAGAAGTGTTTGGCGACCTGATTCCCATGTCACATTACCTTGACCATCTTCTGTAGCGTTCGATTTTTCCTTTCAACTACACCATTTTGTTGAGATGTTCGTGGGGCTGAATACTAATGGAAGATACCTTGTTCTCCACAAAAAGCATCAAACATATCATTCTAGAATTCTCTTCCGTGGTCACTCCTGATTGTGTTAATTGCATATTTCTTTTCATTCATTAACTGGAGAGCAAAAACCTTGAAATTGTTGAAAGTCTTTGTCTTTTCCCTGAGAAATCTAACCCAGGTATATCTTATGAAATCATCCACAATAACAAATATATATTTCTTAACCACGAAACTCTCAACCTGAATTGGACTCATCAGATCCATCTGTAACAGATCCAACGCTTTCTTTGTTTGGATATCCTGAATAGCTTTGTGATAAATTTTGACATGCTTTCCTTTAGCACGTGGTCCAAAAACAAACTCAATGTCTAATTTTAACTTGGGAATTCCTCGAATTACTTCCTGATCTAATAGTTTCACCAAAGTACGAACATTCATATGACCGAGTTTTTGATGCCACAACTGAAGATCTCCATTTTTCCTAGCCGTAAGGCACTTTTCTGTAGGTCTCCAAACATAACAGTTATTTCCAGATCTTGTCCCCTGAAGAACTACAAAGTGAGTTTTGTCAACAACTTGGCACTCTGAGCTGGTGAAGCTTACTGAGTAACCTTTATCACACAATTGACTAATGCTTAACAATTCGCTTTGAGGCCCTCAAAAAGATACACAACTTCTAGTTTCGGCAGAGAGTCATTCACCATATTTCCCTTTCCTTTGATCCTCCTTTTGGCTCTATCACCAAAGGTGATCTTTCCTGATGACACTGATTTTAACTTAACAAGATTATCCTGATTCTCGGTCATATGTCGAGAACATCCGTTGTCAAAGTACCAGATGGCATCTGCTGTCCTTTGGCATCCTTCTGTAGTGTATACAACATAGTTGTAAAGGTCCTCCTTCTCAACCCACAGTCTATTTTTCTGGTCTGGCCAAATTCTATTCACATTCACTAAGCTCCAAATCTTGGCCTTGTATTGATAACAGTAGGCTTTAATGCGACCAGTCTTCCTATAGAAGAAACATCCAGTTCGTTTGTTGTAGTTGAACTGAGGAGAATAGCCCAAAGAAGTTTTGTACCTCTGAAGTCTGTTTTTGTTACCAGTTACATAACAGTTAACTGAGTTTCTATAATCACAACCGTTTCGTGACTTACTGAACAAGGAAGAATTACTTTACTGGTTCGGTTTTCTCTTGATTTCGAGTGCATTTATATCAGATCGATCCTTAGTCTTTCTGCTCACTTCATTAGTCCTTCTCATCTGATCATTCAATTGTCCTTCCAAATGGCTAGATTTATGGCGTTCCATTGTTAGTTTTCTCCTCAAATCTTGAACTCTCTGCTTCAGTTCTTCCTTTTCTTTTCTGTAGGGCTTCCATTTCGAGAATCAAATCCTTGTTTTCTTGACACGTCTGAACATATGATTTACAAAGGATCTGGTTTTCCTCATACACCGATTGTCTGAATTCATCATCCTAATCACTATCACATCACTTTCATCAATCAGTCCAAGATACGCACTGAAGTTCAACATATCCCCTTCATCATCACTGTCGTCCTCATCAGAATCAGAATTATCATAACTCATGAATGACTTTTCCTTTCGTCTGGTCATTCCTACACATTCTGTCTTGTCATGACCAAAACTTTTACATTCACTGCATTTAATGCTTTCTCGTTTCTTGGCAGTTGGGATGTAAGCTATATAGTGACCACCTTTGCACTCATGACACTTCACCTCAGTTTTTCTGAAGTTCTTATCTGGTTTGAAGTCGTGTTCTCCTTTGAAAAAATTTCCCTTCCGTTGGCCTCTTTCCAGCTTTTTGAAATATCTCCTAACAATTAATCCAACTTTTTCTTCAAGACTTTCTCCCTAATCATTGTCTTGATTTGCTGCCAGCGCTATTCCTTTGCCTTTTGAGTAACTTTTCTTGTTCTGCCCCAACTCATAAGCCTGCATCAAACCAACAACTTGATCAAATTTCATTTCATCAGAGTTTAGAGATACTTCTATTGCAGACCGATGGGCTTGAAACTTATTAGGAAGGAACCTCAGAAATTTCTTTACCAATTTCTTATCCTTATACTTCTTACCAAGAAACATGGCCTCATTAGCAATCGAGTTGATTTTCCCACTAAATACTTCAATCGGCTCGTCATCATCCATTGTGGGAGTTTCAAACTGTGAGGCTAACATGTCAATACGAGTTCTCCGAACATTGTTTGTCCCTTCATACAATGTCTGAAGAGAATCTCATGCTTCTTTTGCTGTGGAACAACCTTAAACTCGTTTGAACTGGTCTTTTGTTAGAGATGTCCATATTACCGACAGCGCCTTAGAGTTGTAGTTAGATATTATTTTTTCTTCAGGTGTCCAGTCTCTCTTAGGCTTTGGCACTAGAATACCTTCCTTTGCTTTCATTGTAGGTTCTATCCATCCTTTTTCTACAACCGTCCATGCATCTTCATCAGTTCTCTTGATTAGGGCCTTGATCTGTACCTTCCACCATCCGAAATTTTTTACTTCTAATAGTAGAGGTTTTATCGAACCAAATTGTTGTGAGTTTTCAATACTTTGTCCTTAGACCTCACCTATTTTTTAATTAAAGAATTAAGAATTCTTACCAGATGGAGGCTCTTATACCAATTGAAGATGTGAAATACTCGTAAAATCAAATCACCAAAAGATATTTCTCATTCACTAGAATCTCCTTAGTTAATTATTATAAATTATAATTAATGTTGGGTGTTATGCAACTTTATCCCAATAGATTGTGTCCAATCGATTCCTAGTCTACCCAAAGAAATCATAAACTCTCGTGTTTTGATCACTTCAGCCTAGACACGTTCTGTATAAGTGATTCAAAACTTGTCTCTCTCAGATCCCTTTCCAGACAAAAGTTCAAAAAGTTCTCTAACTCTCTTGACGTCTTTTTCTCGGATGATTAGGTTAAATTGCTCCACATCTTTTTTTATAAGTGAGTCCAAAATATTTGATTGGAAACTTTATTTTTTGATATTAAGAAGAAGTTTTCTAATCGCATTTGATTTTATTTCTATTTTGCTTGATTTTTGTGTTGTTGTTTCTATTATGTGGATTCTTTTGATGTTGTTTTCTTTTTGCCACCATCTATTCAAATGTTTCTATTTTTCTAGTATCTTCACATAATTTATATTGTTGACAAAAGTAGAAAAAATACGTATACTAGAAAAAGTAGAAATATATTATAAGAATGTTAAGTTCAGTTAGAGATTCGTAACAGTTGTAATTAAAGCTTAAAACAAAATTGTAAAAATCAATGTAAAGGGGGTTGGTTTGATCTTCCAGCTATCTCACCTACTACGAGTTTGCACCATTTAGGTAGCAGACAAAGTTCCTGTGTTTCCTCTTCCGCAAATCATAGCTAAGAGAAATGGCTTTGCAAATGCAGAGCTCAACGACGGCGTTCATAAACTCCAGTCCATCTACAGGCGTTCGCAAACTCCCTCCTCTCGGAACCGTCGCGGTTCGCCGGGAAATGTTAATGGCGTGGCGAGGCGTTAGATGCAGCGGCGGTGGAGTCGGAGTCGGTGGTGACGCTGGGAACAAAAAATCTGTTCCAAATTCGAACTACGTTGTGCCTATGGACAAATTCTCTTCCTCTACTTCGATCACTCGGCCATTGATCGAAATACTTCGCGATCTTAATAAGAAGATCCCTGATAACATCGTCAAAAGTCATAACGATCCTCGATCTACTGATTCTTCTGGCTACATCCCTTGGTAAGATCTCTTCTCAAAACCCCCCTAAGTCTTGTTTTCCGTTTCCAATTGACTTGTCTTTTTCTTTAGGTATCATGCAAATCGGATGCTAAGCTTCTACGCTCCTGGTTCGTACAGACGATTAATTGCATTTCTCTGTATCGTCTTCTTCTTCTGAGTAGTTTGAAACCTCTTACTCATATTTTTTTTTCTTGTATACAGGTTGGTGTGGGGAAGTTCGAGATGTTATCTTCTCTGAGAATGGTAATGTCACGGTTGTTTATCGTCTCACCATTCGTGGCTCTGATGGTGAGGTAAGTTTCCCAAGATTCATACTCAAATTCTTACTAGATTGAATTAAAGAAAAAACCGTGATGGTAGTTTGCAAGAGTTTATCAGCGATTAAGAGCTCATGTATTGATGTGTTTGTGTGTCAAGTTTGTGCAAAATCAAACCTTGCTTTCTCTCTATTGTCTCCATCTAGAGGATTATACCAACTATTAAGAAAAACATCTAGGCCTCCCTCTCTCTCCTCTAAATGGTTCTTTCTTATCTCATTTTCATGTTTTTTGGATACTTTTCTTATATTTTTGATGCTGGACAATGGAAAATGCAGTCATTTTTCTCTGTTTTAAGTTATTACAAGATACAATAGATTATGACCAACATGTCTCTTGGTTTACTGAAACCAAAAACAATGTGATGGTGGAAGTCTTCAGGCCTAAATGACCTTTGTGATCCATAGCAATGCCTAAATAGTCAAACCTCATATGTTTGACTTGGATGATATAACTGCATTTCTTCTGTATCGTCTGGATGATATAACAAGACTATGTTGTGGTGAATAATATAAGTGATATGCTAGTTTGATTACACGACTAAGTTTTAAGCTCTTTCTATTTTGTTTTGGTGTTCATTATCCAAAAAAGTTGAAGTTTCATGTAATACAGGCGCATCGTGAATCGACTGGGACAGTAACGACAACGGATGATCACATCGAGGATCCAGTTACTGCAGCTGAGGAAATAGCATTCTGCAGGGCATGTGCTCGATTTGGTCTCGGCTTGTATCTGTATCACGAATAGCTGGCTTGATGATTTTCATCAAGTGTGCTTAACCTTGAATTTGCTTCAGACTTTTTTCTTTGTGAGATTTAAGTACCAAATGTAAACCATTAGAATAATATAAGCAAATGATAGTTACATTATATTAATGCATCGTTTTGTGTTATATATTGTTTGTGGTGTACATGAGTTACACTAAGGTCTCAGAAGTTTTGGACCCATATTTGAAGCCATCCAAGAAGTGACTGCATCAACGAGCAGGGCAAGATCTTTGGACATGTCGGCACGAAGGATCTTCGAGTCCTTTCCCAGAGAACCTCCAACCTCTTTAGCCATAGATTCCCATGGAGTCCCAACTGCAATATTTGCTAAAAACTCACTTCCTCGATTCACTGCGTCTGCCATTGCTGGTGGAACATCCGGAAGAGCCTGTTCCGACAACAATATAATTTGCTTTCAGTCCTAAACTCAGCTCAAGAGAGTAAAAAGATTTCTATTGATGCTAACCAACTGTGTTTCGGTTTGAATTTCTCGTATTTTTTGCGATTTCTGTATTTAGAATAATAGTAAAACCAATGTGAAATTGACTGTACTATATATTTGTTTTGTGAGATGTCCCTTTGGCTGGGCTTTTGGTGAGAACCGAACCGACTGAATTAATTTTGGGTTTCAAATCGCTGAACCGAACCGACTGAATTAATTTTGGGTTTCAAATCGCTTTTCAGCTTTAAACCGATCGGTAAGTTCTAAATATGCAATCAGCTAACATTAACTGCTTGGTTTGACCTAAACCGAAATATCATTAAACTATACTTCATTTCCATAACCAAAAGTGCAAAAATAACCATGTTTTTTTCAGAAATCAAAATTTTTTTGGTAATTAAAAAATAACACTTTTTAAGTTTTTCTTTTAAATATAACATTACTAATTTTTTAATTTTCAAAAATAACACAAATTTAATATTAAAATATCTTAAAATTTACTTTTAATAAAGAAAAATAAATCCTAAATTAGAAAAAAAAAACTCAAATATAATATTTTAATTATATTTATAATTTATTTATGGTAAATATATATTTCAGAAAATAATTGGTGTTATTTTTGAAATTTTAAATTTAAAACGTTAAATTTGTAATAAAAATTTTAAAAAATATTATTTTAGATTATTACTCATTTTTTCCTAGTTCGGTTCAATTCAAAACCAATTTTAATAATTAAAATTGAACCAAAAAAATCTGTATTCTAAATCGAACCAAATTTTATTTGGTTCAATTCGGCAACATTTTCCAAAAACCTGAAAACCGAATAAACCTATTCGAAAAAAACAAAGAATTAAAACGAATGCCATGCCTAGATTTCGATTTTGATTTTTTTGGTGTTAGAGATATCGGTGTTTAGCTCAAATCTATATAAAAAAGTTTGCTCTAAACAGAACTCAGTACCTGTTGCAAAGGGAGACCGTGATCCCCAGGCAGTGTACGGATAGACATGTCTAGCTTTGAGCTTATGGAAGATTCCACGCCAAGTACCTGAGCTAGTAGTGATGTTTCATCTATTGAATCATCCTCGAACTTTATCAACAGATTCCTCGAGATTCCGTAGTAGGATCTTATCTGAACATTATTACCAAGAATCTCCATTAGTGTGGGTTTTAAAGACGAGAAAAAGGCTCCATTTATGCAGCTAAACTCCAATGACCTACAAGGCGTCTTGTTTCTTCTGGTTTTGGAATAAAGTCTTCTCTTCCCTTCACCAAGTCCATGTACAAAGGAGGGAGCTGTTCTACTAATGGTAGAATTTGCTTCATGATGGGAGGGCTAAGCGTTTCTAATTGCTTTCGGGTCATCTCTGCCTGCATATAGTTTTATCATTTGTCAGTTATTTGAGAACTCCATCAACATAGGATGAAACAAGGCATAAGCTTTTGCAATTGACGTGTCAAATATCAACAGTAGCATTTACTGCAAATTTTAAACAAAAGGAGAGAACAAAATCAGAGAGTTAATGCTTCCATCACAGAAATTCTGCGGTTAGCAACCAAATTGATTACCACCAAAAAGGAAGAAGACGAAAGACTAATCACTTGAAAAGCAAAGCAAATGAACCAGAAACTCACCCCAAGGCGGACTGTCGGGGATGCTGCTACCTGTGATAATAGTGGTCCAAGGCTTTGAGCCATCGGGACAAGAACTGGGGAGAACAAAGGGATAGCTAAGCTCGCTTCCTGCAAATTATGGGTTCGAAAAATATAACACCTTCTTAACCGGATTCACAGTATCTTCCCAATATAAAAAGTATTGGTTTAGAGAGGAAATGCAATTCTAGGAAGTCTCTGATGCGAGTGATAGATCACAAAAATGAATCTCCATGTATGGGGAATGCTGTTGAAGAGCATATTGTATTATCTATGCGAATGAAACAATGTTGGAAGTGTTTTATATTTCAATGTAAAGGCGATATGAAGAAATTGGGAGACAAGGGGGAACTCTCCAGACTTAATTGGTTCCAACATATTTGCTTTACCATTGTTGAACCTTGATCTCATTCTCTCTTCTTCATATGAGTAGTCTGAATTCCTCTGTAAAATAGATAAACCAATTTACCTTGTTGTTGAATGCCATAAATACATTCCCATTTCGCTGAACAGCATACCTTGATCCTGAAGCAGTAGTGAAGCAACTCAATAAAAACTAATACGCTGAATCAGTTTTTATACATTAAGAACCATTTAAACCGAGTTACCAATCAGAAGGTGAATGACAGATCCCAGTGAATGACCGATCCCAAAAGATGGAAGATCCTGCACCTGTTGAGAGAAATGACACTACTATTCAATTCTTATGTACCTATTTCTGAACAAGAATTCTTTTCTTCGAGGAGCAAAGAACAAATAGATATATTGCTTCTCCAGGATCACTTAAGCATACTCACTGTTTCTTGTAGAGATCGGCAGCATCTATCAAACTTAAATTGTACTTCATCTGCAATAAGAAAGTGGTCAAAGCCACTAGCATAGGGCGTCGCGATAATCAAAACATCCCTGCACAAGAGATTTGGTTAATTATTATGCACAATCATGAAACAATCGAGAGTTAGAAAAGCCATATTCATTTGCATATATACTTCCTCGGAGTTTGACTTTAATGTTTTGCTCTTTTTCACTTATGAAATTGTCTTTAGAAGAGTACATCAGCAGTGGAAAGACATTAAACCTAAAAGATCATATAAAGTCACCGGACTTACTTCTCTGCTAATCTCTCAAGAAACAATCGATAGGTAAGCTGCGGCGCTGCACCTACAAATATGCCGCCAATGAAATGAACAACCATCTTCGGTTTTGAGTTTCTCGGTTTGAGGACCCATGCTCCCTAGTATCAGTGAGAAGTTTCTGAGACCAATTTCCGAAACAGAAGTTATTCTGAATCATGCAGTGCTCCTGGCTATGACTTAGATTCTAAACACTTATCCATTACAGTATTCACAGAAACAAAACCATGTTTATCCAAAGCTTCAGTCTTTGTGATCATTAACTTCAAATCCTAATTCATATTTTCAAATCATCATTTCCGATGGCACATAAAGGAATTGAGGTTTAAACCGACACTAGAAGAATTGGATTACACAAAATACACACCTCGATTTCTGACCAGTCAGAGGATCCACTGGAACTACTTTGAGATTGTTTGACAGTCTCTGTAAGTAACCTCTCGATCTCGCCGTAGACCTGAATCCCGGAAGATTGAGGCCGATCCTTGTCCTTCTCCGCGTAGCTACAGAAGATTCTTCGCGAGATACTCTCTTTGTCAGATCTAAACACCAAGGAGAGACCCCGGCGATTGCAAGAAAAGCTACAAAATCGCCGGCGGGGAGAAAAAGACGGCGACATCCAGAGGCCACAGGTAGCCATAGATTTTCCGACGGTAAAATCTCGGAGGCAAATTGGGCTATTGAAGGTGTCGTCGTCGAGAGGTTTGTTGCCGCTGATTTTCTTGATGGGTTTTGAAATCACAGTCGTGTACGCTTCCAAGAGGTGGGCTCTATGACTGTAACAGCGTCTTGTTCGTAGGTAACGCAAACATTGTGATCATCCAAAACTCATTAAAAATTATATAATTTGGAAAATATATATAAATGCACCAAACATTTGATGTTTTGGTTCATTCAACAATGTTTTAAAACCAAATCAGGCATCGAATCTGATATATCTTTTGGTTAGGGTCAAAAATTTAGTTTCATTAGATCAGATTTTTATTTTCTAATAAAATTATATTTAAATATAAATATACAAAAATATAAATTACGTGATTTGAATTTGTAAAATTTTTCTTTTAACATCTTATAACTAATTTACCAATATACGTCACATGCATACAAATATTGCAGAAAAGATAGATAAACATCAAAAAATTCATCTAAACTATTTCTAACGTTACATTAATTTGCAAGTCGATCAACACATGAATTATCATTTCTCTTTGTAAATTTAAACATCACATCTTGAAAATATCGTTTTTAATCATAAATTGCATCTAAAAAATGTCTCAGTTTCATATTATTGATAGCTTGATTCAGTATTCAACAATCTAAAGATTGCATTGCCTAAAGTAAAATTTTAAAAATTATGTCTTATCTGAATTCAATACTTTTGTTGATGTAGTAAAACTATAATAATTACTATCTAAATCAAACCAATTTGAGATACATACTCATTAAAGATAGTATCAAATTACATTTCATCCAATTTTGTGGTGGTCAACATTCATTTAATCTCTGTAGTGATATTTGTGGTATTTGTGATGTCATTCCTTAATTTATATTTTTATATGATTTACGCATCGAATATATGAGTAATAATTTTATCTAAAACAACTTGTGATTAAAAAATATTTTTGGAGGAAAGAGCAAGTGGTCTAGTGGTTGTATCACCTCTACCTCTATCCTAAAAGTATGGAGTTCGACTCCACCGGCTTTCGCAGGAGGGTGTTAAATCTTCGTACGAAGATATTGAGTTATTGGGTTGGCTCATTATGACCTAGTAACAATATATATATATATATATTTGGAGAATAGTAAAATATTTCTTGATTTCCAAATATTCCAAAAATTCATATAGCAAAATTCGGTCAAATTCAAGAAGACGAAAAATCCTTATAAACTCGCAACACGGCTCTAATATGATTTTCAATATTATCAATTAATTATGAAAACCAAAATATGGTGAGTTTGACTAACTTCCATGTTGTTTGTGCATATTAACATTTGAAAAAAAATGTGGCTGGCATCTTCCTCCTCAACAGAACATCTCCCCCAAAAGAAATTCACTTGTATACTTTTATATACTAAGTTGTTTTTAATCGTTATTGCTTTTGATATAATCTTTCAAAGGAAATTTCTTAATTTTGGAACGGAACTAATATTCCAAATATCCTTAGCAAGGTCGGAATTTTTTTAGTGGTGTCAAAGCTTATAAATTTTAACGTGATTTCACTGTAAAGTGACCATGTTTTGTAAGATCCCACAACATCTCATAATGCGTTGAACAATATCTATATCATCGGGACAAACTGCCGTATGGATTTTCCTCATGTCTCATTGCTTCGTTCCATGATTAGTGAAAGAGGATACTGCTATATTTGGATCAATGTATGGTGTTAAGAATCCTCTCCACATTTCCAGAGGATCCTGCAGCTTCTGTTTCTTTCTTCTGATAGATGTTTGTATAATATTGCTTCATGAAATACCACATCTCTCGATATGACACACTTCTTGTCCTCTAATAACCAAAGTTTAAAACCTTTTACACCTCGAGGTTTCAGCTTCCCTTGATTTACATGAATATATGCTACTAAACCAAATCTTCTCAACATCGTGTAGTCTGGTGGGAACCTTGTCCACTTTTTATTTGCTATTTCAAAATTGTAGTTGTTTATCAAGAAAACTGTAGTTGAAACAGCTTCTTTCCAATATTGTCCTCCTAAATCAGATTCACTCAACATACATTTTTTTTTTATGATTGATCTATTCATCCTCTCAGCTACGCCATTTTGTTGAAGAATGTATGCACATGTCATGTGTCTTAGAATTCCTTTCTGTTTGCAATAAGCATCAAATTCTTGATTACAAAATTCAAGGTCATTGTCTGTTCTCAGAACCTCTTCCTTTGTTGATTTTCACTTAGAATTAACCAATCAATAAACATCTTGAATATCTCGTCTTTTGTTTTGATAAAGTAGATCCAAGTCTTTCTCATGTAAGTCTATGAATCTGATGAAATACTGACACTTACCCCATGATAAAGGAGCTGATGGAGATCTCCATAAATTCGAGTGTATGTAATCCATTTAAGCCTTTGTGATGTGCTTAGCTGACCCAAAACTTACCATGTGTGTCTTCCCATAAACACAATCCTCGCAGAAGGGAGCATCCTTGGCTCTTACACCCTCTAGATGACCTTTTCTTACTAGCATTTCTAGTCCTTTTGACCCAGTGTGTCCCAGTCTGCTATGCCATAGCACTGTCTTATCTAGTTGTCTCTCTGCAGCATTCATTTCTCCCATGTAGGTTTTTCCTTCGAGGTAATACGATGTATCTTTCTTCCTCCCTTGCAGCATTGTCTTGTCATCTTTTATAATCCTGAACACATCCTTCTTTGATTCAAACCAACATCCATGATCTTCCAAAGTACCATGTGATATCAGGTTCTTTGACATCTCTAGGATGTATCTTACCTGTGTGACTAAGATTGTTGTTCCATCTTCATTTACAATCCTCACATTTCCACTCCCTTTCATAGTTTAAGTTATGTCATTCCCCATTACTACCTTCCATGTGTTTGTCTTTATGAAATCTATATATCATCCAATCTCTTCTGCAGGTCATATGGAACGAGCATCCAATATCAAGGATCCAAGAGTTTGTGCTACTAATCACTGTACTCAACAAAGCTTCTCATGCGATTAAGGTTACATCATCTGTTATCATCGAGATTATATTGAAGATTCTCCCTTTTCTAAAGGAGTATCTCTTGGTTTGTTTCTCTCTTTCCATATGAAACATTGCTTCCTATAGCAGGTCTTAGTTCCTCCTCGATACTTCGATCTTGTCTTGACCTTGCTTTTGTCAAAACTTCTTGGTCTCTTATCAATGGTTCTACCCCTTTCTTGTGCATACAACATTTCAGTGGTCATTCTTTTCAGCTTTCAATTGGCATCTGGTTCCAAACTCTTCGATCTGACGGCTACATGTATATCATCCAGTGTGAGGGTTGTCTTGAGTACTTTAAGGTCTCCTTTACATGTTCAAATATCTTTGGCAATGAGATTAGCAATATGATGATCTGATCTTCCTCCAAGACTGTAACCTTCACATTCTCCAAGTCGGCTATGAGTTTAGAGAAGTCATCCACATTGTTTTCTATTGTTATATTGTCATTCATCTTGTAATTGTATAATCGATGCTTCAAATATGTGACTTTGCCACATATAGTTTATCTAATATATCGATCATTTGTGCAGCTGACCATTCTTTTATGATCTTCCTCGGCACGTTATCTACTACAGTTAAGATGATAGTTGATCTGGCTTTCTGATACAAGCCTCGAATCAAGGTTGTACGCGCGTGGGCTGTTTGGAGAAGATTAGGTGAGAAACTCGACCTTAGGCTTCTGTATGGGGGTTTTCTGTTTGGTAATGGATGGAAGAGTGAAGTGAACCACACGAAGGGTGATGAACCTCGTGATAAATCAAAAACTTAGAGCTTGGAGGGCTGGTCTCAGCTAGGTTCTAAGCGCACAAGTCTCTTGAGAGAAAAACTTGTAGAAAGAAAATTCGATCTTTATTAATATCAGAAAAAGGTTGTCGAACTACAATGCTGGAAAGAGTCTTATTAATATGTTCGACAGCTTGACCTTCTAGGATCGACTCAAAAAAAATGGAAAACTTACAAAAGTGCACAAATGGAAAAATTACAAAAGTGAATAACCGAAAAATGACTTCTACCTATATTGTCTTTGACTCAAAATGTAAACATTCTAAATCCTACCCTGCAAAACAGAAAAAGACAAGTATATAAATTGAAAACTTACCATTCTTACCTATCGGCCAAGAAATGGAAGGTGGCCGACCTTGTGGCATGCACGTGCCTTGCTCCTAGTCTTCGACTTGGAGTAGGGTTAGGAATCGTTGGGTTTTGACCTCTCTTGCTACTAAAGCCCACGTCTCTGAAGTCCCTTGTAGTGTTCAGAAGCCTTTGGACTCTTCTTTGCACTCTTGGCCCAATGTTCTTTGTCGATCATCCTCTAGGAGCTTGTCGACCCATAAGCTGAACTTGTGGAAGAGCGCCCTTGATCTGCTCCTTGTCATTGCTCTTGGTGGCACCACTGGTGTAGAAACTTCATCTAGATGCATGTCTTGAAGCTGGTAGCTTATCTGGTCCGAGTCTCTTTGTGTAGATGTTGAAATTGATGTGCAATCGGCTGGATCGGCTGTACTAGCTAGACTGTGCAAGGTATTGGCCGAATTGTCATCGGAGCTGGCCAAGTTGATTCCAGAGCCGGCGGCGTCACCAATTGGGCCGGCGGTGTCATCCACGTCGCCGCCAGTTGGGCCGGAGGTTTGGGCCTCTCCGCCAGAAATGTTGGTCGGTCCGGCCTAGCTGGTCGAAGGCCCGGCGGTACCGCTTGGGCTGGCAGACGCGCCAAATGGCCCGGCTGTCTCAGGCAAGCTCCCTGGTCGGCCAGTCTGGTCTCCTGGCCGGCCATACGAACTGATGTCTCCATCACTCTCCGAGGGCCTGGTTGGTTGTAATGATCGAAGATGTGATCCATCCTCCACTCCCAATCTAGATAGACCTCGGGGTCTACTTTTCCTACAAAACTAGGAGGTGTTAGCTTAACATCAGGACTGTTTACCCGATTGTAGGCGTAGTCATCTCCATCCTCATGATGTCTAGGGGGCATCCTTGGTCTCTAATGATGACCATAGGGCTCATAGCCATTGCCCTCTGCTTCTGGTTGTCGTGGAGGTCCACTTGGCCTAGGGTGATAGTCGTGAGGTTGTGCGTCCTCATCTCCATCCGGCTGGGGCTCCTCCTGTTCGTGTCGTGTCCTAGGGTGTTCAGGACCCTCAGCAGGGTCTTACTCAGCCCTCACGTGCCTTATGGCCTGGAATCTCACCGGCTCTCCACGCGCTCCAAGCACTCACCGATTGATGCGAGTTGTGTTTGGAGGATGGTGAACATGGCCATCATGCCTCGGTTGCATCTTGATTTCCTTCAGCTATCTTGTGCTACAAGAAGAAAGAAACAAGTTAATTTGCTCCTAAGAATCGATTAGGAGGATTTCTTTTATAGTTGAAGTAGAAAGATGCAAAAAGGAAAAATTGAAAAGGAAAAATCTGAGAAAAAGGAAAAACTAGAAAAATTGAAACTTTCTTAACAATTAATGCTAAAGATCCTAGATTCTTTTGGTCGATTTTCTTGGTAGTTTTCTATTTTTTGTTTTGCTTTTTAATTTAACTTAATGGAAATATGCTTTTAACAAAAAGGAAAAATGAAACTGTAATGCAAAGAATGTATATAAACCCTAGTGATGCACGTAGGAGCTAGATGCACTCGGTTTGAACTTAGATGTTATTTTTTTGATTTTCTTTGAATGAAACTTAAACTAATGCATAAGAACTGGAAAAAAAGACTAAGTAAAGGATAGAAACAACCTGGTTTTAGGAGCTTAAGTTCTGATACACGTGTGGACTGCTTGGAGAAGATTAGGTGAGAAACTCGACCTTAGGCTTCTGGATAAGGGTTTTCTGGTGGGTAATGGATGGAGAGGTGAAGTGAACCACACGAGTGGTGATGAACATCGTGATAAATCACAACTTAGAAGCTAGGAGGGCTGGTCTCGACTAGGGTTCTAAGCGCACAAGTTTCTTGAGAGAAAACTCGTAAGAAGAAAGTTCTATCTTTATTAATATCAAAAAGGTTGTCAAACTACAATGCTAAAAGAGCCTTATTAATATGCTTGGCAGCTTGACCTTCTAGGGTCGACTCAAAGAAGAAAAATGGAAAACTTACAAAAGTGCACAAAAGAAAAAATTACAAAAAGGCAATAACCAAAAAAGAACTTCTACCTAAATTGTTCTTGACTCAAAAATGTAAAACTTTTAATTCCTATCCTGCAAAACAGAAAAGGCAAGTATATAATTGAAAACTTACCATTCTTACCTATCGGCCAAGAAATGGAAGGTAGCCGACCTTGTGGCATGCACGCACCTAGCTCCTAGTCTTCGACTTGGAGTAGGGTTATGAATCGTTGGGCTCTGACCTCTTTTGCCACTAAACCCCAAGTCTCTGGAGTCATTTGTAGTGTTGAGAAGCCCTTGGACTCTTCCTTGTACTCTTGGCCCAATGCTCCTTGTCGATCATCTTCTATGAGCTTATCTACCCACAAACTGAACTTGTGGAAGAGTGCCCTTGTTCTGCTCCTTGTCATTGCTCCTGGTGGCACCACTGGTGTAGAAACTTCATCTAGGTTCATGTCTTGAAGCTGGTAGATTATCTGATCCGAGTCTCTTTGTGTAGATGTGAAATGGTGGTGCAATCGGCTGGATCAGCTGGATCGGTTCGACTGTGCGAGGAGCTGACCGAATTGTCATCGGGGCCGGCCAGGTTGATTCCGGAGCCGGCGGCATCACCAATTGGGCCGGCTGTGTCATCCACGTCGCAGCCAGTTGGGCCGGAGGTTTGGACCTTTCCGCCGAAAATGTTGATCGGTCCGGCCTGGCTGATCGTAGACCCGGCGGTACCGTTTGGGCCGATAGCCGTGCCAAATGGTCCGGCTTTCTCGGGCAAGTACTCTGGTCAGCCAATTTGGTCTCCTGGCCGACCAGACGATCTGATGCCCTCATCACTTTCTCTCTCTTTTTCTTTAATACCTTATCTTTTGTTTTATCTGAACCAACTTCTGGGGTAATTGTTTCCATTCCTACTTCTGCAGTGGAATCTCCTATCTCATATTCTTCTTCCCCATGAGTTAGTCCATCCAACAGTCCCATCATCTTTAAGTAAGTTAATAATTTTTCTTTCCATAAAGTGTAATCCCACTCACCATCAAACTTCTCAAAATCTAATTTCTCAGTCGTCATGTTTTTTTAGCAACTTAAAAAACTCACATATTTAATCCGAAAGCTCTGATACCAATATTTCTTAGGAATCCTCTCCACGTCCTTGAGTTTGATCTGAATGCTATTTGAATCACCATTGTATTCACTTGTTTCTCTCTTCTCTCTCTCGAATGAGTTTTTATCGGTTATGTTTTAGTGAGGTTTTAAGCTCAATAAAAAATAAAAGAGAACATGCAAGAATTTAACGAGTTTGGGTTTCACTGCGTCTCGAGATATACCCGAAAATCCACTAACATTTTTTTGCTAAAAAAATAAATTTTACATATACTCTATTTTTCTTCCTTCTCACACTTTTAACCCAGCATACATTTTCACTAATATATACTCTTCTTAAAAACATAAATTTAACATTAAAATACATTAATAAATATTCTTAATAAAAATATAAAACATAAAATAAAAAATACAAATATAATATTTTAATTTTATTTATAATTTATTTATTATATTAACATAATATTTTGTTGCTATTTTGGATTTTAAATTCAGTACATTAAATTTGAAACAAAAAAATTGAAAATTTGATATTTTTGGTTACTCGAAATTTTTATATCTATTTTAATAATTTTAATTGAAGCAAAGATTACACTATTATCTTACACTATTATCAATCAAATAAAATCTTGCTCATTGAAGTAACTCTTGAAGAAGTAAAACAAAAGTTGTGTTCTCGATTAAAACTTCAAATATCGTTGTAACAGATGGGATAACATGTCGTTTCTTTTCAACACCAATGAGAGATTGTTTGCATTCAAATCAAGAATCTTTCCAAAATTTCTTCAAAACAAGAATCTTTCCAAAATAATACACCTCCTACCAAAAAAAGTTCATCTTTGTTGAGTTAAATGAGACCTATCATCCTATGCTTTGTGATGTATAAATTGGTGTCAAAGATCTTGGTAGCTCGGGTGTAACCTCGCCTTTCAGTCATCGTGTCACTAAATTAATATGACTTTAGATGTAAGTAATAACTAGGTCTAGGCAAATAATCTAAACCGAACCGAAATTGAACCAAAAAATAGATTTTGGTTGGTATTTGGTTTAAAGAAATAATCAAAATGATATTATTTTGGAAAATCATGGTTATTGGTTACTAACCGAAACCGAACCGAAAACCAAAATAATATCTAAAAAATCAAATTATTTTTGGTTATTTTCGGTTATCCAAAAATATTTCTGATATTTTGGTTATTTTTGGTTATTTTTTTGTTATTTCGGTTATTTTTAGTTATTTTTTGGTTATTATGGTTATTTTCGATTATTTTTAGTTATTTTGGTTGTTTTTGGTTATTCGAATTATGTTTGGTTATTTGTTGGTTTTTTTATTTAATAACCGAACCGAGCGAAACTAAAGTATAATCAAAATAAAATCAAACCAAAATATAAAAATAATCGAATGAATGTTTAATCTTACCAATTTAAAAAATAAAACCAAAAATAACCCAACTGAATACTAGAATGCTCAGGCATAGTAATAACTTCACTATCATGAGTTAGTTGGTATCATATAGCATCATTCTCAAATGGAATAAAAATTATCTTTGATGATAACCACACATTTTTTAATTTTTACTATTTTCTGTCTTTTTCTTGTTTAGTGTCACTTTTCTATTTTTTATCATTCTTAGAATTACTATACGAATTTCTCCCCCTCAACTCAATACGAATATATGTGAACATGAAAAAGAAAGACTATGATTTGACAACCTTCCTGTTTACTCATCCAATATATTGTTTGTCCTCAAGTCCATCAAACTAACACAAGTCAACATCGAGGTACAAAAAAACATCACGAAAATCGCATAAAAAACCTCGAACTTGGCAGTCACTGACACTTTAAACTTTAATCTTTGTTCAGTGATATTTTAAATTCTTAAGTTTGTATATTTGGCAGTATAAACCGTGATGTTGTCTTTCGTTTACAATCCGTAAAATATCTATAACGGACCTTATAATACCGTTTAACTTAAACTAACTCCGTAATACATAACATAACTCCGTTTAACTTAACACATATCGTAGGGGGAAAACGAAAAAGGGATTTTAGGGTTCTTCGACATTTCGAAAGGGAAAGATTCTCGGGTTCATTTGTTTTCGTTGTTCCCAATCGCATCGAGACAAGCTTGTGATGAGGAAAATCATCTCGAAATGAGGTAAGAATCGAAAGTGTTTTTCTAGGGTTTGCGATTTACTAGATTCGTCGGTGATTTTGGGTTCGATTTTGGAATCGAATGGGGGTTTTGAACATATATGTTTCGATTTTGCATATTATTTAGTTGTTGGTGTTCGATTATGAAGATGTATTCAAAATCTGGGTTCCCAATGTCTCGGGTTTGAATCGAAAGTGTGTTTGATTTAGGGTTTGCGAAATTTTTGATTCGTCGGTGATTTTGGGTTCGATTTTGGAATCGAATGGGGGTTTTGAACATATATGTTTCGATTTTGCATATTATTTAGTTGTTGGTGTTCGATTATGAAGATCTATTCGAAATTTGGGTTTGCAATGTGTCGGGTTTGAATCGAAAGTATGGTTTATGTGTTTCTTTTATTTATTTGTGTATTAACTTGGTTATAGAAAATACACTAAGATGTAATGGTTATAGGTTGAGGGACAAACCGATTAAAGTGTTTGTTCTTTTGTTATTTGCAGAGATGATGGAATGGTTAAACTCATAATCCATTATGGTGGATTCATGAAAAAAGAAGATGGCACTTACGAGTATTTAGAAGAATTGGGACAGAAACGAGTTGTATGGAAGTTGTCTGATCTTCGTTGGTAGAGATTTGAGGACATGCTTGTGGCTGAGAAAATTTTTGCACCAATCAACTTCATTTGGTACAAACAAGTGAGTGAAACGATGGCAAACATTCAGTATGTTGTATGTTGTTATGTTGAACAAATTATGGCAAACATTCAGTATGGCAAACGATGGCAAACATTAACAATTTAGAACAAACTCTTATGACATTGAACAAATTGTTATGTTGTTATTTTGTAATGTGATTGAATGTTTAACCAACTGAACTTAAAAATGTAACAAATGAAATTAATAAAAACAACCAACTGGTTGTTAATGAACTTTAAATGAAATTAATAAACACAACCAAATTGTTAATGAACTTTAAAATTACAAATTCCATTGTTTTGAAAACTTAAAATACTACCATTATGTTTAAAACTACACATTTCAATTATGTTTTCAATGATAGTACATTGTTACAAATCCGAACAGAGATCCGATCACGGTGGTAAATACAACAGTTGAATAAATCAAAACATTCCGCAACACCCGACTCCTCTCATTTATTATCAATACTTCTCGCTTCAGTGCTTCACATTCTAAACTTTTTTGCTTCACTTCATCCATTATTGAACTTGGCATTACCATCTTATTTTCAAGATTAGTAGTTAGCGTTCTTACTGTCTCTCTTAAATTTTTTATCTCCTCTCTTTGTTCAGCCATGATATCTCTTGCCTCCAACAAAGCAATGTGTTGCCACCCTTGCGGTTTCTCCAAATCATACCAACATAAAAAATTGCAAGACTCATAACCTTCAGAAATTTGACGCCTTCTACAAGTGTAAAACCTTCGGCCGGGATTGGCATTAGTCCAAGCTTTCAAGATTTTTGCTGGTCGATTGCAATTACACAACACAACATTCTCACTTTTATATTCTATTGTTGAAGAACTTCCACTATGAGACATCTTCACTGAAAAATGAAGTAATTCATTGTCATAAATATCCACTACACATCTTCAATCCAACAAACAACATTTAAATAGATGAATCCAACACTTAAACCTCTAAACCGATGAATCAAACAAACCTCTAAATTCAACAAAACTCTAGATTGCTATGACCCTCGGATTTATCTAACAAAATTCTAAATCCAACATACCTCTAAACCTCTAAATCGGTTTTTAAAGTTCCTCCCAAGCAACTTCACAAACCCAGAAATTCCAATAATTAAACTCACAAACTCAACGACATCAAAACAAAACCCGAAACCCAGAAATTCAAAAAGAAAATGAAAACCCGAAATCATGAAACTCAAACCACATCAAACGAAAAAAAAACGAAATCGGGCCCCTTTAAATCCCAAGCAAATTCGGACCAATTAACATCGTTTTGCCCCATTCTTACTTTGTTCTTTCTTCAATTTTGGCCAATTCACTCTTCCTTCAATTTTCCCCAATTTTTCTCTTCTCACAAACCCTAATGCATTATGCCCTTCGACAACTCCCTCATTTGAAGTAAGTAAAACCCACATGTTCTATTAAATTAAACGGGGTTAAATCCCACTTAACGGAGGTTATATCCCTCTTAACGTCTGTTAAATTCCGTTTATGTTCTGTTAGTTCTATTTAACGGACAGTAATCGGGTTTAAATTTCAGTTTTAAAAATGATAAACTTCTCATTTTTAAGGTTTAAAATGTCACTGAAAAAAAATTAAGGTTTAAAGTGTTAGTGGTTGCTAAGTTCGAGGTTTTTGATGCGACCTCCTAAAAATATGATAGTGTCCCAAAAACCATGATGTGTAAATATTTTTAATATATTAATTGATAGAAAAAAAATTAAAGATAATATTATTGACATTTTATTTATAAAAATGTCATTTGTCGTACGTTGAATTTTCAAAAAAAATATAAAAAATATATTTAAATTATTAAAATAATTATAATCTATAATATTTTTATTAATTTAGTTAAAAAAATTAAATAATTTTATTAACCTAACCAAAATATCAATTATTAACTTCCAAAAATAATCTCCCACTTTTTCGTTAATTGACAACAAAATAAATTTATTTAAAAATAATATAAAAATATTTAATAAATAATTATATCAAATAAAAAAATTTAAAATCCAGTTATATGATCTTATTTAATTTAATTATTATAATCTTCATATCATCTTTTTATAATTTTTGAAAACATTGTATTGGCATATCGTTCATATTATTTGTTTAGATTATGTTATAATTTGAACTTTTGAAATCAACATAAATTTTTTTGATACACACTTTTTCTTTAAAAAGTATTATTTTAAAATATTATTCTATATTTTATTAGCTAATCACTAAACATTCAAATAAAAAAATTACTATATTGACAAAATGTAGTTATTACATGTTTTGATACACACTTTTTTTTAAATTCCATGTAATAATTTCACTAAATGACTATAATATATTTTATAATTTAAATTACATAATATTTATGTAATAATTATTTGACTTTGTATATAACGCGAATAATTTAACTTTGTATATAACGCGAATAATTTAACTTTGTAGCAAAAATTTTAAAAATATGTCTAGTTAATCATTGAATCTTACCCCGGTTATTCTCTAGTCCTCATCAAAGTTAAATTATATGTTAGAAAGTTTATTGAAAGACGGAAAGAAATGTTTTATATGTTCAGCAGTTTTAGTGCGTGACAGACTGTGATGGAAAGAGAGGGTCACATTCATATAAATAGAGATATACGTTGTGTACTTCTTTTTATCTGATTGATATATTTTCTGTTAGAAAACATAGAGGAACTTATAGGGCACGGCGTAAAACATAGAGGAACTTATAGGGCACGGCGCAAAACATAGAGAAACTTATAGGGCACGGCGCAAAACATAGAGAAACTTATAGGGCACGGCGTTTGTGTACCCTGTTCAGTTCGGGTTTTCGGATTTTTGGGTTTTTGTGATCAGAAGTACAAAACATATATAGATATTTATAAATTTCAGATCGGATTCGGTTTGGATTTATCTGAGTTCGGATTCAGTTCAAGTTTGGATTGGTTCAGGTTTTGAATATGGATTTGGATTGGTTTGAATTTTGTACCCAAAACATACATACATAAGAGTTTGGGTTAGTTCTTATTTTTATTCGAAATGTATATACGTTATTCTGAATAACTAAAAAACATGAAAACTCAAAAATAACAAAAAAGTATTAAATATCAAAAGTAAAAATAAAAAAATTGTCTACCTACTAATTCTCGTCATATATTTTATGTCTAACTGTAATATTTTTTTTTCAAATTTACATAAATATATATTATTGGACAAATATGAGATTTTATTTAAATTTTTAAAATTAGTAAATAAACTTTAAAAATATTTTTATTTTAAAATATTTAAAAATTAATAGTTTTATGATAATATGTAAAAGAATTAAATGAAAAATCTCTAGTTAATAAAAAAAGATTACTTTAGATTTTCTAAATATACAAATAACAAAATTCAAATTTATAACTAGTCAATTAACAAGATGTGAAATATTTAATTTGTATATATTTAAACTAAGTTCGGTTATGATTCGGGTTTTAGGTATACCTGAATACGAATCCGATCTAAAGTACTATTTCAGATATATCCAACCCAAACCCAAACCCAAAATTCTAAGAAAACAAAACTCATTCGGGTATTTTCAAATACTCATAACTGTTCGGGTTCAGGTATTTCCGGTCAGCTTTGTGTTCGGATTTCAGGTTCGTTTAATATGTCCAGCTCTAGCAAATGTAACAAAATTTATGTAATTAGAATAATTTATAAAATTTGTTTAGTTTATGAAAACAAAATACAATTTATGTAATTAAATGAAAATCCAAAAAATATTGATGAAAATAGATTTAGTCCAATAACTTTGATGAAAGTGAACCAATTTTGTGAAACTCCCTAACTATATACCAAACGTAAGTTTTCATATTCGCTATCCTTCTTTTCCGATATCTCCTTTTGAAGGTGCTCATGAACTTACTTGTAACCGAAAGGAAGAGCTCGAATTTGATCTAACTTTGCTTAGTGGATTCTAGAAGATACTTACGGCAAGCCGTAGGTGGCGGATTTACCCCAACTCGTAAAACTTGGTGTTGTACTCTGTTTTTCGATCGACATATCTTTGTACGTTTTAGTTGTCAGCTTAAGAAGGTTACAAAGATCAAATGATTAGAGAGGTTGAAATCTAACAAATTGATATCAGATCTACTGTAGTTAGGTAAAAATATCGGTGATAATGTGATTATAAAATTCAAGCCTAAAGTCATGTCAGGATTAAGAAATGAAATTGACAAGTTTGATGAATCAGGAGAATTTTTTGTCATTGGAAAAGGAGAATGTACGCCATTTCAGCATACTGGGTTTGAAAGATGTTCTGGTTAAGAGAGCCCCATGTTCCGAAACAACAGAGAAAAAAGATAAAGATTCCGAAAAGGGAAAGAAATCACTGATCTCGAACTCGCAAGAATGGAGCAATGTGAAAAGGCGATGAACATCATCCTGTTAAGCATGGGAGACCCTGTTTTGAGAAAGATTGAAAAGTGTACTACGGCTAAGAAAACATGGAAAACTCTCGAGAGATATTATATGTTGAAGTAGTTACCCAACATAGTCCATACACAACTCAATCTTTACAAAAATGCAAGATCAAAAATCGATTGACAAAAGTATTGATGACTTCCTGAAGTTAATAAGAGACTTAAGTCATATAAGCATTGAAGTTGCAGAAGAAGTTCAAGCCATTCTTATGTTGAATTCCGAAATACGACCAACTCAAAGAGATGTTGAAATACAGCTGGAAAGCTATAAAACGGGAAGATATCACAAGTTTCAGAAAGATTGAAAGAGAAAGAGTTAAAGAAAACTCAAGGAGCAAGAACGAACTCAGAAGGCTATTTTATCAAGGGTAGAACAGAAGCAAGAACAACCAACTTCGGAAAAGGTAAAGATAACCACTCGAGATCAAAATAAAGAGAAAGAACGAGTATATGTGGAAAAGAAGGCCACTACAAAAAACAGTGCTATAAATGGTTGGAACGAAATAAAAACAGAAGTCATTCATCCACAAAGGGAGAATCATCATTGGCCGAAGATGATGCACATGACCTAGTTGGGTTAGTTGCATCTCTGAAGTCAACTTATCTAATGAAGACAATGACAAATTAAGAGGAGTGGGTGATGGATACAAGGTGTTCATTTCACATGACTCCCAGAGACAATGTGTTCATCGATTTTGAAATCACCTCTACCGGTAAAGTTAGAAGAGAAAATAATATACAAACAGAGGTAGGAATAGGACCAACAAGGTTTCAAAATCCCGATGACACAACATTTATTCTACATGAGGTCAGATATATGTCAGATATCGGTAGAAATTTATATCAATAGATACATTACAAAACAAGGACTGTGAGTTCGAAGGGTTGTATGAGGTGATGAAATCATCAAAGGATACACAGTGATTATGAAAGGAGCCACAAAAGGGAAGAACACACTGTACATTTTTCAGGGCAGAGCAAAGAGAGCTGAAGCATGTTCAGTTAAGAAAACCGTAGAGAACTTGAGCACTGTAGAAGACAACACTAGAGTCTGGCATAGTAGACTAACATTGGTTGAAAGAGCTTAGATATCCTAATAAAAAAGGGATGCATAAACAATGATCGGGTTTCAAAGCTAGTCTTTTGAGAACTGTGTCATAGGAAAGACACACAAGGTGAACAAAAAGCTGGACATACAACCAAAGAAAAATTCGACTACATACACTATGATCTTTGGAGTCACTAAATGTCCCACCAAGCTTAGGAAAATTTCAATAGTTATTCTATCTCTAACTGATGATTGGTAAGGTTTGGATCTATTTTCTCAGAACAAAAGGCGGGCATTCAAGAAATTTGTGGAATGCAAAAGAATGGTTGAAATGCAGTCATAAAGGAAAGTGAAACAGCTTTGAACTGACAACAGTCTTGAGTTCTGCAATACAAGATTTGAGAAATTCTGCAAAGATGAGGGCATGGTAAAACATAGAACCTGAACCTCAGCAAAAGGGTGTTGCAGAAAGGGTCAATCGAACCATAACGAATAAAGTAAGAAACATGTTGAGTGAGAGCAGTTTGGGTCAACTTTTTTTGGGCAGAGGCAATGGCCACATCAGTGTATTTGATTAACAAAACTCCCTCATCAACATTGAATTTAAAAATACCGGAGGAGATGTGGACCTCTAGACCTCATTAATCTTAGGAGATTTGGATGTATAGTTTATGTTCAATTAGATGAAGGGAAGCCGAATCGAAGACATAAAAAGGGATTCAGAGTGTGGATATTTGAAGAAAAAAGAAGTGTCATAAGTCGAAATGTGGTTTTCGGGGAGGACATAGTGTACAAGGACAACAAAAACGAACCCAAGCAGATAACAAATTTGTTTTTTTCTTAGATAATTCTATATCAAACCTTGAAATTGCAGGAAAATAATCAGAGAGCACAAAACACATTCAAGATGGAGCAAATAAGGAATTACATGAAGAGGGTAATACACAAGCACCAAAAAATCACCAAAGGAGATGACTCATATCCATAAAACATGGAGTTAAACTATTATCAACTAACCAGACACAAGCCCAAGAGAAAAAGCAAGCTCCCTTTAAAGTTCAAAGATTATCAACAATGGGAAGATGACGAGGATATTGTAGGTTACGAATATCTAATGAGTGAAGATGGTGAAAAATTGGAACCCATAAATTATCAAGAGGCGTTAAATGACCCAGATAATGAACAATGGATGGATGCAGCTAAAGAAGAAATGAAATCTTTGATGAAAATAAGGACGTGGACATTAATGGACAGAGATAAGACCCATCAAATGCAAATGGGTGTTTAAAAGAAAGGTTGGAATCAGTGGAGTTGAAGAACCTAGATTTAAAACTAGGCTCGTGGTTAAGGAATATTCGCTAAAAGAGGGTATAGACTACCAAGAAATATTTTTCCCCAATCGCCAAACATGTAAATATCATTTTCTTGTTATCAATGGTAATGGATTTCGATATGGAACTACAACAAATGGATGTGGAAACAACTTTTCTTCATGGATGATTAGATGAGTGTATATTCATGGAGCAACCTTAGGATTATATCGATAAAAACCATACGGATAAGTTTTGTTTGTTGAAGAAGTCCTTGTGTGGGTTAAAGGAGTCTCCAAGACAAGTCCTTGTTCAACAGTTCATGGAACCAAATGGAATAAAAGAAGTGAATATGACTATATATATATATTACTATATGTAGATGATATACTAATAGCCTCTAAAGAAAAAAAACAAGTATATGAACTGAAGGTTTTGTTGAGTTCAGAATTTGATATGAAAGATTTAGGGAAAGCTAAAAAGATCTTAAGAATAGAGATAACCAAAGACAGATTTGAAGGCGTATAATCAATACCTTAAGAAGGTTACCTAACAAAGGTACTAGGAAAATTTGGGATGAACCAAACAAAAGCTATCTTTAACTCCAATGGGAACTCACTTCAAGTAAAGATCAGTTACAGATAAAGAGATACAAGAACAGTGTGATCAAATGAGAGATGTACCATATCAAAACGCAGTGAGAAGTTTGATGTATTCCATGATCATAACTCGACTAGACCTTGCATACTCTGTAGAATTGGTCTACATATTTATGAGTAAACCATTGAAAGAACATTTGCAGACGATTAAGTAGATACTCAGATATATCAGTGGCTCACTAAAACTAAAGCTACGCAACAAAAGAGAGAGTGAATTTGTGATAAAAGGCTGTTATGACTCAAATTATGCAGCAGATCAAGATAAGAGAAAATCGATTTCAGGGATAGTGTTCACAGTTGAGGGAAATACAATAACTTGGAAGTCGATTTTATAGAAAGTTGTTGCTCACAGAGACAGAGTACATAACTTTGACTGAATCAGCAAAAGAAGATGTGTGGCTAAAAAGGATGATGGGTGAAATGGTTTCGAACAAGAAACGAGTGTGTATAGTGATTTACAGAGTGCAATTGCTTTAGCAAAGAATACAATTTTCCATAAGAGAACAAAGCATGTATCGGTCAAAGTATCATTTTATCAGGGAGCTCATCAGTGAAAGAATTTTAAAATTAGTCAAAATTTCTATTTTGGATAACTCTGCAGATATATTTACTAAAATAATACCAATAGGAAAATTGCAAGATTGTCTGAAAGCACTCAGATTAATGAAAGATTGAGAAGTTACTCAGGAGAATATGAAGCTGAGAGGATTTTCTCAGGAGGATATGAAATTGAGAGGATTTTCTCAGAAGGATATGAAGCTGAGAGGTTTGTCTAAGAAAGATAAGTGTGTAAGTTTTAGGCAACACAAGAAGATGAGCGAGTTTGTTCATGAACCAGAAGAGTAATTCAATAGCAAAATACAAAAAAAAAAGATGATTTGAAAAGAATGTGTTGTAAATAATAATTATTCAACCGCCTTATAACGTCGGTTACTAGTACTATAAATGTGTAATCACATTGTAAAAGGAAGTGGTAAGAAAAGAAATTTTTCACTTCTTCCCTTCTGAGCAAAGCTTCACTTTTCCTCGTGAATAAAGTTTTTTTTTAAATTCTTTTCTTTTCACCTTTCAAATATTATACAATATAAATATTTTATAACACGTTATCAGCACGAATGTTTTTACCATCTACCTGAAATACTAAAATAAGGTAAAATTCTGTTTTATTAATACATGTGAATATTATATGGTAGGCTCTGTCTTCTAAATATTATATGGTAGGCTCTGCCTTCTAAATATTATATGATAGGCTCTGCCTTCTAAATATTATATGGTAGGCTCTGCCTTCTAAATATTATATGGTAGGCTCTGCCTTCTGAATATTATATGGTAGGTTCTGCCTTCTGAATATTATATGGTAGGTTCTGCCTTCTAAATATTATATGGTAGGCTCTGCCTTCTAAATATTATATGCTAGGCTCTGCCTTCTGAATATTATATGGTAGGCTCTGCCTTCTGAATATTATATGGTAGGCTCTGCCTTCTAAATATTATATGGTAGGCTATGCCTTCTAAATATTATATGGTAGTCTCTGTCTTCTAAATATTATATGGTAGGTCATGCCTCCTGAAATTATTTTAATTTATGTGTTATTATATTCACTAATGTTTTACAATTTTATCATAAATTAATTTATGTCATCATTATGTTTAAATTCTTAAAACTAATTATACATATTTATTAAAAATATATATAATAATAATATTAAGAAATTAAAATCGATACCCAAAATTTTATCATGATTATTTATTAAAAATAATTGTAAAATAATTTTGTTTTATATAAAATTGATGTTTAACACATTGTTTTATTATGTGTATAGTTATAATGTTAAATTTGGCAAAACTCGAGATTGCTGCCCTTGATATATCTGGAAAAAATTACATGACATGGGCAATAGCTGCAAAAATGCATTTAAAGGCAAAAGACCTTCTTGGTACCATCGATAGGTCAGAAACAACATCCGATGAGAAAAAAGCAAAAGCCATGATATTTTTATGCCACCATATCCATGATGTTTTAAAAAGATGAATATATCACAAAAGAAGATCCTGCAGATCTTTGGCAATCACTCAAAGATAGGTTTGATCACCAGAAATATGTGATCTTACCAAAAGCCAAACATGAGTGGTTAAACCTCCGGTTTCAGGATTATAAAAGTGTAAGTGAATATAATTCCGCGTTGTTCGGAATCACTTCTAAGATGATATTATGTGGAGAAAAAGTAAGTGATTATGATATGATTGAAAAAACTCTCCAAACATTTCATCCCAGAAATGTAATCCTGCAACAACAATATCGAGCAAAGGGATATACTCGTTATTCGGAGTTAATGCAAGTTCTCCTTGTTGCTGAACAAAATAATGAACTTGTGATGATGAACCATCAATCTCGTCCCATTGGATCAGCTCCATTCCCAGAAGTGAATGTTGCATCATCCAGTTACAATAATTGGCAAGGACATGGATGTGGTCGAGGCCATGGTCGTGGTCGTGGACGTGGACGAGGAGGTGGACGTGGACGTGGAAAAGGAAGATTTTTTCGTCCTAATGAATTCAAATTTGGGAGAAAGAATAAAGTCCATGACAATGAAGTTGGTCGTGTACCTGCTGTACGGCAAAATATACAATATGAAAATGTTTGTTACAGATGTGGCATGAAAGGACATTGGTCTCGTACCTGTCGTACACCAAAAAATTTGGTTAATCTGTATCAAGAATCACAGAAACAAAAAGGAAAAGAAAGTGAAACCAACTTTATCTCGGATGAACCCGGACCTTCTTTCGATGGAAATGCATATCTCGATGTTGCTGATTTTCTGGTTGATTCCGAGAATACCAAAGAACAAGATAATTAAGTTTAATGTTATATATATAAAGTTGTATTTAGTTTCCTTACGAACAAAAACAAAACTTAATGTCTTTTTAAAAAAAATATATATGTAAGTTTGAACTTTAATTACTTAATGTAAAATAGTTTTGTTATAATATAAGTTGATTTTGAAATATATGTGTTTAACATTTATTAATACATCTTTATCAATATTTTAATCCAGAAAATATATCTCTTTGAGAATGAGAATGGAGATATATGCTTAGCAGACAGTGCTACAACACATACAATACTTAAAGATAAAAAGTTTTTCTCTTATCTCAAAATAAAAGATTCCACTGGAAGCGTGAATACAATATCGGGTAATGCAAATATTATCATAGGCTCCGGAAGAGCTAGTTTTTCAATGCCAAGAGGAACAAAATTTGAAATAAATGATGCTTTATATTCCCCCGAGTCTCATAGAAACTTGTTAAGTTTCAAAGACATCCGTACAAATGGATATCACATAGAGACAATGAGCAAAAGTAACATTGAATATCTTTGCATTACATGGGAGCAGAAACAAATATTGGAAGAATTGTCAATGATGTCATCTGGATTATATTACACAAAAATAAATATAATTGAATCGTATAATACAGTAAACAAGAAGTTTATGAGTATATTTAAATTCTGGCATGAAAGATTAGGACATCCTGGATCAGTCATGATGAGAAAAATTGTGCAAAATTCTAATGGCCACCCATTGAAAAACCAAAAGATTTTTCAATCACGCGAGTTTTCGTGTAAAGCATGTTCTCAAGGAAAACTTATTACTCGGCTATCACCAGCCAAAATTAGTAATGAATCCCCAGTATTCTTAGAAAGAATACATGGTGATATATGTGGGCCTATTCATCCATCATGTGGGCCATTTCGATATTTTATGGTTTTAATTGATGCATCTAGTAGATGGTCACATGTGTGTTTGTTAACCACACGAAATATGACTTTCGCAAGATTCATTGCCCAAATAATCAGGTTAAGAGCGCAATTCCCTGATTATACTATAAAGAAAGTAAGACTTGACAACGCTGGTGAATTCACGTCACAAGCCTTTAATGATTATTGTATGGCTCTCGGAATCGATGTTGAACATCCGGTTCCGCATGTTCATACACAAAATGGTATGGCTGAGTCTTTGATAAAACGGTTACAACTCATTGCGAGACCGTTAATATTGAGAACAAATCTCCCAATTTCAGTATGGGGTCATGCTATATTGCATGCGGCAGCATTGGTCCAAATAAGACCAAGTGCATATCATGAATATTCCCCATTACAATTAACATCTGGCCAGAAGCCTGATGTATCTCATCTCCGAGTTTTTGGGTGTGCGGTTTATATTCCTAAATCCCCACCACAAAGAACAAAGATGGGGCCACAGAGAAGATTAGGAATATATATTGGATTTACATCATCAAGTATTATTCGGTATCTTGAACCACGAACTGGTGACATGTTTACGGCACGATTTGTCGATTGTCATTTTGATGAAGAAGAATTTCCTACGTTAGGGGGAGGAATTAAACAACTGCAAGAAGATATTAAATGGTGTACGCCATCTTTGTTGTATCTTGATCCTCCCACAAAACAACGTGAAATGGAAGTTCAGAAAATCGTACATTTGCAAAATATTGCAAAATGTTGCCAGATGCATTCACAGATACAAAATGAGTGATGAAATCATATATACCCACTGTGAATGTCCTATCAAGAATTAATGTTCCTGTAGAACATATTGATGGCAATAAAATAAATGAACCCAGAGTTCAGTTAAAGAGGGGGAGACCGATGAACTCAAAAGATAAAAATCCCCGTAAGAAAAAGTATTTGGGAGAACAAAATCAAAAGGTTCTGGAAAAACCTCACAAAGAATGTCTCGAAAATATTTGTGAAAAGATTATAGAGAAACCAATTCAGACGGAATGTCCGGAAGACATATGCAAACAGGTTTTTAAAAACCACGAAGTGGCACACCGTCCAAAAGACGAACGCAATATAGAAACATATGAGATTTCAATTAACTATACCCAAAATAGAAAATTATGGGTTAGAAATGAAATAGAGGATATTAATAGAATATTCTCCTTTTCTGTATCCAAAGAAATTGAAAATGAAAATGATGATGCAGAACCAATGTTTGTAACAGAATGTCAAAAAAGATCTGATTGGGAAAAATGGCAAATAGCCATGAGAAATGAATTATTCTCTCTACAAAAAAGAAATGTTTTTGGACCCATTGTAATTACACCTAAAGATGTAATGCCAGTTGGGTGCAAGTGGGTTTTTGTAAGAAAAAGAAATGAGAAAAACGAGGTCACTAGATATAAAGCACGTCTTGTTGCACAAGAGTTTTCTCAAAGACCGGGAATAGACTATGAAGAAACATATTCTCCGGTCATGGATGTAATTACATTTAGATATTTAATGAGTTTATCATCATCCAAAAGGTTAGAAATGTATCTTATGGATGTCGTGACTGCATACCTATATGGAACCCTTGATAGTGATATATACATGAAAATCCTAGAAGGATTCAAGATTCCAGAAGGATCAAAGATCTCTAAAGGACCCAAAGAACTATATTTGGTCAAATTACAACGATCATTATATGGGTTAAAACAATCCGGACGCATGTGGTATAATCGATTAAGTGAATATCTGTTGAAAAAAGGATATATTAACAATGCGATATGCCCTTGCGTATTTATAAATAAATCCCCATCAGGCTTTGTGATCATTGCTGTTTATGTAGATGACCTGAATATAATTGGAACTCAAAAGGAAATTGATACTGCAAGAACTCATATGAAAGAAGAATTTGAGATGAAAGATCTTGGAAAGACAAAATTTTGTCTAGGACTCCAAATTGAGCATTTCCAAGATGAAATATTTGTGCATCAATCAAATTATACGAAAAGGATATTAAAACGCTTTAATATGGATAAAGCGAATCCTTTGAGTACTCCAATGGTTAATCGGTCACTTAATATAAACAAGGATCCATTTCGACCTTGTGAAGATAATGAAGATATATTAGGCCCTGAAGTACCTTATATGAGTGCTATCGGTGGACTTATGTATCTCGCAAACTACACTCGACCAGATATATCATTTGCTACAAATTTACTTGCAAGATATAGTTCATCACCTACACGTAGACATTGGAGTGGAATAAAACATATTTTTCGTTATCTCCAAGGTACGATTGATTTGGGATTATTTTATCCTAGAAACCTCGAGTTTGGTTTGGTTGGTTTTGCAGATGCTGGGTATTTATCGGATCCACACAAAGCTCGGTCTCAAACCGGTTATGTTTTCACAATTGGTGGAACTACGATCTCGTGGCGATCTCAAAAACAAACTTTGGTTGCCACTTCTTCAAACTATGCTGAAATCATTGCCCTTCATGAAGCTTGTAGAGAATGTGTATGGCTCAGATCTATGACTCAACATATAGAAGGAGCAAGTGGATTAATCAACAAGAAGGAGCCAACAAAATTATTCGAAGATAATGCTGCATGCGTCACCCAAATCAAAGAAGGTTATATCAAGAGTGACCGGACAAAACATATTCCTCCGAGATTTTTCTCCTACATCCAAGAACTTGAGAAAAATCAAGAAGTTGACATCGAGTACATTCGTTCAAGTGATAATGCAGCAGATTTGTTTACAAAGGCGCTTCCTACAACAACGTTCAGAAAACATGTTCAGAATATTGGAATGCATCATCTTCGAGATTTATGAAGGAAAACACAACTATCTTTTTGAAGGAGAGATTACGTATCTGCACTCTTTTTCCCTTATCATGATTTTTATCCCGTTGGGTTTTTACATGATAAGGTTTTTAACGAGGTAGTACGTAATATTTTTATGAATAATTAAGGGGGAGTGTTGTAAATAATAATTATTCAACCGCCTTATAAGGTTGGTTACTAGTACTATAAATATGTAATCACATTGTAAAAGGAAGTGGTAAGAAAAGAAATTTTTCACTTCTTCCCCTGTGAGCAAAGCTTCACTTTTCCTGGTGAACAAAGTTTCATCCTTTTTTTTTAAATTCTTTTCTCTTCACCTTTCAAATATTATACAACATAAATATTTTATAAGAGAATGTTATATATATCTTCATTAGTTGTAATCAGTTGTAGTAAGTGAGAGACTCTGATGGAAAAAGAGAAATATACATTGTGTACTTCTTTTTATCCGATTGATATTTTTTTGTTAGAAAAGAGAGAGAGAGAGAGTAAAAAACTTACTTGTAACCGAAAGGAAGAGCTCGAGCTTGAGCTGAATTTGTTTAGTAGATTCCGAAAGATTCTTCCAATGAGATTTGCCCCAAACTTGTAAAATTTGGTGTTTTCCGATCAATATATCTTTGTATGTTTTAATTGTCGGTTTAAAAAGGTTACAAAGATCAAAGGATTCCAGAGGATAAAATCTAACAAAAACCTTTATAACACATTCAAGTAATACATTAGCTCTCCAAAGTTGAAAACACTAATCCTACATTTGAATATCAAAACCACTAAGTGACAGGGCTTTCCGTAGGTATAGATTGGAGCATGATTAAGTTTCCAAACTTTGTGTTAAGCAAAGCGAAAGAAAACTGTTTTTTCTCAATCTAAAAACCAATCTCTAAATATTTTGTTCCTTCAATTTTAGGTTATTTTTAAAAATATGTTTTATAAGTTTATCGTATTTCATCATAACTCTAAATGCAATATCAACCCTTTCTCTTTCCATAAAATATTTTCTCTCTAAACATAGTATTAAAGTATGTGAAGAAAACTTTTGGTATGAGATTGAACTACAGGTAAGATGTTAATACTTTTCCTCAAAATACCATTAAATATAGGGAGAAATGCTAAAATGACTCAAAACTTGTCTTCAATCATTTTTACTATAAAATAATGTAGAAATATCAATTATGTTTCAATGCATGTAAAGTCTGCGTGTTTTTTTAGGATCAAACCATACTTATCGAGAAATATGTTTTGTTAATAAATTACTAAATCAAATAAAAATCATGAAATATGTAAAAAAAATTTAAAATTTTTTATTAACACAATTTATATAAATATTAAAAATAAATAAAAGTTATAATGAATTTAAAAATAAAGAGATTGGATACGATGTAATGGTATCAAATGTTTGATAATTTTTGTTGTTATGTGTTGTGGGTTAATAGTTAATGTTTGCATAGGGAATTCATGTTAGAATTTGAAATAACATGTGACAAACTTAAAAATTTAGATTTATAAACTTTTAATGAAATATTGTTTGAATCACTACAAGAAAACTATCAAATTGCCACTCCGATTTGCGACCACATTTGTGTTCATAAATTTTGCAACCCGGGTGCCATGATTTTGCGACCAATTTGCGACTATAGAGTCGTAGTCGCATATTGGTCACACTTTTGGGACTAAAACTCGTAGTCGCATATTGGTCACAACACGCAACCACATTGTGACCAATATACGACTAACTTGCGACTAGATTGTGTAGTCGCTAATCAGTCGCATATTTGAGACTGATTGGCGACTGCATGTGGTAGACCCATGTGTTGGTCGCAATTTAGTCACAAAATTTGCGCACAATTTGCGACCAATTTGCGACCATGTTGGGAGTAGCACTTCAATCATAAACTGGTTGCGAAACGACAACATGAAAAACATATGCGAGGTAGGTAAACCTACAAATAAGCGATCACACTACCGTGGTCGCAAAGTAGTCACAAATTAGTGGCAAAATAGTGATAAAATCTTATATATGCGCCCCTCATGTCTCTTTTCTCATTTGTAAAATCAAAAGAAAAAAAAACTACAAACATGTGGGGAAATTACAATAATTTGATGTACAAAACGATTTATAATTAGATAAGAAATATATCGGCAAAATTTGCACAAGACATGGAGCAGTTCATGAATTTTGCAAGTAGTCAACCAATAGGTCAAAGTAGTGGAGGTAAGTTATTGTGTCCTTGTATCAATTGCAAAAATGATAAAATTTTTCCGAGATGCAAAATTTGAAATCATTTGTATAGTCGAGGATTTATGCCAAATTATTATATTTGATATAAATATGAAGAAGAGTTGAATGTTCAGTTAGGCATGAGTAGTTGGTGTGATGTGTCCATAGAATTCATGGAGGTACATGTGGTACTAGTGAAAAACAGTAGGTACATCCGGTAATATATATGTTGAAATGGTGATGGATGCATTTCGTGAGACTACGACTGATGAATATTATAATGAGTACGAGGAAGGCTTTAATAATGTAGAAGAACCAAATTCAGAAGCTACGAAAAATCAATTGTATGATGGTTGTCATGAAAGGCACTCACAGTATTTTTAGCTGCTCGGTTCATGAACATTAAGTTTGATTTTAATCTTGCTGAAAAATACATGGACTTATGGGCGGAGCTGTTTACTGCTTGATTTTCCGAGGAGAATCAAACAACGAGTTCATATTACAAAACCGAAAAAATGATGCGAAATTTAAGGCTCCCATTTTATACAATTGACGTGTGTGTTCACAATTTTATGATCTTTTGGAAAGAATATGAAAAATGGGAAAATGTAAATTTTGCGATTCCCTCCGATATAAGCCAAGCGAGGGCAGGATGAGAATATCTTTTAGTCGTATGTGGTATTTACCTATAGGCGACAGACTTAAGAGAATGTATCAAAGCGAGAAAACCGCAGCGGCAATAAGGTGGCACGTAGAGCATGAAGCAAAAGACGGAGAAATGAGTCATCCATCTGATGTTGTAGAGTGGAAAAATTTTCAATATCTACTTCCAAGATTTGCTGCTGAATCTCGAAATTTTTATCTTGACTTATGTACAGATGGGTTCAATCCATTTGAGATGTCTCGTAATCATTCATTATGGCCGATGTTTATCACTCCATATAACTTTCCACCTGATATGTGTATGAAAAAAGAGTACTTGTTTCTTACAATTCTGAATTCGGGGCCAAATCATATGCACGTTAGTCTTGATATATTCCTTCGGCTTTTGATTGATGAGCTAAAAGAATTGTGGTCTACGAGAGTTGAGGCATACGATGTGTCGTTGAATCAAAATTTCAATTTAAAAGTTGTGTTACTATGGACGATAATCGATTTTTTAGCGTATGAAATGTTGTCAGGATGGACAACGCATGGTAGACAGTCTTGTCCAATTTGTATAGATGATACCAAGGCCTTTCAATTATCAAATGGTAGAAAGACGTATTGGTTTGATTGTCACGAAAAGTTTCTTTCTAAGGGTATCCGTTATGGAAAAATAAAATAAATCTTTAAAAGGGCAAGCATACTTTAAATGACTATCCTCCACAATAACTGACAGACGGACAAGTTTTCTACGAGTGAATAAAATCTGTCAATCCTTTAAGAACATCTGACTGCGGTGGAAACGGTCACGAAACAAAACATAAAAGTTATGAAAGCTGGCATAATTGGCATAAAGAAAGCATATTTTGGGAGTTGCCGTACTGGACGGATCTGAACCTATGACATAATCTTGATGTGATGCATATAGAGAAGAATTTATTCGATAACATCATAAATACTGTTATGAATATGATAAATCAAAAGATACATGGTTGGTCGGAGTAATGCTCAATTTCCTATATTTAGATTGACAAAAAAAACCAAAGAAAACTTATTAGAATGTATCAAAAATGAGGTTAAATTTCTGGATGGCTATGCGGCAGATTTAGCAAATTTTGTGGACATGGATGGACTAAAGTTCTCGGACATGAAAAGTCATGACTACCATGTTTTTATGGACATGCTTCTCCTTTTTATTTTTTCAGAATTTTTACCACGAAACGTTTATCTACCATTATCAGTTATATACAATTAAACATATTTTATTTTTTAGGTACGTATAATAATAATAATTGCATTTACTAATTACTAGATTCAAATTTGAGTAATATATGGATTAGAGGATTTTTCCGAGATCTATGCTTCAGATCATTGCAACAAAGTCGTATCCGAATTCTGAAGGAAAACATAGTCATAATTTTGTAAAATTTGGAGAAGATGTTTCCACCTGCATTTTTTGATATCATGGAGCACCTACCTATACATCTACCATACGAAGCTGAATTAGATGCAATATAGGTGTATGTATCCATTTGAAAGGTTTTTTTAAAAAAACTTAGAAGCAAGGTGAAAAATAAACGATATGTTACATGGTTGATTGTTGAATCATATGTCTTGATGAGATATCTTACTTCTCATAGCATTACTTTGCTGCCACACCAAAAAAGGTAGTTACCGTAAATTATTGCGTTTATTAATTATTTTATTTATATGTTTAAGTAATTAACTTTTTATGCTGAGTCGTGTATATATAATATATATACAGGTCTACTAGATTCGATAAAGATGATGTCCTTGTGTATCCGGATCCCGGAGTGCCGGATATATTTACTCACATGGGTCATCCAAGTGATAAAAGTAAAGAAATATGGCTCTCCGAGAAAGATCCACGCGCCTTTCCAATATGGACTCAAGAATTAGTGTAAGGCCCGATGAACAAAACGATAACTTGCCTGATCTATTTTACAAGAGGTAATATGTTCCACACGAAAAAACATGGACACAGAAGAAAAGAAGCATATTTCGGGAAGTCTGCTTTGTACAAAAAATACAAACCAGACTTCTCGAGAAATTTGTTTTTTTTTTAAAGTTACAAAGCATACTTCACGAGTGGTCTACACAAACCGAAAATTCGACGAAACCAAAAATAAAATTTAATTTACTAAAAATAAAAGCAGACTTCCACTACAAGAAAAAGCGTATTTATCCGTCGCAAACACGTCACGGACTTGACTATGTTTCGATGAAAATAATCTGTTGGGACTATTTTCGTTTGTTTCCGTCGGAAAGTTATCGGGAATTTCCGACGGATTAGCGATTAACTATACCGTCGGAATATGCCGACTGATTTGCGATGACACCGGTCCGTCGGAAAATACCGACGGATATTCGATGGTCTGCATCCATAGGTAATTACCGACGAATTATCGAGAGCATTTTCCGATGAATTTTTCCGTCGGGAATATTGTCCGATGATATTTCCTGACGGTTTATAACCGTCGGGATATAGCAACACATTTCCGATGGCTTTGTCCGTCGGGCATTTTCGACGACCCAATCCGTCGGAAAAACCAAGTAATTGAAAAAATAAAAAATTTATTTTTTTAATATTTATATTTTAAAAATATTTAATTATTTTTAATTAAATATTTTTAAAATATAAATATTAAAAAAAATAAATTAAAAAATAAATTAATAAATTTTTTATTTTAAATTTAAATTAATATTTTTAAAAATAATCATACAATTAATAAAAATAATATTATAAATATAAATATTATTAAACATTTATTTTAAATTACAAATTACAAAGGAGAAGCACGAGGAGAAAGAGTAGAAAAAAAGTCATCAGGCAATTTATTTTTTATCATTTCTATAAAGTTTTTGAGATTATTCATCTCTATTTTCATGGACATTATTTTTTCTTTTAGCTGCTCATTTTCCTCGTTTCTAACTGCAGATGTTGTGCCAGCGGTATCTGTAACTCTTCCGAGTCTTGGATGACGACCCTTTGAAAATGGTACTTCCTGTAAAAATAAAAAATATTATTAGAAAATTTAATGAAAATTATTATAATATTAATTATATATTTAAAAAAAAAACTTACATCAAGAACGAGGCGGTTAATCTCAGAACGAGGCAATTCGGCGACCGAAGATGAAGAACCAACTTGAGATTGCTGGGTTAGAATATCACTTTTTTTCTTTTTTACTTTTTCGATGATCTCACTAACGAGACCATCTTGGATACGACCAGTCTTTTTGTTCGTGTGGACGGCCTCGAGAAGTTGCAAGTGATCTGGAGGCGCTCTAATTTCTTGTGCCTAAAAATAAAAAATTCTAAATTAATAATTTTAAAACTTTTAAATAATAATAAATAATTAATATAATAATTAATTTACCAATTGATCGGCTCATCTGAGAAAACTAGTCGATCCGGCATTGTGAATATAAATGCCTTTGCCTCCTCGGTCGCTCTTCCGGTTTCCCGAATTAGTTTTCGAGATGACCTCAGCGCTGGAAGATTCCCAATAACAAATAAAGTCGTTCCACACTGACTCATTCAATCCTCTTGGTTTATCTTTTCCCTTTTTCCATTTTTGTTTCCTTCGTTCATGTGGCGGGAAAATTGTACTGCAACCTCTTTTTTGAAAGCTTCTTCCACCAATTTTGTGTTCATGGGATCCCATGTAAATTCTTGCTGCGAAATTTTAGTATATATTACTAAAAATATTATTAAAAACTATTTAAAATAATCATATATTTAAAATTTAAATAACGTACCGCAAACGTCCTGAACCAAATCTGACGTTCTTCGTACGAAATATCTCGAAATTTGGTATATAGTTTGTTCAAAAGAGAATGAAGCATCTTTAATATAGATTTGCTTATTCCATTGTTTGAAATACCAAACCTACAAATTTTTATTACAATACCGTTTAAGTAATTATTTTAAATATAATTATAGAATAACATTAAAATAATTATTTTAAATATATTTATAGAAAATTAATTTACCATGCTGAGTTTTCTTGACGTCTCGGATCAAGAAAAGTAAGAAGTTCGCGACCAGGCTGCTGAACCAATTCTTCAATTGTCATTGGTCGGAAAGAATTATTTGCAGATTCTGGAACTTGAGTTGGTAAACAACTCGGAGTAGACGACTCACCACGTCTTTGGTAATCTTGATATTCATCTTTTATATGCGCATCCAACCGGAATGCGGGAGACAATGATTTTCTATTTGACATTACATGTAGTTTCTTCCGGGAACAAATATCCGGCAAATCCAATCTAGCTTTCAAATTATTTTTTATTTTTCCTTGCACATTTAGAACTGTATTCATTATGTTGTCGAAAAAATTCTTCTCAATGTGCATAACATCTAGATTATGGCGCAACAAATGGTCCTTCCAATATGGTAAATCCCAAAAATGCTCTTCTTGTGCCAATTATGGTATTCGCCACAACCATCAACAGGGTAATGTCCGTTACCTCCACAAGAAGCCGTTCTCTCAGCACCAAAATCTCTAAGTTGAGTCAACATATAATTTCCGTCAAGAATAGGAGGTGGAGCATCAAAATTTTTTTTGTTTTTCCTAAACAATGTCGTGCTTCGGCGATATGGATGATCTTGTGGTAGAAATCGACGATGACAATCGAACCAACTAGTCTTTCGTCTGTGTTTCAGTTGGAACGCATCAGTATTATCTTGACAATATGGGCATGCTAATCTTCCATGCGTCGACCATCCTGATAACATACCATATGCTGGAAAATCACTTATCGTCCACATAAGTACAGCTCGCATCAAGAAGTTCTATTGGTTGGAAACATCGAATGCTTTGACACCATTTTCCCATAATATTTTTAACTCATGAATTAGTGGCTGCAAGAAAATATCAAGCGATCGCTTAGGATGCTCTGGGCCGGGGACGAGAATTGTTAGAAATAAAAACTCTCGTTCCATGCACAAAGAAGGAGGCAAATTATAAGGTGTAACGATAACTGACCACAACGAGTATTGCCTCCCATGCTTCCCAAAAGGGTTGAATCCATCTGTAGATAACCCGAGGTATACGTTTCTAGGCTCATATGCAAAACTAGGATAAACCTGTTGAAAATGTTTCCATGCTTCTGCATCCGAGGGATGCACAATTTCTTCATTCGAATTATGTTCTGCATGCCATCTCATAGGTTTTGCCATGTGTTCAGATTGATATAACCTCTTTAACCTCTCTGTTAATGGCAAATACCACATCCGTTTATGCGGAATAGGTACTCTACCGCTTGTCTCTTGAAATCGAGGTTTGTGACAAAATCGGCACTTCATGCGGTTTTCATCATTTCTCCAATAGATCATGCAGTTGTCAATACATACATCGATCATCTGATATGGCAATCCAAGACCAGATACAAGTTTTTGAACCTCGTAATATGAAACATGTGCAATATTATCTTCAGGTAATATATCTCTAACAAAATCAGCTATTGCATTCACACAATCTTTAGGCAAGTTGAAATCCGTCTTTATCGTCATCAACCTGCTTGCAGCAGATAAAGGCGATAATCCATCTCTACATCCTTTATACAAAGGCTGCTTGGATGCATCTAACATATCAAAAAATTTCCGGGCTTCCAAATTAGGTTCCTCTATTCTGCTAATATCTTCAATGTACGATTCTCTTTGTTCACGAAAAGCATCATTCACCATCTGAACAGTACCTCCGTTTATATCAATTTCTGATGCCGGTTCCTCTACCCTAACATTAGTATTATCTATCCTTTTTGAAGTACTACCATAATATTGCATCGTTGCATCAGTTTCTCCATGTGAATACCAAATTTTGTAACCCGGCATAAATCCATTCCTATAGAAATGATTACGTACTTCTCTATCAGAGATTAATCTATGATTTCGACATTTAATACACGGACAATACATTTTACCGTATTTTGATGTCATGCTATTCTTTGATGCAAATGCCATGAACTCTTCAACACCTTGCGCAAATTCATCAGTCAATTCCCCCGTGGTTGAATCATATCGAGGTTTATCCATCCACGATCAAAAATATTCATAAGAACCCGAAGAACACATTTTCTTAAAATTTTTGGTTCTGTTGAAATTGTGAAAGATCATAGCCTATTTATAGTAAAAATTAGATATTATCACAAATTTTTAACAGAATATTAAGAATTTTTAACAGATAATTACGAATTTTAAACAGATTATTCTTCGGAATATTCTTTGTTTCCGATGGAATTCCGACGGTTTCCGACAACAACCGGATATTCATATATTTTGAATAGATTTTATCTTCATAAACCGATGGATTTTCGATGGTTTTCGACCACCGACAGATAAACACAAAATTTTAACAGTGTACGTAAATTTCCGACGGATTGCCGATGGTATCCGACAATGGTCGGATATTTCCGATGGTTTTCCGACGACATCTACAGATGGATTCCCGATGGACTCTAAAACACAGGATCCGTCGGAACATCGTCGGAATGTTACCAACGGCTTGAGATACGTCGGTAACGTTCCGACAGTTTCAAGAGGATATCCCGACGATTACGCTTTCGTCGGAAATGCAACAGTTTACCGTCAGTTTTTACCATCGATTTACCGACGATCTTGCCAGCGTCGGAAATTACCGATGGATCTCTGATGGTTTTAGTTCCCTCGGCTATCCATCGCGTATCCGTCGTAAATTCGTCGGAAATATCCGATGGTTTTTATTTCGTCGGAAATGCCGTCGGAAATGTTAATGTTTTCTTGTAGTGTTCGCAAAATAAAAAATAAAATTTTTGGGAATTGTGCTTTGTAAACAAAGACAAAAGAGACTTCTCGGAAAGTCTACACAAACCAAAAATTTGAACAAATTGTAACTTAAATTTAGCATAACCAAATTTACAATTTCCGACCTAACCAAAATTTACTCCCCATATAAAGAAGTTAAGTCTAAAATTTTACCATAATTTCATTTCAAAAAAAAATTAGAACTTTCCATCCTCCAAAAAAGGTAAATCTTCTCTATTTTTCTCCCCTCCTTTCTCTTCTTCTTTTTTTTTTCTCATCTTTTTTCTCTTGTTTTTATTTTATAGATGTAAGTCTTAAGATATGAAAAAGGTAAAAAAAATTTGTCTAAATGGTTTTTTTCATAGTTTTCTAGTTTTTATGGTTTTTGAATATTTTTATTGTTTAGATGTTTTGCTGTTTTAATAATCTTCCTTCTCATCTTCTATATTTTTTAGATCTAGTAACTGAAGTCAAAAGATCTAAAAAGTAAGTTTGTTGTTTTTAGTTATTTTTGTTTGGAGGTTTTGTTGTTTTGTTGTTTTTCTAATCTTATTTCTCATATTTTCATTTTTTTTTCTTATTTTCTCATTTTCTTTATCATCTTTTTTTTTGTAGATTTGAAAAAGGAGGTCAAAAGATCTAAAAAAGTAATTTTGTTGTTTTCAGTGATTTTTTGAGATTTTTTAGTGTTTCTAAAATTTTAGATGGTGGTTTTATAGTTGTTTTGAGATTTATACTAGTTTTACAGCTTTTTGGTTGTTGTTTTTTTGAGTTTTTGAGTTTTATATCAGTTTTTGAATCGATTGTTTTGCGAGCTCTAATGGACATAATTCATTACAAGTTGGAGATTTTGGTTGCAGATTTCATTACAAGTTGTTGGTAACGTCATCATACCCTCCCACTTCAAGAGGGTTTTGTCTTTAAAACTTTTGGCATGCAGAGAAGTCAAGTTAATAACTTCATTTATTTGACCATGGACATTAACTCAGTTTATGGTTTTATGAGCTCTAACGGGCAGACTTCATTATAAGTTGCACATTTCAGTTGCAAACTTAATCATAAGTTGCAGACTTCAACTGCAAGCTTCATTATAAGTTTCAGAATTTGTTTGCAAACTTCATTGTTTCTTTTATTGTAGATCTAGAAAATTAAGTCAAGAGATTTTTAAAAAGTGAATTTGATGATTTAGTGGTTTTTTTAGTTTTTTGTGGTTTTAGAGATTTTTTTTGTTCATATGTTTGTTATTTTACTAATATTCTTTCTCATTTTCTTTCTTATCTTTTAATTTTTTTCTCATATTCTCTTGTTGTATATTTGAAAAAGAAAAGATCTAGAAAAGTAATTTTATTGTTTTTAGTTGTTTTTGAGATTTTTAATGGTTTTTAAAACTTTAGATGGTGGTTTTACAAAACAAACTTCTCGAGAACTATGTTTTGTATTTTATTTTACAAAACAGACTTCCTAGCAAATCTGTTTTGTAGTTCTTTTTAGAAATCAGACTTATTGAGAATTCTGCTTCGTAAAAATTTGAGAGTAAAAAAATTATATCAAATATAATTTTTTCTCAAAGATCTAAACTTCTCAAAGATCTGAACTTTTTTTAAAAAAAAAGAGAGAATAGATTCTCTAATTTTATACCAAATATAATTTTAAGATCAATAAATCAAGTGCTTTATTTTTTCTGGAAAAAATAATTCCATAATGCTTTTAAATAATTTTACAAAGCACATTTTTCGAGAAGTTATGTTTGTTAAAAAAAATCAACGCAGATTTCTCGCGAAATCTGCTTTTGGATAAAAAAAATATTAGTTTTGCAATTGACCGAAATTCACATTTACAAAGCAAACTTTTTGAGAAATCTATTTTGTATAGAAAAACAATGCAAATTTCTCAAAAAGTCTACTTTTAGATTAAAAAAATTAGTTTGCAATTGATATTTACAAAAGAGATTTCTTAAAAAGTCTCCTTAGTTAAAAAAAATCAATGCACACTTTTCGAGAAATATGCATTTTGATCAAAGAGGTTAGTTTTGTAATTAAGTCAAGTTTGCATTTACAAATCAGATTTGTCGAGAAGTTTGCTTTGTATTTAAGTTTTTACGTATGCTTTGTAAAATAAGAAGGTTATTGCAATTGACAATAATCGCATTTATTAAGTCTTCCGAGAATTTTGTATTGTATTTAAATTTTTACACAAACTTCTCAAGGTTAGTTTGTTTTAAAAAATAAAAAGGTTAGTTTTGCAATTGACTAAAGTTTGCATTTTCAAAATAGACTTTTCAAAAAGTGTGATTTATAAATGTAAACGCAAATTTTTTCGAGAAGTTTTCTTTGAAAATAAAAACTTTGGTCAATTAAAAAAACTAACCTTTTTACTTTAAATTAAAAAACTTCCATAGAAGTCTATTTTGAAAATGCAAACTTGGATCAATTATAAAACTAACCTTTTTATTTTAAAAAAGGTTTCTTGAGAAGTTTGTTTTGTAAATGCACATTCGTCAATTTCAAAACTAACATTTTTAATCCAAAAACATATTTGTTTTAACAAAGTAGACTTTTTGAGAAATGTGTTTTATAAATGCGAACTTCGGTCAATTGCAAAATTATTTTTTTATCAGATTTCTCAAGAAATTTGCGTTGGGTTTTTCATAAAAAACTAAATTTTCAGAAAGTTTGCTTTGTAAAAACGAACTTCGGTCAATTGCGAAACAGGAAACCTGTAAAATGTCATGAATTTTCAAATTTTGGTCATTCAAAGCATGATTTTTCAAGTGGATAATTTAAAACACTAAGATATATTAACTTTTTAAGTTAAACTTATATTTTTGTTGATTAAGCCAAATTAGATCATTAGCAGAGTAATTAAATGGTGTTAAAATATTTTTAAAATATAATTAAAAAATCGTCATCCCAATTTTAAAGCATCCCCTAATAAAAAATTTAACTTTCCCTATTTCACAAAACGCAAAATCGATTTTCATTTTGCCAAATGCGAAAAAAAAAATTTGATTTTGGATTAGATCGCCAGATAGAATGAGCTCCACCGGAGATAGAGGTGAAGCAATCGAAACTCCATCGCCTCAAATTTCATTGCATGACGCCATGAACAAAGATGGAGAGCCCAAACGCGAGGTCGTGAGTGGAAAAGAATGAAAACGATTTTGAAGGTTTAGGATTCTTAAATTGCAAATTTTAATTTAGAGATGTTTTAAGATTGGGACAACGTCATTTCTATTAACTATATTTTTTTATTAATTATGTTTTTAACCATGTTTTAACATTGTTTAATTATCATGTTAATAATGTGTTAATCAATTTAACGACGTACTTAATTTGGCTCAGCCAACAAAAGTGTAAGTTTAACTTAAAAAGTTAACATATTTTAGGGTTTTAAATTATCTACTTGAAAGTTCTTTGGATGACTAAAATTTGAAAGTTTATGATTTTTTGGACAGCTTCCCCATTGCAAAACTAGTCTTTTTTATTTTACAAAACAGATTTTAGAAATGTCCATCAAAATTTAAATACAAAACACACTTTTCAAGAAGTTTGTTTTTTAAATTCGAACTTTGGTCAATTTCTAAACTAACCATTTTTATTCAGAATTCTCGAAAAATCAGCGTTGTTTTTTTAACAAGTAGACTTTTTTAAAAGGTAAAATGAAATACAAAACATATTTTTCGATAAGTTTGTTTTGTAAAATGAAATATAAAACAGAATTTTGGAAAAAATATGCTTTGTAAAAAAATACAAAAGAAACTTTCCGAGAAATTTTCGATTTGCAACGTAAAAGTCATAGTCAAAAAATAAAAATTATTTTGGATCTTGATTTTTTAATTGAATAACTTTTTTCTAGTTTCAAAGATGTTTTCCAAAGGTTCAAACTTTTACAACATAGCATGAAGAGAAAAAAGAGAAAAAATGTACAGAAAAAATGAAAGATGAGATAAAAAGATGATATTTTCGTAATTACAAATTAGAAATTCCCAAAACAATAGCTCATTGAAGCCCATACATATTTTCTTGCCTCCTCTCCACGTCTATCGCCTGAAGTCTCTCTTGCCTGAAGAGTGAAGACGCCTCTTCTTCAACAAAATAACGCCTTGAGAGGTTTTGTTTGAGGTTTCTTCTCCATCATTTTCCACAAAGATGAACCACCTCGTCCGTAAAAGTTCACTTGGTTACACCGGACTGAGGTCCGTTAGTTACCTCCGGCAATCTTCCGCCGCCGCAGCAACCGTCCGTCAGTTCACCTCTGCTGGCTATCCGTCTAACAGGTTTTTCAGCTTAGGATTTCGTTTACGCTCTGTGAAATTTCGAACGATGTTGCGGCATTTGACTCTTTTACTTCTTCAGATTTGAGTTGGAACCTTAGGATTTGATTTATTCTTCGTTTGACTTTATGGATGTTCGGTGAATGTCGTGTAGCTTCCAGACCACGCCGCCGTTTAACTGGGGAGTCCGGATAGTTCCGGAGAGGAAAGCGTTTGTGATTGAGCGATTCGGTAAATACTCCAAGACATTTTTTCTTTCAATTAGAAATTCATTACTCCAACGATAATGGTGGTTAAAGTAATGAAAAATGATATTTTCGTAAATATTTAAAATGTGTGTATATAATTATCTTTTTGTATTTTTAAAATAAAACAAAAATACCTAATAATGGCAAAAATGTAAATATAAAGATTTTGAAGGATATAAAAGAGATAAAATATTAGTTTTGCAAAATAAAGTTTAAAAATATTAATTTTGCAAAATAGAATTTAAAGAGATTAGTCTTGTATTTGAACTCAAATATTGAATTATTTTTTCAAATCGTCCTAATTTTTTAACGAGATCATATTTTTCTAGTGACATGTAAGCATTTTTCTAAATTCATTTATCATTCATATGTAAGATATCAACACAAGGCATGGACAAATCATTTCAATGATATTGTTTTAAAATAAAAATATTTTGATATTTTTGAAAGAAATTTCTTTTGTGATATTTTAAGATATTTGTTTATATTTAAACTATAAACTGTTAAAAATCTTTTGGTAGAAAAAAAATTAATAGTTTTTTGGGCAATTGCTTAATATAGCACTCTTTCAAATTTTTATTGTAAATGTAGTACTAATCATTTAAATTTCCAAAAATAACATAAAATTAATACTAAAATAATTAAAAATTTCTTTTTAATAAAAAAAATTTAAACTTTAAACTGGAAAAAGTAAACTTCAACATTATGTTTCAATTTTATATATAGTTTATTTAAGATAAATAATTATTTTTACATAATAATTTGTGATATTTTAAAAATTTTATTTTTAATATGCTATATTTGAAAGATAAATTAAAAAAAGTACTATTTAGTGTATTACTCTAGTTTTTTTGAAAAATAATTATCGATGATATTTTTAGATAATTTTTTAAAATATTATTTAAAATTTTATTGTAAATATAACACAATTAATTTATATTTCTAAAAATAACATAAGTTTAATATTATAATAAGTAAAATATTTTAATAAAGAAAATTTAACATTAATTATTAAAAAAATTTAAAATAATATTTTAATTCATTAAATAAATATTTTTACATAAAAATTTGTTATATTTTAATATTTTGATTTTATTATGTTATATTTATAACAAAAAAAATCTAAAAATTTATTATTTTTGGACTTTATGATATATTTGCCCCATCGCTCCTCAATGTTAATTAATTCAAATATATCAAGAAAAACTAATGGAAGAATTGAAATTAGATGCTTGGTCTTTTTTGTATTAATATAATGGTTTATTTTCGTTTACTACACGAATTTAAACGAATAAATTTATTTTATCTGTATTTTTTAAGTTTTTTTTAACTATATAAATTGTGTTTTTTTTTAAATACATAAATTTTATAAATTATTGATATTACACAAATTCGTTGATGTTTATATGTTTAATCGCTATTAAACCTTTTTAATTCTAAAATTTGATATTAATTTTAAAATAAACGAAAATTAAAACCAGATTTTTAATTTAAAATTAAATTAATAGCGATTTAATATTTAAATATTAATTGAATTTGTATAATTACAATAATTTATCAAATTTATCTAATTTATGGAAAAAATACTGTTTATCTAACTAAATTCCCCTCCCCAAATCGATTAAAAATAAATTTATTTGGATAAATTTATGTATTTAATTTCATATCCGTAACCCTAATTTCATTTCCATAAAACCCTTTTTGTTTGAAAATGTTTAAAGTTAATAATTTGTACGAATAATTATGGAATGCGACAAGAAAATCCTAGAATCCTCTCGCGCTTTCATCACTACCCTCTCTTCATCTCTCATTCTTCACAGTCGCAGATGCATTCCACCATGAACGGTGATCCCCAGGAGGTGATGATGGATACCGATTCCGGTGAAAATCCCAGCACCGTCAGGGATTTTCTCTCCGCAGCTCGGAGGCTCGTCGATCAAGGAGAGCCATCACAAGCTCTTCAAGCGGTATATCAATCTTTTCGACATTTAACAGTTCTTTTTGGATTTTTTCGATGTGTATAAAGTTTTGGTGTGTGTGGATATGGTTCTTTGGTTGTTTTCCTTGACACTCCTCAACTTCTTTAGTTATTTGAACAGTTCTAAATCGAACTAGATGCGAAATATCCAGTCAAGAAAGGGTTATTAGTGTTGTAAAGATCAATCATTCCAAAGTTTAGAATTTTAGACAAAAAGAAGATTAGCCTTTCGAAAGTTGCATAAGGATTAATGAACATTTTAGTTTTTGGAGGCCTTTGTTGTATGTTGATAAACCACAAAGAAAGATTGGTTTCTTAGGTGCTTGATGTTATCATCTATGAATTGTAAAGTTTGAAAATGTAACTTGCGTTTGATCTTATTACATTTATCCTTTAGTTAAGTCTCTTATGTTGTGTAGTTCTTTTGTGAAGTGAATAAAGTAGTTAACATTTTGAAGCTTATCACATCGGCTTCATACATTGGCAACCATATTAGCTCTATTGCTAGTTCTGATTACGGGTTGATTGGTACTTGTTGTGATTGTTTTGTGGTGGTGCTGAGAAATCCCTTTCTTCTAGTCGTCAGACCAATGGAAAGATTTGTTCACTTGTGTTGTTTCCATATACAGATAGTATTGACCTTTTTCCAGTTACATTTTCCCTTTCTTGAGGCACTCTATCTTGTTCTGAACAGGTAGTGATGGCGATGAGAATCCAAGGAGGAGATGAAGCAGTACTTCAGATATTGAACCGTACCCGTGAGCTCTACAAGCATCGAATCCAAGAAACAGCTAGTATAGATCAGCTAGCTTCTATATTTGCCGAGTGTGCCATTACAGAAGCGCAACCTCTTGGGAATGAGCGGCCATCATCAACAAACTTATTTGGGACCAAAGAAACCGTCACAGCGGATGCTCACGGCGTATCTATTCTGGAAAAAAGCGGGAGGTCACAGATCATGCTTGACGCCTTTGCCGATGGAAGCAGCTTTATCTGTTTGCAATGCGGTGGTTTGGTGAGCATCCATAGGAGAGATGAACACTATGCATATTGGTGTAGCAATATGTGATACATGGATGCTGTTTTTACTGCTCCATATTTGTTATTGATGTTACTTGTTGATCTTTAGACACTTTCGAGACATGTAAATTGTAATGTCACTGAAGAAGGTTGAATAAAGCACATTGTAACATGTCTCTCTCTCTCTCTCTCAATCTTCTCTGTTTTACTCTCTTTCTCTCTCACTATCTCTTGTTTCATGTTTTCATTCTTAAGATTACTACAATATGTGAGAGTTGAACAAAGCTGAACAACGGAGAATATATAAGAATCATTTACAACAACAAAAAAACCAAAGAACAAAGAACACTGAAGATGAGGTTTATTTCCTCCATGAGTTTCTTTAGTGATGTATAAAGATGTCAATTTCTATCAACACAATCAATAAGAACAATCTCTGAGACCTAAAAATCAGTCTGCTATGCGACCCGCAGCACCCGATGCTCGATCCTGGTGGTTCTCCTTAATGCCGTAAACACGCCTGATAGTTTCCGATATCACACAACCTCAAGAAAACTCCCAAATGAAACACAGCAGCAAGTCCAGTCTCTGCTTAGCACGGATAGATTTTCGTTAGAAAGAAACAATGATATCCTCTCTCAAGGTTTGTTTAAATAAACTTGAAAAAGATTGATTACCTGCAGTCATTTGTATGATCCTTTCCATAAGAGTCTCATACTCACAAAAAGAGAGCATAAACACTAAAAGGATTCTCTCAAATAACTAAGTAGCCAGTGGCAAGCAACTTGATCACATGATCTTATTAGGGAGAGCCTTATGTCGGGGCTTTGCCTTGAGGAGTGTTTCGTCGCTGTGCCTAATCCATTCAGAGAGTCTCCATGGCTTTTGCCATTTCCATTTGAATTGAACAATCCACTGATGATGGCTTCTCTTCCACCTCCAAAGTTTTCCACCTCGTTGTCCTACCGCTGATAGTTTTCTCATCGACGCTTGTCCCAACGGTACCATCTGCAACCCAAAGAAAAGCACAATATCTTGATTCTTGACTCATATATTTTCCAGATTTTCTTTTCTGTACTGTAAGCAGAGCGGAAAAAAGGGGAATGAAATGACTTAAACCTTCTTGTTTGTATCGATAAACGCGGCCAAATCTCTTGCTTTTCCGTTAGCAACTCCTGGGCTAAATTTGAGCTGTTTCTGTGCTGGCACAGTCATTGGAGAAGGTGTGGTCATGTCTTCAGCAAAATGTTTAGCTGAACTTGGTGGGGTTCCCTATACCAACGTTTCAATTTTTTTGAGACTTATTACCGTCACCATAACTAAACTAAAACCAAAACATCGACGAAATGGGAAAGGTGGCATAGTCTTATTACCAGTGGAGATGATGAAGCTAAGGAATTTGCAACTGCTTGTTCCCTTAATTTTAGCTCCTTTTCTGCTTCTTTCCGTCTCAACTCACTCTGTCTCAAAAGGCCAACAATCTCTTTGAACTGATCTTTCATTTCTTTTATTTCTACATCTTTCTCCCATAATTGGCACCTGCATTCGCATAAGAAAAGAAGATGAAAAAGGTATAAAAATCTGGATAGGAGATTCACTCCACAGCTGAAACCGATTTTCTCGAAAAGTTGGAAGTTCAGGGCACCTTGTTTCTGCAAGAGAATTGAACATATACTGTAGCAAATTCTTAGCCTCTCCCATTGATCGCAGCTGGTTCCAGCGACCACGGTTTGTAAAGGCACGCTCCCGTTCTTCTGCTTCAGAAAGTTGTGAAGCCATCGCTACTAGAGAATTAGAAGATATCCCAAGCATGTTCTCAAGCGAAGATATTCTGGCCATCCTTGCATTAGGCGACAACGACGATGCCCTGAAAGAAAACTTACTAATAAAGACTGCGCGAAATTAGAAAAAACAAACAAGAACGACAAATACTCAGGAAAAAGGTACCTAGCAAAGCCAGTTTTTCCTCTTGGAGGACTTAATCCTTTCACTGCAAACTCATCCACTTGTCTTAATATAGCCAACTCTTCCGCCAATGCAGCTCGTCTGAAATTATCATAACATTGCATAAACAGTAACTAAACAAAAGGTTTAACGGTATTTTATGATGATAAAATTGTCGCAAACGTCGAAAGGCATTTGGGACGTACACGTGACTTTGCTTCTCATACTCAAGACGCACTTCATGCACATTAACCATGACTTCCAGCTCGTGATCAAGCCATCGCTGCAACGACTTCTCATTCGTCTAAAAGAGTACGAATTGAATTAGATTTCCGAAGGATCAAAATGATACAAAGTACACGAGATAAAGAAGAAAGGGACAATGATACAATCCACACCTGACCATTTGTTCCAAAGCCATTTGTACCAGCTGCATGAATAAAGTATCATTTAGAATCTAAAAGCACAAGAAAATCACAATCTTATTCCTGCAGGGCCCAAGATATCTACGCAACTAGCTCCATCTACTACTTTATGTGTTCAAGTATTGTTTAAACCAACTATAAAAACACAAAACATTATCAATCATACCTGATTGTTCACGAGAAGAAATTTTCCGAGCTTCCAACAACTCTTTTAACCTCTTGGTAGCCATTGCAGCCTCTTCTGTCTTCCTCTGAAGAACCTGAGAGCAAATTTACCTTTGTTCAAAACTGAATTTTCTTTCTTTTTAACGATCTTTCAGAGATCATGGAAACTATTCAAAATCCAAACTTTCAAAACTACACAGTAACAGTCTCGTGCTTACCATTTTCTGGCGCTGGTTTAAAGCTTGCAGCTTGTGCCTTTCATATTCGCTTTTTCGCCCTTCTTTTCGCAACTGCGTTTGGCAGTGAAAATTTAATATTAACAGGTAGAGTTAGATTCTAAGATCATGTGAGCGAAGACTTATTGCAGAAGAAAATATCAAACGCAAGGTCTTAAGTAAGGAGAAAAAAATAGCAAAGGTACCTGCAAAAGTTCCTTCTCCCTCGAGGTTTTCCACTGTCGAAACTGCTCTGCTTCTTGTTTCATTCTGTGATGCAGCTGAACCTACAAAGTCAAGGAAACTAATCAGGGAGATACACTTTCAAAGACAATATGCTACATACCTGAAAAATATTTACGGACACGATAGAGCATTTTAAAAATCATATTTGTATACCTTTTGTGCCTTGATAGATTGGATTTCCTCCTGTAACCTCCGAGCTGCATCATCGCTCTTTTGTTTCTGTTTCAGTAGCTGAACTTGGTTCTCTTGCTTTTTCTTAAGGTCAAGAATCTGTGCTTCGAGCGCCTTTAAATTCTGAGCATGCACATCTTGCAACTTCTGGGCTTGACCATCAGAAGCAAGGTTCTCAATTTCAGCCAACAAACGATTTCTCTCTTCCTGAAAAAAAAACAGTTCAACAAATCATATTAATATTCCCTTTTGATGAAACCTTTAAAATAAAACATGAGCACAAAATGCAAAACACTTCCACCTGAACCGATCTCTTTTCGTCCTCCACCTCCGCGATTTTCTTTCCAAAATGTTGCTTTAGGGCAGTCGTATCATAGCCGTCAAAGAGCTTCATCTCAGACTGTTTTCATACATCGAGTACACAGTTACGACACATGAATAAATCTCAATGTATGCCAAAAAAACAAACCTCCTAGGAATCTCTAGTGCATAAATAACAAGTAACCTCTTTTTCCTCTAGTCGGCGGTTCAGTTCATGCAACTCTTTGTCCATACTATTTTGCAAAAGCTTGTGCTCCCATTCCTTTGCCACTTCGTCTATTTCCCTCGACTCACCTGCATTTAATAAAAACTCTTTCTTTAAGTTTTTGGATCTTTTTTGAATCTAAGGGAAGACTCTTTTCCATTTCAACCGGTTAGCTTTCCTTATACCTATTGTGGCTTCAACCATTGGATATGTGGAGGATTCTATGCTTTGTAAGCTCCTTTTGAGCCCGTCGTGTCTAACATAACCAACGACTTCATCCTACAACCAAATAATCCAATATTTCATACCAACAACAAAAATCTAGCATAAATACTCGAATCAATATGCAACACATGTATACATGGTATTACTAAAAAGAATATATATACTAAAAAGAAAAGTATCAATAAGAATATTACAGCTTGTATGTCTTTAAAGTCCTTTTCAGAATGCTCAACACCAGGAAATCTGCTGCGGTACTCATGAAGTTCGCGGCAAAGGCCTTCGTTAGTAGTTTCAAGCCAAGCAATCCTTTCCTTAAGCACCTACATCATCACACCCTCTCTTAACCTTTATGCTCGTGAAAAAAAAATACCGAAATACCACTATAATTTCATAATTTTCCCAAGTAAAACCAGACACTAGAATGAACATACCTGGACTTCTGCGGATGCGGATCCTCCATTCCGTAAAGAGAGCTCTGCCTGCAAATATTCTAGCTGTTGGCGCATTTTCAGCATCTCACTCGAAACGGGATCTCTATTAACCTGTTTGGATATTTTTTAAAGAAAGAGAAAGAAAATTAGAGTAATCTACTTTCACTTAATAATTAGCTTCTTCCATTGACATATCTGAATAGCTTACAACAGGTTTGTTCCGGATGTTTCGAGCACGGTTTGCATATTTCAAAGTGTTGAGTGTTTCCTCAGCATTAATATCTGCAGGACTGATGCAAGCTGGAACACGAATAATAACCGTAAAGAAATTAAACAAGCATCAACCAGAGAAGAGGAAAGAAACATAAACAGGAAAACATGCAAGTTACCTATCATCACAGTCCTGCTGTTTCCCCCAAGGGAATCCTAAGAAATTAACATGCAAAAATTTATGAGAAGGGAGCAAACAACGGACGATATGATATCAAGAAAATTTGAAAACAAATATACCTGCAAAAGTCGTGTAAGTTTACTGTCTCTATAAGGAACATGGGCACCGTCTTTTCGCTTTTTCTCGTCTCCGAGTGCACTTATAACATTACCAAGCGCAAGGAGACCTTTATTTATGTGAACCCCTGGTGAGAGGAATCAAATTCCATTAAAGCACAATGATCAAAAAGGCTTATACTGGTCTAAAACATAATGGAACACAAGAACCCGTACCTTCCTTAAATCTCAAACCGTCAGAGCCGGTTCTTTTGGCTCGTTCTGAACCAGCAAGGTCTACTAGGTGCAACTTGGCACAGAGATATTCTTCTTTCAAGCTCCCATTGCAAGCACCGTTTTCAGGAGAATCTGTATTGATTTTGCGCATTTGCTCCACAGTGATAGTGAAAATGGCATGTGAACGACTGCACCATGATATAAGATACCAAAACATTAATGACCATTTAAAGTTATATCGACTGCAATTTACTGTTTCTGAGATTTTAAGTTGTATACAAAAATTGAAAATAACACGGTTACCTGGACTGATTGTTCATGTTGGTACTACCGGTAGCCCTGCTAACCGACCCTTGATCAAGGCAAGCAGCCATCTCTTTCAATGTACTGACGCTGACTTCCGTAGATCCTGCTAATGTAATAACACCATTGGATGTTTCTCTTATTTGTATTGGTGGCTTCCCGGGGACATGCGCTACCTTCCCTCCATTGCTAGTAGCATCTGGTTTGTTTATAGTGCAAGGGTCGAGCAAATCTTGCACCTCTTCTTTATGAATCTAGCAAATGCAGTAAGAAAAACCGTAAATGTCAAGTTAACAAATCAATCAATAGAGAAATCGCAAAGGTTAATTTTAAAAGAACCTCGATAAAAGAAACATGGATTTGAAACTCAATCTGGTGCTTCAGAGTCTCTATCTTGCTGAAAAGAGCGTTCATAACTTGAGGGACGATTCCAGTTTGGCTGCTGTCTCTGCAGCCAGTACCCATTGTGTATGTTTTACCGGAACCCGTCTGGTAATGTAATAACAAACAAAAGTTATAAAAACAGAGATTCGCTGGAAAAGTCTAGTGCATGATATAAATGTTTTATTTACCTGTCCATAAGCAAGAACAGTAGCATTGTAGCCTTGAAATAAGCCATTGACGAGCGGTGCAGCACATTCTTCATACATTTCGGAAGATGGAGAACCAGAGCTCCCATATACATGATCGAAAGTAAATGAATGTGATCCAATTTGTACCTGCGTCATATTTCCATTTTGACATTACAAAATCTCCAACCAACAATAAAGATTTCAGATTGTCAAAATTTCACATCCCGAGCCAATTTTCAATGTTTTTCAGTCGTTTTTTTTTTGTCAGTCTTCAGAATTAGCAACAAAAAAAAGTTTCAATATTTTCCGACATTTTGTTTTGATCAATTCTTAGAATTAGAAACCAAAAAAAACGTGAGCAAATTAATTAAGGAATGATGTAAGATGCGATAATTCCAATACTTGAAAACATAGCTACTCAGTCAAACATGCATAAGAACAAAAAAAACATTCTGAAAAGAACAAAGAAACACAAGTCACTACTGATTCTAAACGTCGCGAGATCTAGATCTCAGAGAAAGGGTTCCTACAACAAAAGAAAAAGAGCTGACGAGTAGACAAAACAAAATCATCTGACCAATGAGATTGGAAAGAAAACAAGTACCTGCGGTTTACCGGAGACGACAGTGACACAATCTTTACAACCTTGAAGCCGTTCGTCGCCGATGAGTGGTCTGATGTGGACAGCAACCTTAACGGAACAATCATCCGGCGGCGAAGATTCCATTAGTTAAACAAAAGAGAATGAAGGAGGAAGAGTGATCTCGAATCAATTCTCTCGCGACTTGAATTATGTCTTAGAGAGAGAGAGAGAGAGAGAGAGAGAGAGTGAATGATGACTCTGTAGTTGCAGACAAATGTGGTTTGATGAAGTGAGAGAAAGGAAAAGAAAGTAAGTAAGGATATAAATGTAATTTTAGAAGGACAAAAAGTTTGGCGAGAGCTTAACTGCCACGACAATAACCTTCATTTTTACACATTTGACTTAGGTTTCACTCTTTGCTCTCACAAACGAACCGACTTCACTTTACTTTCACTCTTTCCCGTTTTACCCCTTGCTTTCTCTGTCATGAAAGCAAAAAAAAAATAGATTGCTTTATTGCATGTGCCACTCCCTTTTTTAGTAGTGCTTACTTGTAGTATATGTGTATGTCTATATAATAATCACATGAGTCTAGAGAAAATTTTTAAAATCTTTGTTCAAAAATACTATTATTATTATTTTTTTCCAAAATAGTCTAAATCAATTATATTAAATAATTGTTCACATAACATATAATAAATTTTGAGTAATACTTTAAAATAATTTCTTTTAAAACTTTTGTTTTAAATCTAATACTCAAGTAAAATTTCAAAAATTTCACAAATAATTATGTGAAAATATTTATTTAATATAAATAAATTATAAATAAATTTAAAATATTATATGTAGATTTATTTTTTTAATTTAGAGTTTATTTTTTATATTAAAACAAAATTTTAATAGTAATACCCAAAAATATAATGTTTGGGTTCACTTTTTCTAATTTAGGATTTAAATTTTTTTTTATTAGAAAGAGATTTTAAATTATTTTGGTATTAACTATTTTGGAAATTTAAATGATTAGTGATATATTTGAAATAAAAACTTAAAAGAGTACTATTAGTCAATTGTCCAAATTTTAATGTATTTTAATTTTAAATATGTGCTATTATTGGCAATTTAAACTAATGATGTTATTTTGGATAAGAAATTAAAATTGTTATTTTATAGAATTTTTCTTATATTTTTGAGGTTTTCAAATTAATTTATCTCATTAGAAGTGTTTATAATCATTTGTGTATGTTTCACTATGGTACTTTTTGAAATTTTTAGTAAAATTGTATTTAAAAACATAAAATATTGTATTTTTAAGAATTTTCATATTTTAATCTTTCTTAGATAAAAGTTTTTAAAATTAAATTGCTTTAGTTTAATATAATTGTTATTGAAAAAAGTTTTAGATTTTGTTATGGAATCAGATTATTAAGTATAAAAGGAGTAATTATGTGGTCAACTTAACTCCATCAAAACTTATCATTAAGTTTGTTCATTACATGTATTGAGTCGAGTAGGTAAAAAAAACAAGGATATTGACAATCATTATATAAATACTTTTTAGAAAGAATATATAGTTACGCAAAAAATGGATAGAATACATGTAATTTAAGTAGTCAAAATAACTATCTAACTGGATCATTTGATTAGCTTACAATCAAACAAACACAAGTAAACTACACATACCTTGCATAATATTAAATATTTTTACAATTTTGAAAATGTGTAAAGAATTGGATAAATTTTTAAATAGAAAAATTATCCATAATAAATTTTTTATTCCAAATATACCATCATTAATTTAAATTTTTAAAAATATCATAAATTTTTTAGCGTAATACCTTAAAAAACACTCTTTTAAGTTTATCTTCCAAAGTTAGCACAGTAAAAATAAAATTCTAAAATAGCATAAATTATTATGTGAAAATAACTATTTATTTTAAATAAACTATATATAAAATTAAAATAGAATGTTTGGATTCACTTTTTCCAATTTATGGTTTAAACTTTTTTCATTAGAAAGAAGTTTTAATTATTTTCGTATTAAATTTGTGTTATTTTTAAAAATTTAAATGATTAGTACTATATTTGTAATCAAAACTTAAAATAGTGCTATTTTAGTCAACTGTCCAAAAATTTAATAGTGAAATTATTTAAAATCTTTTTCTAATAGAGAAGATTTAAATCCTAAATTAGAGAAAAGAATTTAAACATAATGTTATAATTTTATATAACTATTTAAGATAAATAATTATTTTCATATAATAATTTTATACTATTTTAAAAACTTTAATTTTAATGTGTTAAATTTAAAATAAAAACTTAAAAGATGTATTTCTCTAACTCTTATTACACTTATCCAAAAATTCTAATAAATGGAATTAGATATAGATATGATATTATTGAACTCAAAGTATAAATACTCATTAGCCAACTATAGTACTTAGATTCCTCTCCACTTTATATTTACAACTACCAAACTCGTACCCAACATAATTTATGTATATTTATTGATTAAATTGTTAGCTAATAGTATTTGACATGAACAACACACTGCTTAAATTGTCTTCCAAACATGAGTCGACATGAAAACGCAATTCTCTCGCAAAATGAGTCAATTTTATCATTATATAATGGTGTCAATATTTTCTTTTTTATATATTATCAATTGTATTTACCATCATTGAATACTAAATTTAGATTGCACAATTCTCTAAAATAATTTTTTATGTTTTTATTCAAAATATAGTATTATTAATTTAAAATTTTAAAATAATACAAATTTAATATTAAAATAATTTAATATTTATTTCCAATAAAATAAATTTAAACCATAAATTAGAAACATATGAATTTCAAACATATTTATTTATAATTTATTTAGGATAAATATTTATTTATACATAATCATTAGTGTTATTTTACGAATTTTTAGTTTAATTTGTTAGATTTATAACAAAAACTTAAATCATGTTATTTTTAAAGTATTAATCATTTAGATCTATCAACAACACGGAATGAAAAATAAAATAAATATAACATACAAAATTTGAAAACAAACATTTTAACAGCTGTAGTATTTTTTATAATACACATGATCTCATTTTATTTTGAATTATTTGCATACAACAACTATTCAAAATGATCGTGAATTTGAATATAGACAAACCAATCTCTAAATCCGTTTAACAATTTCCATAATAACTATAACTAATTTTCTAAGCAAAATTATATTATATAACTATTTGGACCATTGTCTAAACTAACATTTTTAAAAAATTTTGTTCTAAAAATAGTATTATTAGTTTAAATTTCCAATAATATAATAAATTTAAGATTAAAATATATTAAAATTTTATTTTATTAAAAAAATTAAAATTAAAATTGAAAAAATCTATATATAATGTTTTAAATTTATCTATAATTTAGTTAGAATAAATAAGTATTTTCACATAATTATTTGTATTATTTTTAAAATTTTAATTTTATAGTGCTGGATTTAAAATAAAAATGCTAAAACATATTATTTTAAAGTATTACTATAATTATTTTCATGCAATATTTTAGTTTAATTTTATAGTGAACAAATAGTGGATAAACATTGAACAAATTAAAAAAAAAAAAAGCAAAAGGAGACTTTTGAGAAAAGGTCCCAAAGGAGGGACAATGCGAGCTGGCGAGGGAATCGTGGTCACGTGGTTTTAGCTATGGGTCCCAAAGGTATCGGCTCCCTTAGTCCACTCAGATCTCTCTCTTTCTCTCTTTCTTACATCCCTTTCACATTGTTGCCAATACTTATCGTTAGGGTTGGACAGATTACTCAAAGTATAATACTGGAACTGAACTATTGATGTTAAAATCAGTTTTAAATTTATGACTTTTTTATGAATTTTTTACAATAATTAAATGCCTATTTAAATATATCTATTAGAATTAAGTTTAATAGATTTAAATGGTCATCTATTTAAAACAAAAAAAAAATTTTGTTTAAACAAACCGGTATTTTATTAAACTCATTTATATTTTATTTATGTTAAAAATGATTTAAAAATATCTTTAATAATAACTAAATAATCAGTTATGCTTTTGTGGGAAAAAATCACATTTTAGTATTAAAATACAAAACTTATGTTTGACGGAAAAATATAAAATTACGTTTTGCCAAGAAAATGTGTGTAATTACGTTTTTAACGAAAATTCTGTAGTTATATTTCTAAAAAAAATACAAAATTATGCTTTTGACAAAAAATACAAAACTATGTTTTAGGTGGGAAATGGAAATTACATTTTTCCCAAAAATGCAAAATCAAGTTTTTGGCGGAAAAATGTATTATGTTTTTGATAGAAAAATATACAGAAATACATTTTTTTACGGAAAATGTAAAATTTTGTTTTATGACAAAAATTACAATAATCATATTTTTAACGAAAAATATGAAATTATATTTTTGACGAAAAATATTGGATCGGAGAGGTTTTTGCCTTGTTATCAAAAAGGAATGTGAAATCACGTTTTTGACGAAAAAATGTGAAATCAAATTTTGGTAGAAATTTGTAAAATTATGGTTTTGGTAAAAATATAGAATTACATTTTTGATAAAATACGGACAAAAAATACATGAATATGTTTTTGACGAAACTCTACAATTAGGTTTTTGATGAAATTTAGGAATCACATTGTAAGGGAAAATATGAGATTATGTTTTTGGCTAAAAGATATAAAATTACGTTTGTGACAAATAAAATACGAAATAATTTGGTGGTAAAATATGAAATTACGTTTTTAACAAAAATATAAAATTATATTTTTGGCTAATGAATAATTAATTTTTTTAAATAAAATATAAAATTTCAAAATCGATCTTTTAATTATCTAAGTAAAAACATTATTACTAGAATATATATATATATAATTTAAATTTGAATGGTTATAACATGGGGTAGTGTCATTACAGTAGTGTTAATGGCTCGTCCTATTATACCTTTAAAATTAAATAGATTTTAAAGGATTTTGGTATAAACTAAGATGGTAAATTTTAATTAGGGTGAGTTTATACATTTTAACATCCCTAAACTGAACTCAATTGAAAAGAATAAAAAAAACAACGAAATATAAGTATAAACCAAACTATTAATTATATTCAAAAACAAAATAGTCAAATTACCCAATATTATAATTATAAAACCGAATATCCAATTATCCTTAGTTATATTTTCAAAATTAAATATTTTTGCCAAATTAAATTAAAACTTATTAAAACTAAATTATTTTTAAGTAATTCAAATATTTTCGAACAGTTTAGATATCTTGGATAATTTTTTAGTTATGTTAAATATTTTTTGTAATTCAAATAAACATATATAAATAAAACATAATCTAATTAAATTTTGGTTTTATGTGGATTCTAAATTAAATTAGTCAAATGAATCGAACTAATTTCTTTGGTTTCTATACCTTACCCAAAAGTCAAAAAAACCGAACCGAGTTGATATCCGAGTATCAAACTTTATATGTGGTTAATACCAAGTATATTCATTAATAGTTAAAAACAATTTTGCTAGTTAAAAACAATTTTGCTAGTTAAAAACAACTTTCTACTAATTCGGAACAAAAAAACAGATTATATTTTTTTGAAATCATCATCATTTATAGAAACTTGGGATGTTAGCTCATGAGTTAGTTCATCTCAGCTTAAACAAGTCAATTTCGTGTTGTGTTTTTAGTTCCTTTAATAAATAAATTAGGTGATTGAATTTAATTGAAGTTGCAACTTATATAAATGAACTTTAATGAATGTGAGTTACTATTTTTATAAACTAAATTTATAAAGATAGAAATAATTCACTATATTATTTCTCTTTTTGATATGATTTGTGGATCATAAATCAAAACTTTCGTATTGGTTTACTTCCGTCAACTACCCAAACTTATGCGATTAAACTTATTTACATCTGTACTTTTTAGGTCTTCCTTTAATTACATAAACTGTATGTTTCTTTCATAAATTACACAAATTTCATAAATTCTTCTAATTACAGAAATTCTATCAATGTTTATACGTTAAATAGCTACTAAATCTTGTTTTAATTCAAAAATCTGATTTTAATTTGGGTTTATTTTGATAATAAAACTATATTTTCGAATTAGAACCAGATTTAGTAGCTATTTTACGTGTAAACATTAACGAAATTTCTGTAATTAGAATAATTTATTAAATTTATGTAGTTTACGGAAGAAAAACACAGTTTATGTAACTTAGAAAAGAACCAAAAAGTACATGTGAAAATAAGTTTATTCGTATAAATTTATGTAGTTGACAGAAGTAAACCCAATAAGTTTCAAGTTTTCACAATAAAGACCCTTCAATATTGAAGATAAAAGAGATGGTGGAGAAGTTTGAGATGAAGATGTGATGATTGGGAGCAAATTTTTTCATGCATTATTTCATATAACTATTAGGATATTATTAGTACGTTTTTCAAGTCAATGGAGTTTTTTCTTGGCTTTAATTTTTTTTCTCAAACTAATTTCTTCTGGTTTTTATTTTGTTAATGCAATATTGGAGAACTTCCTTTTTGAAATTGTGACGTTTATTGAGTTTGTGGAATTCAAGGATATTTTGTCAAGTTTATCTATTCTATGAAAAAACTTGTGTAAAATGAGAAATTATCTTCTTCTTATTAAACCTTAATGATATAAATATATGAACAATTGTTTAAAATAACACTTTTCAAGTTTTTGTTTTAAATATAACACTAATAATTTAAATTTCGAAAATAGCATAAATTTAATATTAAAATAATTAAAAAAAATTTATAGTAAAAAAATTTAAATCCTAAATAAGAAAAAATGAACCCAAAACATTATATTTTAATTTTATATATAATTATTTAAAGTAAAAAATTATTTTTATATAATAATTTATGATATTTTAGGAATTTTATTTTTAATGTGATAGATTTGAAAGATAAACTTAAAAATGTGCTATTTTAAAGTATTACTCTAAATTAAATGTATTTATATTAGATTAATGAATTTCTCTCAATTTAAAATTAGATTTGTTCAACTAATTTGATCTTCTCGTAATTATATATATAATCATTAAATTTTATCACAATATGATCTGAATAAAAAAAAATTTTTGGTTAGACTCCACGGATTTCATTTCATAATCAGAATTATAACTCATAATATTTATTCCGCAAGATACACATTTGCTATACAAGATATCTCCAATGTTTCTACCCCTCAAGACAAATGTGGTACACAAAATACAAATTTTAATCAAAAAGTAAAACACATATGTTTTTAAAAAAATATGTTTCCGTTAAATTAACAATCTCCCATAACTCTTGCATCAAAACTATAAAAATATGAATAATTGACAAAAATAGTATTATTTTAAATTTTTATTCCAAATATAATGCCATTAGTTTAAGTTTTCAAAAATAACACAAATTTAATATTAAAATATTTTTTAAAAATTTAATAAGAAAAAATTAAACACTAAACTAGAAAAAGAACCCCAATATAATAGTTTAGTTATATTTATAATTTATTTATAATCAATATGTATTTTTATATAATAATTTGTGTTATTTTTAAAATTTTAAGTTTACACTCCTAAATTTGAAACAAAAATTTTAAAAAAGCTGTTTTAGGTTACTACTCTATATTAAAACCAAAATTCTAACTTAGACGTATGCAAAATAAAATAAAAAAACTATTTAACTTAGGATTACTCAAAATAATCTATTGAAACTTCACTGAAAAGAAAACCAATTTGAACGGAAGAACACAATATTGACTTTATGAATAGAGAGGACATGACTTCATATCATAACATCTTTGAATTCCTTACTTTCTTCAACAGCTTCACATTCCATGGTCATTGTGATCACAATATAATTAAAGAGAAAAACGTTTATCATACATTGAACACAAGCATTAATACTATATCAAAGAAAGAAATAATTGTGTTGTTCGTTTGGTTGCTGCACGCGGCTGCGACTGCGGCTGTGGTCAACCCTGCGATTGTAGTTGCGACAGATATTGTTCATTTGTCTGCCGCTGGCGGTTGCGGTTACGGTTGATCGCAAATTTTTAATCGCACCGCTGTTTTAATCAGCGGTCGAAAAAATTACGACGCATAACACAGCGTTTGATCGCTGCGTCTGCCGCAGGTACCTGCGACAGCTAAACGAACAATAATCTGCTGCAGCAGGTACATGATAAATATTGTTGAAACTTTTTTTCACTTATAATGATATAAATGTATTTATATTAGATCAATTTATTTCACTTGAAACTAAATTTATTTTAACTAATTTTTATACATATCGAAATCATTTAACTATCCCAATAGAATCTCTATAAGAAATTTTCTTCAGTTGGAATTCACGAAACTCATTTTATAATCGGGATTTTTAATTCACAATTTTTGATATACAAGATATACATCTTGGTGCCCAAGTTATCTTCAATAATTATGTTTATACGATGATTTGTATTAACCATACAATTAAAATTTTGTTTATCATGGGAAAAATTTGATTTGTTGGAGTTAGTGGCGAACATAAATGAAATCTAAGTTTTGTTTTTTTTTTAAATTATCATTTGATGAAAATCAGATTATTATTGTAGGATCTCATAAAAATATTGTTCAGTTGGGCTTTACGGATTTCAATTTATAATTTATAGTTCACAATACTTAATGTGCAAGATACATATTTTGTTATCTATAATAATTATGTTTGTGTGATACTTTGTATCTACCATACAATTAATTTTTTTTATCATGCAAAAATTGATTTGTTGGAGTTAGTGATAAACACAAATGATTATGAGTGATTTTTCTTTAAAACCTATCCATTGACGAAAAATGTAACTTGTTCACTATAAAATTAATCTAATTTTGTGAAGTGGGTTGGTTGTAACATCCACTCCCCCATCACTTTGAATCTTTGTTGTTGCACCCTAACTCGAACCACAAATAAAAGACACACATACAACTACACATAAGTGATCAATAGATGATTTTGTGTTGTTGAGTATCTCAAATGATTATAAGTCTTTTAATACTTTGGTTGGTATCTTGTTAACGAGGTAGCATGCTGCCACAATCGCATCTTCCGAAAACTTCTTTGGCACATTGGTTTGAAATATCATCGATCCTACAATTTCTATGAGGTGTCGATTTTTTTTTTCCGCCATTTTATTTTGTTGTGGTGTATAAGAATAGTTTGTTTGGTGCAATATGCCATACTTGGCTAGATATTTTTCAAATCTATGGTTTGTGTATTACCCACCATTATTTGTTTTTAACACTTTAAGCTTAATATTAAATTGCTTACTGACATAGTTATGAAAATTAATAAATGTTTTAAATACACGATCTTTAAAAGGTAGTAATGTAACCCCAATATAATTTGATTTTTCATCTATAAAAGTCACAATATACTTGTTATTATCTCTAGACATGGATGGTGAAGTCCAAACACTCGAATGAATTAAGTCAAATACTTTGAAAATAGTTTTGCAATGTTTACCAAGAATGCATACCTCACAACTAGAATGATCAAATAAAATATTAGGCATCATCAACTCAAGAGCACGAGAATGCGGATGACCTAACCTAACATGCCACATAGCACTAACACTAACTTAAAAAGAGGAACGAGCAAGATTTAGAGGTGTTTGATAGAGTATCTTCAAGAACAAAGAGTTCATCTTTAATTCTCCCTTCACCAATTAGATTTTCTATCCTCAAAATGAACATCATTAGGCCCAAATATTACATAACAATTAAGATGTTTGGTTGTCCTTTTAACCCACAAGAGATTTGATGTGAACTTAGGTATAAAGAATGTCGTAGAGTCCTTGTTAAACAACCTCAAATTACCCATTCCTTTGATGGAAACTTATCATCATTAGATATGACTAAGAGCCGGTTCTATGTTTTCAAGAAGATTCAGATTGCTAATCATATCGTCAGAAGCATCCGAATCTACAACAAGAAAATAATTAGGTTTATGAGTAAAAAAGTGATATCAGATTCCTTCAAAGAACTAATGGCCTTGATTAGAGCTTCTAAATTAGCTTTCCTTACATAATCCCCGGATGCAACCATAGCCACCTCCTCTCCTTGAGTTGACAGACCAACTTGTCTTTCACCCGTGAGCTCATGAGAGAGGTTGGCTCTTTGATCAAAGCATATGTAGTGATGGAGGAGGTGAGGTATACTCGAAATAAGATGTAAACTCTTTGATACAATACAAATGGTTCAAACTTTGAGGTGGCTGCATTCACAAAAGCTTGAAATCGTACGGTTTTTTATAGAAACAATCTTGTCTTTATTAATATAAAAAGATGAGTCTTACAAAATTGCATTGAAAACTTATATAATGATTCTTCAGTTATTAGACAAAATACATGTAATTATGCAACAAAAAGGAAATCAAAGAAAAGGAATATTGCGACAATAATAAAGTGGAAAATCTCTTGAACTATAGATGAAAACTATGGCAGCATGTCTTTAAATCATCTTTGGTCATTTCTGGGGTCTCTTGAAATTACCAAAATATAATATAAAATTTATACCTTATTATTTCTTGCAAATGGCCGATTATACGCACCATGGATTGGTTCTGAATGTGTTAAATGTGTTGCATGTCTTTGGTCTTGGTCTTTGGCTTGTAAATATGCTATGCCTTCATTTGAGGCAATAGGGTATTGATTTTGAAGTTCTTCTTCATGTCATGTTCTTGTTCTATGATATAGGTCGTTAGGCGTTGCTCGGGCTTGGTCTTGCCCAATGTAGCAGTCTTGAAGCTATGGGTGATATAGTCCTACATGATGTCAAAACAATAGGAATGTGTGTAGAGATAGTACTTACATTGTTCTAGATGATTATGACCATTTTATTGAAGGCTTGGGAAAGATTATCGACTGGCTATGGCTGGCAGACTATCTACACTGGTGGTACTGGTGGTGGCAATGGTTTGGGAAGCCTTGGCCCATGTTGACTCCTCTTGGTTTAATGTTTTAAAGTAGTTCTACATGATTATACTGAACCTCTTTTTTAATTGCTTGATTCTTGAGCATGTAACCTAACCTCTCTCACTGCAGGAAGTAAGATTGGGTATGGTTAATAAGACATGAAATTGAACTCTGCAAAGTGTACATTTGAAGTCACATCATGCGAATTTCTAGGCCATGTGGTCACTCCACAGCGAATAGAAGCAAACCCCAAAAAAATCAGGCCCATAATGGAGCTTTGTTTGAGAACTCCAACGAGCCATAGGTTGAATAGCCATACTCAATCAATTCATCTCAAGGTCAACAAAAATGTATATTGTTCTATCAATTTGTTCGAGGTAATAAAAGATTTGCATGGATGAGAAATGCGAAGAGGCATTCATACAATTAAAAATTTACCTTGACAACACCACCAATCCTGGACAAACCCGAATAATGAGAAATACTATATCTCTACATCTCAGTTTCTAGTTCGACAATAAGCAAAGTCTTCGTTCAAGAAAATCCTGGAGAACAACAACCAATCTTCTACATTATAGAATCACTTGAAAGTGCGGAAACAAGGTACCCAACATTGGAAAAACTTGCACTTGCCATCGTCACTTCGGCCAGAAAACTACGACCTTACTATCAGTTTCACAGAACATCGTACTAACAAATCAATGGCTGACAATGATACAATCCAAACTAGTCATGAAGGATTACCAAATGGGGTATTAATCAAGTGAATATGATATTGAGTACAAGAACTGAACAAACGCAAAATCTCAAGTTTAAGCATACTTTTAAGTTGAACTAGCTCCATAGATCATCCAAAACGACCCCATTCCACTCGAAAATTGGATCTATATGTCGATGGAATATAATCTCGGCATGGTTCGAGAATTGGAAAATCCTAAAGTAGTCTTTGCAACTCGGTTTCCGAGCATCAAAACACAAAATTGAGTATGGAACATTAGTCGCGTCCCTACAGCTTGGGAAAAGCATTGGAGTCAGGCATATCCATGTTTTCTGTGACTCCCACCTTGTAGAAAACCAATTAAACGATGATTATGAAGCTAATATTGAAAGGATGGACGCCTACCTTAAAATAGTTTGAGAATTGAAAGGAGAATTCTCAATCTTTGAGCTAACAAAAATCCCATGCAGTGACAACGCGGCAGAAGACATAGTAGTCGCACTAGCATCCAACTCTGATCCAAAATTGTAAAGGGTATTACTTGTGGAACGTATACCAACACTAAGCATCGAGGTATCTAAAGGAATTTGCTAGAAAACTGAACTGGAGGAGGAGCAGATCGCAAGAACATTACAATGGGTTTTGACGGAGATTTTAGTATAATCGATTGGATAGATCCAATTTGCTGAAACATTGTTGATGGGGATGTACCAATAGATTGATGGGCAGCCCGGTGACTTAAAAGCACCAAGTGAGTACTACACCGTTCTAAATAGAAACTTGTACGATATAGTGCATTAGAGATACTTCTACACTGCATTCATGTAAAAGAAACAAATAAAGTAATGGTAGAAACACATGAAGAAGAAGAGCAAACCATTATGGTGGAAATGCTCCACCCATCAAAATCAGATGACATGAAAATTATTGGCCAACAATGTTAGCTGATTGCGAAAAATGTACAACTTGGTGTGAAAGATACCAAAAAATAGTCCACAATCCACATGGCCATCGAGTTCTTGAAAAAAGGTAATGACACCTTATCTATTAATGAGATGGGGCATGGATATAGCCGGACCAAATATTTCTTACTAGTAATGAGGACACTTCATGATAATGGGTGGAAGCCGAAACATAAACAAGATACAAGATAAGGATGTACAAAAATTCATATGGAAAGATATCATTTGTCGGCATTGACTCCTTTATGAGATAATAACGGACAACATATCACAATTTATATCAAAGCTCATTGAAAGCTTTTGTGATCGTTGGAAAATTCCATTGAGCAAATCAACACTGTGCTATCCACAAAGCAACGTACAAGCTGAAGTAATGAACAAATGCATCATCGTTGGGGTTAAACTAGATGGAGTACTTTGCTCACACCAAATCACACTCCATCAAACTAATGGAGCCAAACCTTTTTCCATGTATCATGGGATGGAGGCAATGGTTCCAATTGAGGTGAGCATACCAAGCCTTCAGTGACTAATAAAACCTCAAAATACCAAAATGAATAATGTGATTATCTATGACACAAACAATGAGCTAGAATAAAGATAAAATCAGCTCTACTTCGCATTCAAAATTATCAAAAACAAACAGCTTGATACTATAACAAAAAGTTCAAAGGAAGACATTCGATGAAGGCGACCTCGTCCAGCGAAAACTTTTCGAGAACACGACTTAGTTAAATGCTGGCGAGTTTGACATCAACTGGGAAGGACCTTTTATAATACTAAAGATAGTCAAACCATGTTTCTATGAGCTAGTGAGCTTATAAGAAAACTATATTCCATGATCACACAATTTAATGAACCTAAAGCATTATTATTACTAGGAAGAAAAGACAATGTAAACGAACTAGAAATTGCTTAATCCCTTGTCAAGGATACGTAAGGCAACTTTATTACAAGACACAACTATATAAATAATAATATTTTTTCTAGAACAATGAGCAATAAAAAAGGGAATACAAACCCAAGTCTTCAGTTCGTCTACATTCCTAAAACTAAAAAAGGAGAAAATATACACTAAACTCTTCAGTTCGACTACAAGCAAAAAAAGGAGAGCGAAAAATACAGACCAAACTCTTTAGTTCCTCTACATTCCAAAACTAGAGAAGAATAAAGACCAATTTTTTTAATTTGTTTAGATTTAAAAGAGAGAAAAATACAGACAGAAAAATACATGCCAAACTCTTCAAATCGTCTATATTCCAAAATAGAAGAATACAAACCAAACTCTTCAGTTTGTTTACATTTCAAAAAATAAATACTAACCGAACATTTTAGTTTGTATACACTCCAAAAAAGAGAATACATATCGAATTCTTCACTTCGCTTACATTCCAAAAAAATATATATACCACTCTTAACTTTATCTACATTCCAAAAAACATAATACAAGTTGAACTCTTCACTTTGTCTACATTCTTAATAAACATCGAACTATCTACAAAAAGAAGTTCATGCAAAAGAGACTGAACTATCTCCGAAAATGCACAGGTAGAAAAAAAATGAATTATGAAAGATTTATGAAAATGCACAGGTAGAAAAAAAGTTTCTTGCACTACACAAATTCATCTTCCCGTCAAAGCTATAACAAAATATTTTTTTCCGTATAATTTTTCTTATATTTGTATGGAGACGGAACACTGCAGGAAAATGAATCCTTTTCGATTCCAACAAAACTATATGGGGTTAAACTATTGAGTTAATAAGTTAGATAAACCAAAACTTTTGAAAAGTTAGACAAATGATCAAAACTTTCAAAAAACTAATTTCATTGTAGCGTGTGCAATGAGAATTTTCAGAAAAGTCTTTCGTAGTCGCCACCTCATGCCGACAACAGCTAACAACAATAATGCAAAATCTGACAAAAATAGCTCACTGTTCATAGTATGCGATATATAAGAAGATTTCGCTGACAGAAACATTTAATGAAATATTTTTAATAGATTCGGAAATATATCGGTGGTGTATATATATGTTATATGCGAAGTTAAAGGAGTATATAAATATTTACCTACAGAAAAAAATCCATTGTTAACTGAGCTGAAAGCGTTTAAGAATTTCTGGGTTAGAAAGCAGGAAGAATATCAAGATCTACGATACATTGCAAATCGGTAGGTGGTTTGATGAAATATAGATCATATGTTGGAGGTAGTATTTATGAAGCTATGATGGTTGTTTTGAAGTTTTAGGTTCTCATAAATATTGTCATTAAAACCTTTATGTCCGGTTGAATATTCTCTACTCTGTATTTCTGACCAAGTTTTTTTGGCAGTTTGTTTTCATTTTGAAGCTTCCTATGCATATTGAAAGTGAATCTTTCTGGATATTTGCACAGTAATGTTGATGGTTTTGTGGCTAATTTAACCGGTTAATATTGACATGTAACGGAAAACTAATTTTTTTTTGTTAATGAGATTAGATACAGTAATGGTTCGACTTGTGAATCTCGTTCGCGGTGTTTGGGAGAAAGGTGAGAATGGTTGTTGGTGTTTTACTAGTGATACCGGGTCCATAAACTACGGTTTAAAGCTCCAAGAAAATGAGACCTACTCGTCTCTCGTGATTATGGTCAGACGACGTTATGAGGTAGACAACCATACACCAATAGTTTTGACATATAAAACTACAGAGTGGTTGCTAGTGTCTAGTGATGTCCAAGGTCCTACAGTTGATATATCAAATAACGAAGATGTGAAGATTTTTATGTCAGAAAGACTTCAGACAGAAGAAGTGACTTTTTGTGTGACTGTGGGACTGTGTCAAGTAGAGAGGTACAAGTTCTTCAAACGAGGTAAATTTTTCGGTGGTGCAAAATCATACGTGAATACAATCGCTTTACATCAGGTGGAAAAATCTTTGGACGAGCAAACAGTAGATTATCGGGGTAATCAATCGTTTATTCATTAATAAATATATTACCGGCTATGTATATAATTTCATAAAATGCCTGTTCTATGTTTAGATTTACTAGCAGGAGGAGTTATACATGCAAGCCAAAAGGTTTTAGAAGAGTTATATACACCAGATCAGATGGTTGTGAAAACCAAAATCCATAATCTTTTAAGTGGAAAAGTCTCCGGAAATGATATCATACATCCTGTAGCAGATAACCAATCATCCTCTACCTCATCAAGTGAATTCTGTAACATGGATGATATCCCAGCAGGGGGGAATGATGAAATCATTCGTTTGGATGAGATGATAGTAATACATCAGAGGGTATATATATCGTAGTTCCCAGCAATGACAATGAAGGTCACATCGCTCAAAATTTGCATCCCTTCGGTAACTCATTTGATTAACATGTGTAACATGAAATCATAAGCTTGATAAATTGGTATTCATTGAATTGAATACATGTTTTTATTGTAGCTGAAACTAGTGGTATGGGAAACAGGTTGAACATTGAACCACAAGCAATAATACCAACAACTACAATCGATAAGGGAAAAGAGAAAGTCTTTGAAGAGTACTTCAATTTGGAAATAGGACAATCAAGCGGGCAGAACAATTTCCCGGTAGAAAATATCGAACCGGTGGATGATTCCACTTTTGAAGGTGTGTATCAGAAAATAAATTATTTACCCTTACATAATGTTGAAAACCATAGTATAATGTTATGTAATATCATCTATAAAGGATAAAAATGCGGGCAGCCTGCACAAATATACGAATTTGGTATTGCACACAACTTTCGGTAAATCATATCTTATCCGTGTATATTAAATGTTAACAGTTAAACAATTGTTTCTATGCAATATATTCTGAAATGTGGAGAACATTAATTAAGACGTGTTTAAATCAACTAAATTTATTAACAGATATTGCCTTTATTATCCATTTCAGGTGATTGTTTTCAAAACAATGTGGGTGATATCTATGTTAGAATGATATTCCATGATCAAGACGCATTCAAACTACATATGGCTTTATATGCACTCAACAAAAAATTCCATTACCGTACCACACAATCTAACCAACAGAGGATAACACTGAAATGTAATAGCCGAGGATGTCCATGGCATGTGTATGCCGCAAAAGTAGCTAGTTGTAGTTGGTTTCAAGTTAGAAAAGCTAAACTTGATCATGTGTGTACAGTGGATGAACGAGGAGGATACCAACGTCTGCAACAACATTAGTAATTGGTGAAATGCTGAGATCAAGGTTTAATGGCCGTAGTGCAGGACCACGGCCAAACGAAGTTCAGGAAATTATGCATAGCGAACATGAGGTGCCAATATCATACTGGAAAGTGTGGAGATATAGGAAACTTGCCTCGGAGCTCTCTAAAGGATCAAACCTGAACTCGTATCGCTTACTACCATCTTATCTACAGGAGTTGGTGAATTCAAATCAAGGATCAATTGTCGGGTTGGAAACATCTTATGACGAGGGGTTTGGGCAAAGGTTTAAGTATCTTTTCTTTGCATTTGGAGCAAGCGTGGCTGGATACGCATATATGCAAAAAATAATAATAATTGACGGAACACATCTAAAGGGTAAGTATGCTGGTTGTTTACTCACTGCAAGTGCACAAGATGGCAATTACCAAATCTTCCCATTAGCTTTCGGAGTTGTCGATGGATAGAATGATAAGTCTTGGGAGTGATTTTTCTAGAAGTTATTGTTAGTGGTACCCGACGAAGAGGAAACAATCTTTGTATCAGATCGCCACAACTCAATCTACTCTGGATTGCATAAGGTAAAAAATCTTTATATGCAATTTATGTTTTTATCAGAATCGTATGTTCGTATCTGGTACAAATACAATTTAAATGCAATATGATAATATACCAGGAACAATTGCGTATTTATAAGTAGTGTAGTAGCTGAAATATATATGTGTGCAGCTGTTTTTAAACTATTACTAGAATTTGTTAATTGTACTGCCGTGCTGAAATGTTGATAATTTTACAGGTATATCGTAAAACCAAGCACTGCGCTTGTGTATTGCATCTGCAACACGACAATTAGACAATATCTAAGAAGAAACGCCTGGGATACCTTGTATCCAAGGCAGCACGAGCTTATAGTTTGCCGGAATTTTACTCACACTTCAATGAAATCAAGGAAACCGACATTACATGTGCAGGATACCTGATGGATATTGGACTAGAGCAGTGGGCTAGGTCTCACTTCAATGGACTGCGATACAACATTATGACAAGCAATATCGCAGAATCCTTGAATGCAGTTCTGAGTGAAGCACGTGGTTTCCCAATAATACTTCTAATTGAGTATATAAGGTCAACTCTTACAGGCTGGTTCAGTAAGAGGCAAGAAAGGTCATCATCTATTACCAATCTAGTTATACCAAAAGTTGAGGAAATACTTGGAAAGAATTTTGAGGTATTGACGGGTTTCGAGATACATCGTATCAACAAAAATGATTTTGAGATACGTACGAAACTCGGTGGTTCATACCACGTGGACCTTTTGGAAAAAAATTGTTCTTGCTGTGAGTTTCAGATTCTAAAGATTCCTTGTCTTCATGCAGTTGCTGCTGGTGTACATGCAAAGATAAATGTTGATACACTTGTGTGCACCGAATTGACTTCAGGTTTTTGGAAAATGGCTTATAATAACAGTGTGTATCCAATGCCTAGGTTGAATAACACACCGGGAGTGAATGACCCTCTGTTGGAGATCAATTTGCTTCCACCAGTAACAAGGCGACCACCTGGCCGACCCCGCAAAAAAGGATATTCTCAAGAGGGGAATTTAGAGTAAATTTTATCCGATACTTTTAATCTTAACAGATATCCTTCTACATTTCAGACACAGTTTGGGTGGCCTACGTATCACAATACTTATACGATATTTTCACTTTATATTTCCAGGGAGGAGTTAGGAGGTGACTAACAATATGTGGTAGGTGCGGTGGTTTCGGTCATAACCGAGCCACATGTAAAATGCCTATTTGAAATCTCTCTGGATTTGGAAGAGCAAACGGGCATCTAATGTTATAAATATTTTGGGATCGGCTGTTATTGCGTTGTTTTCCACTTGTTTCATATTAACGTAAAACGCTACTTGTTAGTCGTAATATCTTTTGTAATGCCCTTGAAAAATAAATAATCAATACACTTCCATAAAGAAAATGTAACCTGTCAACGCCTTTGATTATACCACATTTCATTTCAACTTCAAAAAGTTGAAAAAATGATACATATTAAAACACATGTACCCTATATAGAAATAAATGTTGACATTTAAATGAAAAAATGTTCCATAAATAACAACTAGTACATGATAATACTGGTGATAACAGTTATTACATAAGATACTATGACCCACATATAAGTAGCCGACATACAAAATGTGACTGAGATCCAAAGAGTTTTATCTGCAATGTAGAACAAACAGTTAAAGGAGTCCGGAAATGTGAAATAGGGGATACAAGACGTTCAAATTATGGAATTTCAATGCTATCAACAAACTCCTCAAAAAACATAACAACAATTGTTTGGGATTCGGATACTATGGACTCTGGTTTGATGTTTTTAAAACCTTCAAATCCGCTTATCGAGTGAGCCTGCATCAAAAGTAATGACGTGACTGCTGAGTCAACAAATATTCCATTCTAGGGAATGCCTCTGGGTTTGACAATAGTATATGCCTTAGTATGTGACAACATATTTTTGAAAGCAGTTCTCTTTAACAGATAAGGAATCATCTGAGCTATTGGGCTAAGATTTTTCTTTACCGAACTATCTGAACGGAACAAGATATTGCAGTCAAGTACGTACACCGTGTTGACGGTCGAGTCAACACAAACACCGACCCAATGTTGTTTATCAAGGTTGAAGGGGAAATACAACCTTGGTGGAACATTTGTATTGCTTTCCAACCTGAAATATACGAAAATATCATCTTCAAACATAAACCGTGTCCTATCCTTGGCTGCAAGCTGGGAAAATTTGGAGTGGTGTTTCATGAGCAGTGACACAAAGTTGGTGTCCAAGAATAACACAGTCTGCCTTGGGCTTTGCTCTATATTATACATGAATTGAGTCAAATGCATTAAAGTATCAAACATTTGGATAAATTTCAACAAAAGTGTTAGATGACACATAAAGGTAACAAAAAATATTCATTGCAACGTTTTAAATACTTACTTTAGGAGACATTAGTTTCATTCTCTCGGCTATGTCGGTGACATCTCTGTTGGTAACTGTGATGTCTTTGGGCAGGTAAATCACATTACAGCACAATGTAACCAATCACATTTACAGAATTCACAAAATACTGAAGCTTAACCGCAACATCCAAAAATGCAGAATTAAAATTGGTAACCACACTTGAATAGATTCGTAGTTTTTTAGAAAATATCAGATAAACTTACAGTTTTTTCTTGAGTAAACTATGAAGCTTGACAAATTTGGTTGCATAATCGAGATCAGGATCGTATTGAAGAATTGGTTGGGGATCTTGGGGCACAACAATCAACCTTTAGTCACATTCAAGATCGTTGAGAACATTGGGTGCTGTCCTCTGCCTTTTGCTTTTACGAACCTCCTGATCCTCATCGTTTGTGGTATCATCTTCGTTATCTTCGTTATCATCTTTCTTCTCATCTTCGTTTCCACCAACATCATCTGCATCAGAAGCCTGATGTTGATATCTTAAGGTATTAGTACAATTACATTGGTTCACATCATCCTGCGAAAGTCCGAGCGATAATGATGACATGGTAAATCGAAAAGCCTCATCATCGATGTGAGTGGGTTCAGAACCCTGTTTCACATTATCAGTTACAACCCAAACAACATTTTAGATGTTAATAATGAAATAAAAAAAATTGTAGCACCTACCAAAACATTTTCATCTCCAGTTCCGTGAATTTCTTGTGATGATAAATTATCTGTTATATAATCCCGATCTTTTGAAGGGTTCAAGGCATTCACATCAGAAACATCATCATCATTGTTCAGTTCTTCATCATTACCATCATGGTCCTACAAAAATATGTAAGGCCAATGTTGAAAATCTATATTGCTAATAAATAAAATATTCGGTTTTATTTTCCATAGTAGTAATAAAACTTTTATAACAAATGAGGTAGTGCGATATAACCATAATTAAAGGGTTAAAAACATTAATCACATACCTCATCCATTCCAACTTTATTAAGTGAATTGAGGACAACATTAATTGCATCAAATGCATCATATTCCACCCCCGTTATGTCAATAGTCGGGTCGTTAGCAGTCAATCCCTCTCTAGCAGGGGGAACACTAGATGTTCCAGGGATATCATCAACGCTAACAGTAAATGGTTGCTCGGCTGAATGAGTACTGTGTGATACAGATTTGCCAATAACCTGATAGATAAAATTGAGAACCGCATCCTGCATCTCGGTAACCTTTTGATCAATAAAAACCTTAACCGATTCTTGAAACTTCGTAATTGATGTGTCTAACTTCTTGAAATTGGCCACAGATTTATTGAGTTTTGAATCAGTAGCAGTAAAATGGTCTTTGAGTTTTGAATTAACAAATTCAATAACCATACGTAGATCGTTGGAAGAACGTGACGGCGCATTAGCAGAAGAATGCGGATGAGGAGGTTCATATACATTAACTTTCTCCTTCCGCTTATCCATCTTCTCTTTCTTTTCCATCTCCTTCTTCTCCAACTCTTCACTCCGCAACTTATTGAGCTTATCCTCCGTCGTCCCTCCCGAGAACATGGTTTTCTGAAATTGAAAATTCTCCGATATCAACTTCACCATGTTATTGACCTTCTCATCGTCTTCACCATCAGACCAAACGAAATCATCCTCATTCAGTGTCATACCACCTTCTTCAGGTATAATGCTCATCACTTCAACCTACATAAAATAACATAGATTAGGAGTCCGAGTAGCATCTCATAACATCTATACAAAAACAAATATCATTGACGCATCATAAAAAGTTAGTTAGTAGAGGAGAACTTTAAAAAAACGAGGGAATGTTTAAAAAAATATCAACAAAGATCATGAGGATCGGTACAAAAATTAGCGACTCTGTTGATAACATATATTGTAATGGTGAAAAGAAAGGATATCAGTTACCGAAGAAATGTTAACATCGATAACATATGAGTTAGCATGCACATCTCAGGACTGAAAGAATAACAACTACTAACTTCAGAACCTATAATATGGAGCCGTTATTGATAATCAATTTATTAACAACCATTTCGAGTACTATCCTATACGAAAGACGTAAATTAGCAATGAATTATGTCAATGTGAAAAGTTGTTGATAACGAATTATAGTGTGGAAAAATTACCTGGCATTCCTCATCGAGCAACCTCGCATGACCAGGGCTAAGACCAATTTTCTTCTTTTTCGAAGAAGATGAATCATCACGCGTTTTGTCACCTTGTTCCTCGTGTACATCTTCTGTATTAGACGATGACGATGAATCATTGACCTGCTCATTATCCAGTATCGATGGAATTGCTTCAATCATAAGTAGTTTGATAGACTAAACAAACCTCTGCACAACAATTGATGTCTGGGATAAAGCAAGAACATCCCTTTTCTTCACTATAGAAACCACCAAATCAAATGCAGCCCTTCCCCACGGGTAAGAAAAAAAGGAATCTAAATCACGAATTAGTTCAACATGGTTTTTGTCAATTTTTGGGTTGTGAGATGTAGGAACCAACACAGATGCCGCAAAAGCAAGAGAAGCAAATTTGATCCTTTCCTCCTTATCGGCTACAATTTTCCTTTTTAGCATCTTTATCGCAAGAACAACAGAGCATGATTGCAGGTTACCAAAGAGTGTTGGCCAGTAGGGCTTCTCTTTTATGAGATTCTTGTTTTTACCCTTGTTACGACTTGGGAATTTGCCACATGGAAGACCGGTAATGATAGCAAACTCTCTTACCGAGAATCTGATCGGTTTACCCACAAAAACACCATAACTCATGTGGTTTTGAAGTTTTTAGCTATCGAGTGATCATAAAATGACCAAAAATTCCAGAATAACATGGTTTGTCATTGGAGGCAATAACTTTTCCAAAAACAATGAAAAACTCAACTTCACCGTCTTCGAGAGCATTCAAAATGGAGGAAATTCTTTTTGTCTTATGGTACGAGTTCACACGCTCGTCGGAGGGTTCTTCCCCAGTGTCAAACATCCTCTCCGGCAGCGGAGGGATTGAATCCTGAACATGCAAGGTGAATGAGTACAGTGCATGTAAAAAAAACCAGTTAAAATTAAAAAAAGAAAGCATGTGACCACATAAATATTACCATTTCGACATCATCCATTTTTGGTACCCTTTACGAATGCGATTGTACATTGTTCAAGTGAATAGTGTAAGGCTGAATAAAGGGGTTTTTTATCCTGTATAATATACGGTTATAGATTTATGGGATGCGATATTCATGGAATCGTCGGATCAGTTTAGAAATCATTACGAAATCGGAGAACATACCGAGTTAGATGACAGTCGTACTGTTCACGTGAATAGTATGAGTTGCAGAGAAACGTGAAATTTATCGGAAAATGGCCCATAACGGAACTGAGCGTGCGAGTAGCCGGAAATCGCTGGTTGGAAAGAACAAAGGTTGAGGTTTTTCGGGTAGAGAAGGAGAGTAAAAAAATGGCGAAAAGAAATTGGTGAAACATTTTGACGATAAATTTTGGTTCATTATCTCTCATCATTAAAGCATGTAAAATAGTTCTGACACACCTTTGCAAGCGTCTGCAAATATTTTTTTGCGAATCAGCTTTAGGGTGATAGGTTAATAAGGATAATATCGGTTTAACATTATTTGTACAGTGTCAAAAATAGTGTTTGGTTATATCGAAAATTAGGGAATTGTTTTGGCTCATGGGGTGCAAATACTCTAAACTATTTAACCCATAATAATATTCTTCAAAGTTATCAAATATATTCTCTTTAAAATAAAAAATGACAAGAGTTTGAGCTACGTTTTTCTTATTCAATTGATGCTGATTTCTGACCATCACTGCAAACTCGAGCAGCTTAAGAGGAGGGTAACATCCAAGTCCTTTAGAGATTCCCCTTTCTCTGTCGTCGTCATTTTTGCCTCCGTCTTTGTCATTGTTGCCTCCATTGTCGTCATTACCGCCTCCGTCGTCATCATTGTCGTCTCTGTCATCGTTATTGCCGCCTCCGTCGTCGTCATTGCCGCCTCTATTGTCATCATTTTCCTCCCTCCGTCATCATCATTTTCTCTCTCCGTCGTCATCATTATCGCATCCTTAGTCGTCATTTCCATCTCCGTCATCGTCATTGGTACCTCCATCGTGGTCATTGTGATAAAACAATACGCGCGTACTATCGGAGGAGACAACCTGTGGAGAGAAGCTGTGAAGGAGGAGCAGAGCTGTTGGCGGAAATCTCAGGCGAAAGAGGAGAAGATGAGATCATGGAAGGAAGAACAAATGAGGCACATGAGGTCCATTTGATAATGCTACGGAAACCATTTCCGGTAAGGACTGCGGCTTCATCAAATGGACCACTGCTTAGAGCTCTGGTTTCCTCAAATGGACTGCGGCTTCATCAAATGGACCACTGCTTAGAGCTCTGGTTTCCTCAAATGGACTGCGGATTCATCATTATTGCCTCCTTAGTCATCATTTCCATCTCTGTCATTGTCATTGCTACCTCCATCGTGGTCATTGTGATAGACCAATACGCACGTACTACTAGAGGAGACAACCCGTGGAGAGAAGCTGTGAAGGAGGAGCAGAGCTGTTGGCGGAAATCTCAATCGAAAGAGGAGAAGATGAGATCATGGAAAGAAGAACAAACGAGGCACATGAGGGAGGAAAAGAAGGACCACGTGAGGAAGGAAGGGAGAGCAAACCCTTTGAATGAATTAAAGGGGTTTGCTGGTATGTTCACACGGGAGAATATAAAAGAGGAGATAACGTTATTTTCAATTTCATTAAGAATTTTGTACTGGATTTAGGCGAGCCTGCGTGCTAGAAACAAAGAGAGAGAGAAAATACTTTTGGGAAGGATTTTGTTTCTTTTTGTGTTCTTGAGATGTTACATTTCCAGAAATCAAAGTATTATTCAGATAAATTTTTAACAATTGGTGTGTTGTGATACAATCGAACACCACGACCATGGATTCAGCCCACGAAAACAACACCACTCTTCCACTTGGTTTTCTGGCGAGCCCTCAACTCACGGGTAGTATCGAGGAGATTTTTCGTCGCCTTTGACACTCTCGGCTGTGGGTATTACGGCGATATTTCCGGCCAGTTTCATCTCGAAGAATCTTTACGAAGGATGGAGACAAAGCTCGACGCCAAATTCGAGCTCTTTCACACATCGCTGGAAATATCCCTGCACGCTCATCTCGACCGCTTGGAAAAGGTGCTTCCGCGTGTTGAGACCCAACACACCAGAGGAGAGCCGAGCCAGCTTCCGCGTGCTCCGATACCAGATTCTGTCACTTTCACGGCTCCTCTGTTTCAGGAACAAAAAGCTCCTTTTCTAGGCACACGGGACAGCATGGTGAAACGCATTGAACTACCGACTTTTTGAAGGTTTAAACACCTTCGATGGCTACCAAAGGTTGAGAGTTTCTTCTGGCTCGGAGTTATTCCAATAGCGAACGTTTGGATATGATCTCTATGAGCCTTGAGGATGATGCGCTAGGATTGTTTAACTCGGGGCTTACCCGCAAACCGTTTGCAACTTGGGAGCAGTTTAAGATGCGTTTGATGATACATTATGGCAATATCCATTGCAAAGGATCTAGCCAAAACCTCTTTTGTCTCTCGCAAAAATGGGCCATGCCGGAATATGTTCATGAGTTTGAAGAGCTCACCGCTCAGGTCACAAATTTGGTAAACCATCGGCTTGAGAGCACCTTTTTAAACGGTTTGCTACCTCCATCGTGGTCATTGTGATAGACCAATACGCGCGTACTACCGGAAGTGACAACCCGTGGAGAGAAGCTGTGAAGGAGGAGCAGAGCTGTTGGCGGAAATCTCAGGCGAAAGAGGAAAAGATGAGATCATAGAAGGAAAAACAAACGAGGCACATGAGGGAGGAAAAGAGGGAGCACGTGAGGAAGGAAGGGAGAGCAAACCCTTTGAATGAATTAACGGGTTTGCTGGTATGTTCATACGGGAGAATATAAAAGAGGAGACAACGTCATTTTCAATTTTATTAAGAATTTTGTACTGGATTTAGGCGAGCCTGAGTGTTCGAAACAAAGAGAGAGAAAAAATACATTTGGGAGGGATTTTGTTTCTTTTTGTGTTCTTGAGACATTGCATTTCCAGAAATCAAAGTATTATTCAGATAAATTCTTAACAATTAGTGTGTTGTGACACGATCGAACACCACGACCATGGATTCAGCCCATGAAGACAACACCACTCCTCCACCTGGTTTTCTGGCGAGCCCTCAACTCATGGGCAGTATCGAGGAGATTTTTTGTCTTCTTGACGCTCTCGTCATTGATAATGACAAAACCAGAGCTTCGAGCAGTGGTCCATTTGATGAAGCCGCAGCCCTTACCGAAATGGTTTCCGTAGCATTATCGATGGAAGCTGACGTGTTGACTCGCGTCGTTAGCAAGGAGATTCAAATGGCATTCGCGGCACTCTCGTCTGGTTGATAGTGGTTATTTCCGTCACAACAGTTGGAAGATGAAAACCATAACAACCAAGAACGAGAATCCATCGATAACTGCTTCTTCGTGTCCTCCTCCCCATCCGAAACTGAATTTTTCGGATGCCGAGTTGGATTAAAAATGACGCCGTGGTCTTTGTTTTAAGTGTAACGCAAAATGGTTCCGCGGTCACAATGCCGTTTGCCCTAATAAAGAGCTGATAAATTCTCACCTTCGTCAACGGATATGAGCTCGAAGTTCTCGATGAGAATATGATGGAACTCAAAAATGATGACGAAACCCAATAGCAATTCATGGAGCTCTCATTTCAGTCATTTATTGGTTCTAATCCTCCAACCACGACAAAATTAACATGGCACATCGGGAAGACTACCTTGGTTTTCATGATCGATAGCGGTGCAACACGTAATTTTATCACACCCGCCACCGTTAAGTTGACTCGATTGCCACTTGTGTTTTCGAGTAATTTGAATGTTTTGCTGGGAATGGGAGTCTCTGTAGCGGGTCTCGGCGTGTGTAAACATGACACCTTTACCGTGCAGGGTCTCTCTTTCTGCTCAGACTTCATTTCACTTGAGTTAGGTGGCGCCGACGTTGTTTTGGGCATTCAATGGATGCGTCAATTAGGAGAATGCAGGGTTGATTGGGGCTCACACGACCTTCAATTTCTTCATGATGGTAAGTGGTCTTGGTTAATTGGAGAAAAGGACCTTCACCGCACTCGGTTTTCGCTGAAAACATTGACTCTTTCTTCCAATGAGGGTCCCACCTGCTCCAAAACAGCTGCCCTGCAGTCGCACTCAGATTAGTAAGCTACATCACCCATTCCTCCACCCATCTCGGTCATTCTGGATCACTTTGAGGCTGTGTTTGCAGAACCATCGGGATTACCTCCAATCCGTGGACGGAAACACCGGATTCTACTGTTCCCCGGCAGTTTCGCAGTTAGTGTGTGCCCATATTGGTATCCACACGCGCAGAAAACAGCCATGGAGCAGCTCATTACCGGTATGCTACAGTCGGGTATTATTCGGCCTAGCACCAGCCCCTTCTCCAGCCCGGTTCTGCTAGTAAAGAAAAAGGATGCAACATTGCGTTTTTGTGTTGATTATCGCATTTTAAACCACGAAAAAGTTGCTGATAAATACCCGATTCTGTTAATTGACGAGTTGTTGGATGAATTACAAGGCGCGAGGATATTCTCCAAGCCGGACCTTCGGGCAGGATATCACCAAATCCGGATGCATGAGGAGGACATCCACAAAAAAGCTTTCCGTACTCCGGATGGACATTATGAATATCTTGTCATGCCGTTCTGATGAGGACATCAGGTCGTACATCCAGCCAGGTGACCAGACTGGCCAACCAGGAAGCTTGTCCGAGACAGCAGGACCATCTAGCGCGCCTGCCGGACCAGACAGTACCGCCGGACCTTCGACCTATAGGACCAGACCGGTCAACATCGCCGGCGGAGAGGCCCAAGCTTCCAGCGCACTTGGTGGGGACGTGAATGACACCGCCGGTCCCCCTGATGACACCGCCGACTCCGGGATCAACTTGACCGGTCCTGAAGTCATTCCGGCCAGTACCGCGCACAATCCAGCCGGTACAGGCCATCCAGCCGAGTACACGCACACTTCCACTTCTACACAAGAGGACTCGGACCAAATGAGCTACCAACTCCAGGACATGCACTTAGAGGAAGTATCTACACCAGTGGTACCTCTAGGAGCAATGACAAGAAGCAGATCAAGAGCACTCTTCCACAAATTCAGCTTATGGGTCGACAAGCTTCTAGAGGAAGAGCAGCTAAGGACAATGGGCCAGAAGAGCAAATTAGAGTCCAAAGGCTTCTCAACAACACAAGGAACATCAGAGACGTGGGCTTTAGTGGCAAGAGAGGTCAAGGCCCAAAGATGTTTAACCCTACTCCAAGTCGAAGACTAGGAGCAAGGCGCGTGCATGCCACAAGGACGGCCACCTTCCATTTCTTGGCCGTGAGGTGAGTTAAGGTAAGTTTACATTCGAATATATGCCTCTTTCTGTTTTGCAGGGTAGGATCTAGTTGCTTTACATTTTGAGTCAAGAACATTTTAGGAATAGGTCCTTTTTCGGTTATACACTTTCGTATTTTTCCTTTTGTGCACTTTTGTAAACTTTCCTTTTTCTTATTTGAGTCAACCCTAGAAGGTCAAGCTGTCGAGCATATTAATAAGGCTCCTTCCAGCATTGTAGTTCGACAACCTTTTGATTATTAATAAAGTAGAACTTTTTCCCTACGAGCTTTCTCTCAAGAGAGACTTGTGCGCTTAGAACCTAGTTGAGACCAGCCCTCCTAGCTCTAAGTTTGCGATTTATCACAAGGTTCATCACCCCTCGTGTGGTTCACTTCACCCTTCCACCGTTTACCAACCAGAAAACCTCTATCCAGGAGCCTAAGGTTGAGTTTCTCACCTAATCTTCTACAAACAGCCCACGCGCATACATCCTTGAATCAAGGCTTGTATCATTTTGGTATCAGAGCTTAAAGCTCCTAAACCAGGTTGTTTCTATCCTTTTGCTTGTTTTGTTTTGTGTTCTTGCATTAGTTTAAGTCGCATTCAAGAAAAATCAAAAAAATAACCTCAAACTCCAAACCGAGTGCATCTAGCCTCCTACGTGTATCACTAGGGTTTAGATTCACTTTTTTCATTGCATCCATGTTTTCCTTTTTGTTTAATTCATATTTCCATTAGTTTTAAGTTAAATTAAAAAGAAAACAAAAAGAAAAGAAAAGAAAATAGGAAAATACACAAAAGAATTCGAATTGGACAGCTAGCACAAGTTGTCTAGGAAGTTTCCTTTTTTCGAATTTCCTTTCCTTAGGATTTTCCTTTTGCATTTTTTTCAAATCCCATATAAAAAGAAACTCTCCTAATAATTTAGGAGCACCCTAATTATCTTCTTTCTTTGTAGCACACATGGGAGAAGAGAATAGAGACGCAGCTGAAGCCATGATGGCCATGTTCACCACACTCCAAACACAACTCGCATCCATAGGCGAGAGGTTGGAGCGCGTGGAGAGACCAGTAAGATTCCAGGCCATAAGGCACGTGAGAGCTGAGCCAGATTGTCCTGAGGGTCCTGAGTACCTTAGGACACGACACGAACAGGAGGAACCCCAGCCAGATGGAGATGAGGACACGCAACCTCATAACTATCACCACAGGCCGAGAGGACCTCCACGGCAACCAGAGGCAGAAGATGATGGCTTTGAGCCATATGGTCTTCACCAGAGACCAAGAGTGCCTCCTAGACGTCATGAGGATGGAGATGAGCACACCTATAACAGGGTAATTCATCCTGATGTTAAACTAACTCCTCCAACTTTTGCAGGAAAAGTAGACCCCGAGGTTTACCTAGATTGGGAGAAGCGAATGGATCATATCTTTGATCACTACAACCAACCAGGACCTAGGAGAGTCTCAATGGCAGTAGCACAACTCACGGACAATGCCCTCATCTGGTGGGATCGTGAGTTATCTGACAGAAGGAGGAAGAGGATGAGGCCCGTAGACTCATGGTTCGACATGAAAGACCTCATGCGACAAAGGTATGTTCCACCTTACTTTCATAGGGATTTGCAACGACGTTTTCGTACTCTTAAACAGGGTACCAGATCGGTAGAGGAGTACTATGAAGAGTTCGAGAGGTTAAGGAACAGATTGGAGCTCAATGATGATGAAGAAGCATTGATGGCACAATTCTTGGATGGACTCCAAGAAAGGATCAGCTGCAAGGTGGAAAGGCAAATCTACAACGACTTCAAGGACTTGTTCCACCTATCTGTGCAAGCTGAACAGCACATCAAACGTAAGAGCGAAGACATCCGCAGCAAGCCTAAGACACCTTGGGCACCAAGCAACATGCCTAAGACCGTAGACAAAGGCAAAAGCGTAGAGATCGAGTCAAGGTTCAAGAGCAAACCTCCTGAACCCACCCGTGACCAGAGAGAGCCTGGTAAGTCTTCTAACCCTCAAAGATCACGTGACATAACTTGTTTCAAGTGTAGGGGACGTGGACACATCTCAAGGGAGTGCCCAAACAACCGAGTCATGCTGATTACGGAGGCAGGAGAATATGAGTCCCAAGATGAAGAGGAATATGAACCAAAAGGAGAATATGGTGACATTGAGTACCCTGATGTGGGGGAAGTGCTGGTCACTAGACGTATCCTCAGTGCAATGGTGGATCCTTCAGAGACCATCCAAAGGGAGAACATCTTCCACAGCCGTTGCACCATCAAAGGAAAGGTATGTAACCTCATCATAGATGGTGGTTCTTGCACTAACGTTGCTAGTGCGTATATGGTTGATAAGCTAGGTCTAGAGAGGACACGGCATCCTCGACCATATAGACTGAGATGGCTCGATGACAAAGTGGAGCTCAAGATTCATGAGCAAGTCACTGTGCCATTTAGTGTGGGCAAGTACCAAGACCAGGTCGTGTGCGACGTGGTGCCCATGCAAGCTGGCCATCTTCTGCTAGGAAGACCTTGGCAGTTTGACAAAGAGACCAGGCATGATGGCAGAACCAATCTCTACACCTTCGTGCATGACAAGAGGAAGGTCAGCCTAGCTCCTCTTACACCTGCCCAAGTACATGAGCTACAACTCCAAATGAGTAAGGAAAAGAAACTTGTCAAGTCTAACTTTCTTATTCAACCTAGTCATGTCCGGAGAGCTTTAGCCTCAAAGGACTTAATGTTACTAATGGTTTTCAAGGAAGTGTTGAGTATAGAACAGGGACAGGTAGAGCTACCTCATGAAGTAGCAACACTCCTCAACAAATTCCAGGATGTATTTCAGAGGAGATACCAGCAGGCTTGCCTCCTTTACGTGGCATAGAACACCAGATTGATCTAGTGCCCGGAGCAGCCCTGCCCAACCGGCCAGCCTACCGGATGAGTCCAGAGGAGTCCAAGAGCTTGAGAAGCAAGTCAAGGAGCTCCTGGAGAAAGGATATGTTCGAGAGAGCCTCAGTCCATGTGCTGTACCAGTGCTGCTAGTGCCCAAGAAGGATGGGACTTGGCGCATGTGTGTGGACTGCCGAGCAATCAACAACATCACAGTCAAGTATAGGCATCCAATACCACGACTGGATGACATGCTAGATGAGCTGAGTGGAGCCACGATCTTCTCCAAGATAGACCTCAAAAGTGGATACCACCAGGTAAGAATGAAGGAAGGTGATGAGTGGAAGACTGCTTTCAAGACAAAGCAAGGACTCTACGAGTGGACAGTCATGCCATTCGGCTTGACTAATGCCCCAAGCACCTTCATGCGCCTTATGAACCAAGTTCTCAGTGTAAGAATATTGAGATTATAGAGGAGAAATGTGAAGAATTGAATCTGAAAAACTCAAAGAGAAGTATGAGAAAATGAGAAATGACTTAGACTTATGGATAAGAATCTCCTAAGAGTATATCATACATTGAGTCTTTACAGCCCTTTTATAGAGGATTTACAATGTGAACACAAAAGAAAACGAATTCAAACTTGTGGATGAGTTTGAATAGAGGAGGAGCCTGTCAACAACCAATGAGAAGAGAGGAGACAGCATGCATGACTGTTTGGTGTGGTTACCAAGACTGTGTGCAGCAGGCATGATTGTTTGGTGTGGTTACCAAGGCTGTGTGCAGCAGGCATGACTGTTTGGTGTGGTTGCCAAGACTGTGTGCAGCATGGGCATGTCCTTTTCACCTTGATTCTTCTCCCAAGGTAGCTATTTAACCATTTCAACCATGTGGTTAATAATAACCCATCCTTTTTCATTTCCCTTGTTATTCAAACTGAATTTTCGTGCTCACACTTGCCTTGTAGGTCAAGATAGGTCTTATTTGATTTTCCTATGTCAATACTCCCCCTCAAGCTAAAGACTTTGAAATCACCCTAAAGTCTTAAGCTTGGGAACCCAAGGCAACACCTCATTAAAAACCTTATTAAGGAAAACCACTTGGGACAAAACCTTAATAAGGGAAAAAGAGTGTGTTGCTCTTGGATTAGAAGACCTTTGATCATGGGTGTGATAAATCAACAAGCCCAAGTTTGCTAAAGATGTTCTTGCAAACTTTGAGACTTGCTGCCTTTGTGAAGATGTCAGCTAGTTGGTCTTCACTCCTTGTATAAAATGGCAGAATGGTTCCATCTTGAACTTTCTCCCTAACCTTATGGCAGTCGATCTCTATGTGCTTGGTCCTCTCGTGAAACACTGAGTTTGAAGCTATGTGAATGGCTGCCTGATTATCACAATGGAAGGTAATTGGCCCTGGTTGTGCAATATCGAAATCTTTCAAGAGTGCTTTGAGCCAAGTTACTTCATTTGTCAGCTTCCTCATAGCCCTATATTCTGCTTCAGCACTAGAACATGATACCACCTTCTGCTTCTTAGTCTTCCAAGTGACTAAGTTCCCACCACCGAAGGTGCAATACCCAGTGGTTGATTTCCTATCCACCCTATCACCAGCCCAATCCGCATCACAATACCCGACAATCTCAGTGTTCCCATTCTTGCCCATCCATATACCTTGACCAGGAGATCCTTTGATGTATCTAAGGATCCTTTCTACCATGCTCCAATGATATACAGTAGGCTTTTGCATATGTTGAGTTACTTGATTCACAGCAAAACACAAGTCTGGTCGTGTGAGGGTGAGGTAGATCAGCTTCCCAACTAGTCTCCTATACTGAGAAACATCCTTAAATAACTCATCAGCTTTCTCCCCCTTTCCGTTGACCTTGTAGCCATCTTCAAGAGGAGTTTTGGCCAGTTTAGCCCCAAGCTTTCCCGTGTCTGTCAACAGATCAAGAGCATACTTTCTTTGGGATAGAAAGAGCCCTTCTTGAGACCGACACACTTCAATACCCAAGAAGTACTTCAACTCTCCAAGATCCTTGATGTCAAATGATCTGTTTAAGAAGGCCTTTGTGGACTGAATTCCTTCCTTATCATCTCCTGTGATGATAAGGTCATCGACATAAACCAAGACCGCCACGATTCCTTTGGAGTTTTGACGAGTGAACAAAGTATGATCTGAATGGGATTTCCTAAACCCATTATCAGTAAGTGTGGAGCTTAATTTGTGATACCAGGCCCTTGGTGACTGCTTCAACCCATATATTGCCTTCCTAAGTCTTAGAACCTGTCCCTCTTTGCAAAAATCTTCAAGGCCTGGTGGTGGAGTCATATACACTTCCTCTTCAAGTTCTCCTTGTAAGAATGCGTTCTTGACATCCATTTGCCATAAATCCCAAGTCAGATTCGTAGCTAGTGAAAGAGCAACCCTTACAGTGTGTAGCTTAGCCACCGGTGCAAATGTATCAGTATAGTCCTCTCCATATGTCTGAGTGAAACCTCTTGCAACTAGACGTGCCTTGTACCTTTCTATGTCCCCATTGCTCTTATACTTGATGGTGAACACCCACTTAGAACTCACAGCCTTCTTGCCTTTGGGAAGTTCTTGTATATCCCATGTATGATTCCTTTCCATAGCTCCCTTCTCATCTCTTACTGCATCTAACCATTCTTTCTTGCTCTCAGCTTCTTCATAAGTCCTTGGAATCTGACTTTGTTCAATCTTTCCAAGGAATGCTTGATGACTAGATGGCAAGAGGTCAAGGAAACAAACAGCTTGTATGGGATGAGCCACGGCCTGGTTGTTGTAGAATACCCTAGTGTTCCTAAGTCTAGTACTCCTCCTTAAATGCTGAACAGGTGGTGCAGCCTCCTCTACAAGCGTTTCCTCTTCCATTTGGTGAATAGGTTCCTCTATACCCACTTCCAAGTCGTCTTGTTCTTGATTTTGGGCCATAGCTTCTTCTTGGATTGGAGTTGGTTCTTGAGTTACCACCCTTGTTCATTCTCTTGGGTATCTTGTGAACTACTTAAGGTTCTTGTTTCTTCGTGTCTTGAATCCTTTGGCAGATCATTTCCCAAATGATTCAAGAGAAACCTCAAACTTGTAGCCAAATCAGAAGGTGACCTTGAGAGATCCTTCAATCCTTCCCAATCTTTCTGATCATAATAGCTTTGTTCTTCTATGAACTTGACATCTCTAGACACATATGTCCTGTTGTTGCTCGGATCATAGCACTTATAACCCTTTTGTGTTGTCGAATATCCAAGGAACATACACTTGATGCTCTTTGCCTCCAACTTGTTTCTTAGATCACCTGGAACATACACAAAGCACACACACCCAAATACACATAAATGATCAATGGAAGGTTTAGTTTTATTGTGTACCTCAAATGGGGATATATCTTGCAAGACTTTGGTTGGAATCCGATTGATGAGGTAGCAAGCAACCAAGACTGCATCTCCCCAAAAACTTTTAGGAACATTGGATTGAAACATCATGGATCTTGCTACTTCCATTAAGTGTCGGTTCTTCCTTTCAGCAACTCCACTTTGTTGTGGTGTGTGTGGACAGCTAGTTTGATGTAGTATTCCATGTTTGTTTAGATGAGCTTTGAATCTTTGACTTGTGTATTCCCCTCCATTATCTGATCTTAACACTTTGATCTTGGCATTGAATTGATTAGTAACATAATTATGAAAGTTTATAAATGCCTCATAAACCCTATCTTTAGATGGAAGTAATGTAACCCATGTATATTTTGGTTTCTCATCTATAAAGGTCACAAAGTATTTATTCCTATCTCTAGACATGTAAGGTGAGGTCCAAACATCGGAATGTACTAAATCAAAGCAATGCTCATAAATTGTAAACGATTTAGGGAAAACAACACGACAATGTTTGCCAAGGATACAAGCCTCACAAACTGAGTGATCATAAGCGACATTAGGAATTATTAAGCTTAAAGCACGAGCATGTGGATGTCCTAATCTAGCATGCCATAAGACATCTTTATTAGCAAAAACACAGGATTTGAAAGCTAAGGAATCCAAATTGCTTGGAGGGTCTTCAAGAACATAGAGCTCATCTTGAGTTACACCACCTCCAAGTATCTTACCACTCTTAATATCCTGAAAGTAAACATTGTTAGGCCCAAATGTAACATTGCAATTGAGGTCTTTAGTAGCCTTTTGACAGAAACTAGATTAGACTTAAATTTAGGTACAAAGAATGCATTAGTTTCTTTGTCAAATAGTCTTAATTTTCCGGTTCCTTCAATTGGAATACCCTTACCATCAGCTATAGTTACTTGTCCTAGACATGGTTCAATGTTCTATAACAACCTAGCATTGCTAATCATATGGTGAGAAGCACCTGAATCCACTACCAACTTATGATCTGGTTTATCAAGCGATTTATGGGAGTAGAGTGTGATACCGAAGAGTTTTGAGGCATAGGCCTTGATGAGATCCTCCAAGTCACTCTTCTTAACATACTCCATGGATACATTCATAGCTAGCTCCCCTCCTTGGTTGGATGAACTTGCCGGTTCAGTCGCAACCATTTGAGAGATGTTAGCCTTTGAATCCTTGAACCGGTTTGGCTTGAGATGAGGATGAAGTATCCAGCACTTGTCCTTGATGTGGCCATTCCTCTTACAATGCTCACACATCACTCTCTTCCTATCCTCTTGCTTAAACACGCTTTTGTTGGCCATGACTAGTTCTCCTTTACCACCAAACAAACCAATGTTGCCTTGCTCCCTTTGAATCCGTGAGCACACCTCTTCGAAATCAAGGAGTTTTGGCTCTCTCAGGATGGACTTAATCACATCCTTAAAGGCTGGATTTAGGTTGAGAAGGAGCCCAAATATCTTGTCTTGTTCCTTCCTTTCATTAAGCACCTTTGGATCCATAGAACTTGGTCTCAACATGTCAAGCTCGGACCATGTTGACTGGAACTTGCCCAGAAATTTTGTGAACTCCATATCCTCTTGGTGTAGATCATTGAGAGCCTTCTTAACCTCATACACACGGCTGAGGTTTGAAACATCCCCATACACCCTCTTGAGAGTGTCCCAAAGAGACTTGGCAGTTTCACAATGTGAATAAGCTTCAAGAATCGATGGGTCCAATGAATTTTGGAGGAATCCAAGGACTGATTGATCTTCTTGGAACCACCTAGCTTCTTCTTTTCTTGTTGCCTCATCCTTCTTCTCCTTTGGATCATCTATAGATGGAGTATTATCCTCCAAGATGTGATTCCAAAGTCCTTTGCCACAAATGGCTGTCTTGATGGTTCTTGACCATAATGTGTAGTTCAAGCCTTTGAGAACTACTGCTATCACCGTAGGTTTCAGGCTGGAACTAATTTGAACTGTATCCTCCATTGTTAGGCTTTGAAGAGCTCAAAGGAAGCAGCTTTTATGGTTGAATGAAACCGTGAGTTTTTAGTCTAAAGAATGAGAGATTTTGACAGAATTTTAGATTAGAAACTGAGAGATTTGAGTAGAAAAGATAAGAGAATGATCTTATGCTCTGATACCATGTAAGAATATTGAGATTATAGAGGAGAAATGTGAAGAATTGAATCTGAAAAACTCAAAGAGAAGTATGAGAAAATGAGAAATGACTTAGACTTATGGATAAGAATCTCCTAAGAGTATATCATACATTGAGTCTTTACAGCCCTTTTATAGAAGATTTACAATGTGAACACAAAAGAAAACGAATTCAAACTTGTGGATGAGTTTGAATAGAGGAGGAGCCTTGTCAACAACCAATGAGAAGAGAGGAGACAGCAGGCATGACTGTTTGGTGTGGTTACCAAGACTGTGTGCAGCAGGTATGACTGTTTGGTGTGGTTACCAAGGCTGTGTGCAGCAGGCATGACTGTTTGGTGTGGTTGCCAAGACTGTGTGCAGCATGGGCATGTCCTTTTCACCTTGATTCTTCTCCCAAGGTAGCTATTTAACCATTTCAACCATGTGGTTAATAATAACCCATCCTTTTTCATTTCCCTTGTTATTCAAACTGAATTTTCGTGCTCACACTTGCCTTGTAGGTCAAGATAGGTCTTATTTGATTTTCCTATCTCAATACTCAGGGCGTACATCAGTAAGTTTGTGGTAGTTTATTTTGATGACATACTTGTTTATAGTAAGTGCCTACGGGAACACCTCACACATCTTGAGATGGTCCTTAAAACCCTTTGACAAGAAGAGCTTTATGCCAATCTCAAGAAGTGCACCTTTTGTACTGATAAGCTTGTCTTTTTAGGTTTTGTTGTGAGTTCACAGGGCCTACAGGTTGATGAGGAGAAGATTCGAGCCGTACAAGAATGGCCAACACCAGGAAACATCAGCCAAGTAAGGAGCTTCCACGGAATGGCCAGCTTTTATAGGAGATTCGTGCCCAACTTCAGCAGTATTGCCTCACCACTGACGGCAGTAGTGAAGAAGAACGTGGGATTCAGCTGGGGAGAAGCTCAGGAGAAGGCATTCAAGGCCTTGAAGGACAGCCTTACACACGCACCAGTGTTAGTCCTTCCCGACTTCAACAAGACGTTTGAAGTGGAGTGTGATGCCTCTGGAATAGGCATAGGAGCAGTGCTAACCCAAGGAGGGAGACCAGTGGCATACTTCAGTGAGAAACTAGGTGGTGCCTCACTGAACTACCCCACTTATGACAAGGAGCTCTATGCCCTTGTCCGAGCACTGGAAACTTGGCAGCATTACTTGCTGTCCAAAGAGTTTGTGATCCACACTGATCACGAGACTCTCAAACACCTCAGAGGGCAAACCAATCTCAAGAGGAGACATGCCAGGTGGATGGAGTTCATAGAGAACTTTCCGTACATCATCAAGTACAAGAAGGGCAAAGATAATGTGGTAGCCGATGCACTATCAAGGAGGTTTGCCTTGATATCAACCATGGAGGCAAAGGTCCTAGGATTCGAGCACATCAAGGATCTATACAAGGATGATCCTGACTTTTCTGAGAGCTACAAGGAGTGTGGCACAGGGAGTCATGGCAAATTCTACATCCATGAGGGATTCTTGTTCCGAGAAAGAAGGCTGTGCATACCACAAGGATCATTAAGGGAGCTTATCATCCGAGAAGCTCATGGAGGAGGACTCATGGGCCACTTTGGTGTCGACAAGACTCTAGCAGTGGTCAAGGAGCACTTGTACTGGCCACACATCAAGAGGACAGTAGAAGCACATTGTGCAAGATGCACCACTTGCAAGAAGGCAAAGTCCCGAGTGCAACCTCACGGGTTGTATCTCCCCCTGCCCATACCAACACATCCATGGGTGGACATCTCGATGGATTTTGTTCTAGGTCTGCCCAAGATCAACCACAAAGATGCAATCTTTGTAGTGGTGGACAGATTCTCCAAGATGGCACACTTCATCCCATGTGCCAATGTCAATGATGCCACGCAAACAGCTGAGCTGTTCTTCAGAGAGGTAGTACGGCTTCATGGAGTGTCAAGGACCATCGTATCAGATAGGGACACCAAGTTCCTCAGCCATTTCTGGAGGACCCTTTGGAGAAAGCTAGGCACGAAGCTACTCTTCTCAACCACTTGCCATCCTCAAACCGATGGCCAAACTGAAGTTGTCAGCAGGACCCTATCAACTCTTCTCAGAACAACACTAGGGAAGAACCTAAAGACTTGGGTGGAGTGCCTGCCATTCATTGAGTTCGCCTACAACCGAGCCGTGTACTCAGCAACCAAGAAGACCCCATTTGAAGTGGTATACGGTTTCAACCCTCTCACCCCATTGGAGCAAACACCACTGCCACCAGCTGAGATGACCAACCTCAGCGGAGCATCCAAAGCAGAGTTCATAAGGAGGTTACACCAGAAGGTAGCAGAGAACTTGGAGAAGAGGACCGGACAGTACGTGACTCATGCCAACAAAGGAAGAAAGGAGGTGATCTTTCAACCAGGCGATTGGGTGTGGCTACACCTGTGGCAGGAGAGGTTCCTAAACCTAAGGAGCTCCAAGCTAGCACCAAGAGGAGATGGACCATTCAGAGTGCTCGAGAGGATCAACAACAACGCCTACCGGATCGAGCTGCCAGGTGAGTTTAATGTGTCCAATACGTTCAATGTTGTTGACTTGGCCCCTTTCCATGCAGATGATGCAGTTTTGAGGACAAAACCTACTGAAGAGGGAGGGAATGATGAGGACATCAGGTCGTACATCCAGCCAGGTGACCAGACTGGCCGACCAGGAAGCTTGCCTGAGACAGCAGGACCATCTGGCGCGCCTGCCGGACCAGACAGTACCGCCGGACCCTCGACCTATAGGACCAAACCGGTCAACATCGCCGGCAGAGAGGCCCAAGCTTCCGGCACACTTGGTGGGGACGTGAATGACACCGCCGGTCCCCCTGATGACACCGCCGACTCCGGGATCAACTTGGCCGGTCCTGAAGTCATTCCGGCCAGTACTGCGCACAATCCAGCCGGTACAGGCCATCCAGCCGTACACGCACACTTCCACTTCTACACAAGAGGACTCGGACCAAATGAACTACCTGCCCCAGGACATGCACTTAGAGGAAGTATCTACACCAGTGGTACCTCCAGGAGCAATGACAAGAAGCAGATCAAGAGCACTCTTCCACAAATTCAGCTTATGGGTCGACAAGCTCCTAGAGGAAGAGCAGCTAAGGACAATGGGCCAGAAGAGCAAATTAGAGTCCAAAGGCTTCTCAACAACACAAGGAACATCAGAGACTTGGGCTTTAGTGGCAAGAGAGGTCAGGGCCCAAAGATATTTAACCCTACTCCAAGTCGAAGACTAGGAGCAAGGCGCGTGCATGCCACAAGGACGGACACCTTCCATTTCTTGGCCGTGAGGTGAGTTAAGGTAAGTTTACATTCGAATATATGCCTCTTTCTGTTTTGCAGGGTAGGATCTAGTTGCTTTACATTTTTGAATCAAGAACATTTTAGGAATAGGTCCTTTTTGGTTATACACTTTTGTATTTTTTCCTTTTGTGCACTTTTGTAAACTTTCCTTTTTCTTATTTGAGTCGACCCTAGTAGGTCAAGCTGTCGAGCATATTAATAAGGCTCCTTCCAGCATTGTAGTTCGACAACCTTTTGATTATTAATAAAGTAGAACTTTTTCCCTACGAGCTTTCTCTCAAGAGAGACTTGTGCGCTTAGAACCTAGTTGAGACCATCCCTCCTAGCTCTAAGTTTGCAATTTATCACGAGGTTCATCACCCCTCGTGTGGTTCACTTCACCCTTCCACTGTTTACCAACCAGAAAACCCCTATCCAGGAGCCTAAGGTTGAGTTTCTCACCTAATCTTCTACAAACAGCCCACGCGCATACATCCTTGAATCAAGGCTTGTATCACGTTCGATCTTATGAATGCACCGACAACTTTTCAGGCACTCATGAATGACATCTTCCACCCATTTCTCTGCCAATTCATTCTGGTAATTTTGATGATATCTTGATATATAGTCGGTCGGTGGAAGAACACGCGGATCATTTGGAGTTCGTTTTGAAATTGTTTGTCACCCATAAGCTGTTCGCAAATAGGAAGAAATGTCTCTTTGGACAACCACGGGTGCATTATCTTGGGCATGTAATCTCGGGAGAGGGTGTGTCGGCTGACCCGAGTAAAACGGATGCGATGAAAAACTGGCCCATGCCTAAAACCGTCAAGGAATTGGGAGGGTTTTTGGGTTTCACCGGATATTATCGGCGTTTGTACGCAATTATGGATTGTTGGCTAAACCACTCACTCAAATCCTCAAGAAGGACCAGATTCTATGGAACAATGAGACTCAACAAGCTTTCGAATTTCTGAAACAAGTGATGATGTCTACGCAGGTTCTAGCTTTGCCGGATTTTACAAAACAGTTCGTCTTGGAAACCAACGCTTCTAACTATGGTATCGGGGCAGTTTTGATGCAAGAAAAATGGCCCATAGCATACTTCAGTCATGGGTTAACACCTCGGGAGCAATTCAAGCCCGTCTATGAATGAGAATTGATGGCAATCGTTCTTGCCATCCAAAAGTGGAAACACTATTTGATCGGTAACAAATTTATCGTCCATACGGATCAAAAAAGCTCAAGTACTTATTGGAACAAAGAGAGGTTATTCTAGAGTACCAAAAATGGTTACACTGTCTCATGGGGTTTGACTTCGACATTTTTTACAAGCTGGGCATCGAAAACAAGGCAGCTGATGGGTTGTCCAAGATGCCTCCAGCTGCGCAATCATCACTCAATTCCTGGCTGCTGGCCTTCACGGTTCCAACCACACTTCAGTTGCTGGATCTTTACAAGGAGATTGAGGTTGATCCCGAAATACAACAAACAATTGCAGAAATTCAGGGTGGGGCTATCAAACGCGGATATAGGTTGCTGGATAATCGGCTCTGGTACAAGAACCGATTGGTAATACCCAAAAAATCGCAGTTCATTCCATTGATTCTTTCCGAGTATCACAACAGCCCCATTGGAGGCCATTCAGGGGTCCTAAAAACACTTAAACGAGTTCAGTAAGCCTTCCAATGGAAGGATATGTGGAATTGCATACAAGACTACGTCTCATCTTATGCTACTTGTCAAGAGAACAAATACTCTACTCTCTCAACAGTCGGGCTTCTTCAGCCACTGCCAATATTGCAACGTGTGTGGGATGAGATATCGATGGACTTTATAGAGGGTCTTCCGAAATCTGGGGGGTTTAATGCGATCCCTGTGGTGGTGGACAGATTCAGCAAGTATGCTCATTTTGTGAGTCTTCGAAACCCTTTTACTGTAGTAGTTGTGGCGTCATGTTTTATTTTTGAGATCGTGCGTCTTCATGGGTTTCCATCGGCGATTGTCTCGTATCGCGACCGGATATTTCTCAGAAACTTTTGGAGTGAAGCTTTCAAACAATATTTACGTTGCCTTGAAATTCAAATACAGCACCGCATTTCACCTTCAAACTGACGGCCAAACCGACGTACTCAACCGAGGCCTTGAAACGTATTTACGTTGCTTCGCATCAACCAAACCATGGTCTTGGCACAAGTTCATTGTGTGGGCAGAGCTATGGTATAATTATAGCTACCATTCAGCCTTGAAAACATCACCTTTCAAGGTGCTGTATGGGAGAGAACCACCAACCATAATCCGGTTTGAAATAACGCCGACTTGGAGCAACTCTTACGCGAACAAGATGATGCATTGGACCAAATCCGATCGCATCTTCTCAGGGTGCAGGACATTATGAAGTGCCTGGCAGATAAGCACCATAGGGCAGTTGATTACGAGGTCGGGCATAAGGTTTATGTTCGTCTGCAACCTTACTGTCAAACATCGATTACTAGGCGGGAATCGCAGAAGCTGTCTGCTCGATTTTTTGGACCTTATACGATTCTGGAGAGGATTGGTAAGGTTGCTTACCGCCTACAATTACTAGATGAATCAAGGATTCACCCGGTCTTCCATGTCTTGCAACTGAAACGAGCAATCGGCGCCAACATCCAGCCGAGACAGTTTCCGCTGTCTTAGACAACCGAAGCTCACTCGGTTCCTATTCCTAATGATGTCATCGATACTCGTTATGATGCAATATGTAATTTGGAGATGCTCATTTCTTGGAGGGGCCAGGCTGATCACGACAACACTTGGCATCCGGCGACCTCAATCATTCAAGACTTTCCGGACTTCAAGCTTGAGGACAACCTTCTCAAAGGGGGAGTATTGATATACCAATACGTGCGTACTACGAGAGGAGACAACCCGTTGAGAGGAGCTGTGAAGGAGGAGCAGAGCTGTTGGCGGGAATCTCATGCGAAATAGGAGAAGATGAGATCATGGAAGGAAGAACAAACGAGACACGTGAGGGAGGAAAAGAAGGAGCACGTGAGGAAGGAAGGGAGAGCAAACCCTTTGAATGAATTAAAGGGTTTGTTGTTATGTTCACACGAGAGAATATAAAAGAGGAGACAACGTCATTTTCAATTTCATTAAGAATTTTGTACTGGATTTCGACAAGCATGCGTGCTCGAAAGAGAGAGAGAAAATACTTTTGGGGAGGATTTTGTGTCTTTGTGTGTTCTTGAGACGTTGCATTCCAAAAAATCAAAGTATTATTCAGATCAATTCTTAACAGATTGCTGCCTCCGTCGTTGTCATTGCTACCTCTATCGTCATTGTTGCCTCTCCATCGTCGTTATTACCGCATCCGTCGTCGTCATTGCCGCTTCGTCATCGTCATTGCTGCCACCATCGTCGTTATTACCGCCTCCATCGTCGTCATTGCCACCTCTATCGTTGTCATTGCTGCCTACGTCGTCGTCATTGTCTCCTCTGTTATCGCCATTGCCGCCTCTATCATCGCCATTGGCGCTTCTGTCGTCGTCATTGTTGCCTCTATTATCGCCGTTGCCGCCTCCATCATCGCCATTGGCGCTTCCGTCATCGCTAGTGCCGGCAATGCCGCTATCTCCAGAGGATCCATACTGCGGGGATGACCAACAACTACTTCTTTATTACATAGAGAATACACTATTAGTTGTGGGATGAGGTAACTATTGGTATTTGGTGGACAATGGTCTTAACCGAAAAGACTTCAGAGATTTTATCGAAGATGACTCTACAGAAAAATATTCTTTGGCTGAAGAGGTTGAGCAAAAAGAAAAAAAGTTTTGGAGATAATACGAAAAAAGGTTTGCACCATGAAGACAAACTCAAGTTTTGGAGAGAGAAAAAGAAGTACTGGAAATTTGATACGCCATATTAGAAGGACTACGTTTGTGAAGATGAAGACTAAAAGTTTATGTGTAGGTTTTATTTTATTTGCTGTTTAAAATTTTAGTCTATTCTGTTTCTTTTTTTTTTTTATAAAGACCAAATTTCAATTCGTTTAGATTCAAAAAGAGAAAAGAATATGGACTAAATGCTTCGGTTTATCTACACTGAGAAAGGAGAATACATGCCAAACTCTTCAAATCGTCTACATTCCAAAATAGAACAATACAAACCAAACTCTTCGGTTAGTTTACATTAAAAAAAAATATAGACCACTTTTCACTTTGTCAACATAACAAAATAACATAATACAAGTTGAACTCTTCAATTTGTCTACATTCTGAATAAACATCGAAGTATCTACAAAAAGAAGTTCATGCAGAATAGATTGAACTATCTCTGAAACTGAAGAGGTAGAAAAAATGCATTTTGAAAGATTTATAAAAATGCATTTTGAAAGATTTATAAAAATGCATTTTGAAAGATTTATAAAAATGCATTATGAAAGATTTATAAAAAAGTTTCTTGTACTCCACAAATTAATCTTCCCGTCAAAGATTACAAAATATTTTTTTCCAGTAAATTGCCTTATATTTGTATGCAGTCAGAACACTGCAAGAAGATGGAGTGAAAATGAATTTTTGCCGATTCCAGCAAAAGTTTATGAGGTTCAGACTATTTAACCCCACAACGATATTATTCAAAGTTATCAAATATATTCTCTTTAAAATAAAAAATAAAGAGAGTTTCAGCTACGTTTGTCTTATTCAATCGATGCCGATTTTTGACCATCACCACCTCTGTCGTCATTTCCGCCTTTCTTATCATCATTGCTTCCTCTGGTGTCATTGATGCCTCCATCATAGTCATTGCCACCTCCATCATCATTATCGCATCTGTCGTCGACATTGTTGCCTTTGTCGTCGATATTACCACCTCTGTCCCATCACACACCTTCTGTAACATGTTTTGAATATCCTCATCAGCATCAATTTCATTGTAAATGTCATGTAGTTGCAGGCTCGTTGGAATTGTCAAGGACAATAACAAGTGTAACATTCCCAACTAGATGGGATGAACAATACGAGAGAGACCACCATCTGCATTATTATCAACACCCGACTTATTCTAAATGACAAACTCATAATCCAACAACTTCACCAACCAACACCAACCAACGTTTATAATTCAGTGTGATCTCTCTCTGTTCAAGCAAGTATTTCAGAATTTTTTGATCAGTTCTAACAATAAACTGTCGACCTAATAGGTAATGTTTCCACTTAAAAATAGCCATCACTATTGCCATAAGTTCTCTCTCATAGATTGGCTTCAATTGTTTTTACTTGTCAATCCATGACTAAAATAAACAATAGGATTGCGAGATTGCATCAAAACTGCACCTAAGCCAAAGCCTGATGCATCCGTTTCAACGATGAAAGTTTGCTCAAAATTCAGCAAGGCTAAAACATGGGCATATATCATTGCTGCCTTCAAACTGTCAAATGCCTCCTGAGCTGCCACTGACCACTCATATTGATCGATTTGTAGTAACTCAATCAGAAGTTTAGCCAAAGAACCATAGTTCTTGACAAAACGACGATAATAACCAGTCAAGCCTAAGAAACCGCAAAGTTCTTTCACTGTTTTTGGTACTGGCCAATTCTTAACAGCAACAGTCTTGGATGGATCAGTTGATACTACTTGTTGAGTAATGACATGACCCAAATACCACCTGAGGCTGCCCAAACGTACATTTCTTCAAGTTGGCAAACAATGTATGTCGCCTAAATAAGTTCAAAACTTGCTGCAAATGTTGCACATGTTCTTGCAAATTCGAACAGTATATGAGAATGTCATAAAAAAAGACAAGTACGAATCGTCTTAAGAATGGCTTAAAAATCTCATTCGTTAAAGCTTGAAATGTAGAAAGGGCATTTGTCAGTCGAAAAGGCATGAAAGGAACTCATAGTGGTCCTCATGAGTTCGAAAAGCAGTCTTTTCAATATTTTCTTCTTTCATCCTGATTTGGTGATAACCATATCGTAAATCCAACTTTGAAAACAACTTTGCACCATATAATTCATCTAAAAGTTGATCAATCATTGGAATGGAAAACGTATATGGTACTGTGGCTCTATTTAAAGCTTTATAGTCCACACAAAAACGCCATGAATTGTCCTTCTTCTTCACCAGTAACACGGGGCTTGAGTTCTTGCCATCAACATTTCTTTCACTAAATTTTCCATGGCCTCCATATGAGCATGTGGGTACCTATAAGGTCTAACACTGATAGGATCCATTCCTGGTTGCAAAGTAATGGTATGTTTTGTTCCACGAACAGGAGGTAAACCGGATGGGGTTTGAAACACATCGTAAAAGTCATTGATCACATCCTATATTGGCTTCAATAATGTCAATGGCTTTGAATCTGTTAGTGTCATTATGAAAACCAATATCAATTCCTCCATACTGCCAAACGAGTTCTTTTTGTAAGGACTTAAAGGAAACTCTGGTCTGATGTAGCCTAGGATCTCCAACGAGTTTCACTTCTCGGTCATTGTATTTGAAACACAACTCATGGTTTTTCCAATCCATTGCACATTTGCCCAAAGTCCTTAACCATTGAATACCCAAAATTATGTCGGCAATACCCAACTCCAACACAATAAAATCGACTATAAAATTCAGATGTTGCAATTCCAACTGAACTCCTCTACAAACTCCATAATTTTTAACTGCAACTCCGGTTCCCAACATCACCTCTAGATGCTCAGTCATATCAGGTTTCAATCGAGACTGCCTTAGAATTTGTGGAGAAATGAAGTTATGAGTAGTCCAACTATCCAACATAATACCACTTGCTACCTTTTAATCACTCCCAACATCATTGTTGTGGTTGGTGATTTTAAACCCAGAAAAGAGCTTAATGATAATTCCATTAGATCAGGTGCTACTTCTGGCAATTCTTCCTCTGTTTCAGAACTCTCTTGTTCCAATACTTCCATTTCAAATCCATCTATAACTGTCAAAGTCTGCAGGGTTTGATTGGGACAAACATGATATCAAGAATATTGACCATCACACTTATAACACAATCTTTTCTTCTTCTTTTTTTCTGCTAACTCAGCTGGAGATAATTTCTGTTGAATTCGAGGTTCTGATTTAGGTGAAAGACGAGTATTATTCGTCATTGGTTCAGTAACAATTGTCTTCATTTTCCACCCTGAAGATAAAGGAGATTCCCTTTGTGGTCTGAAGGAACCTGTAGAGTAACGAGTTCGTTGCTCCATCTCCCTGCTAACCACGCGATAAAGTGAACTCGACTCCATTTGATTAGCAGTAGCAATCATCTCCAGCAAATCTACAGGCTTCCACATATTTACCACTTCTTTCATCTCGGGTTTTAACCCATTCAAAAAAATCCCCTCCAACTGACGCTCAGTTAATCCACTGACCTGAGACGAAAGATCCTCAAACTCGTGGATATATTCAGCAATGTGGAAGACCTCTGTCGAACAGAAAACAGAGCTTGACTCGGATCACGGATCTTTTCCTTACTGAATCACACAACCAAACGATTTTTAAAATCTCGCCAATCACGAAAAAGATGTCTATTAAGTTCACAATTGAACCAACTCAACACTTCTCCTTCTAAACTCATTGATACCAAATCCAACTTTTCATCATCTTCTTAAGTACCCAGTCTAAAAAATCGTTCAACTCTGGAAATCCAACTGTAAACATCAAGTCCTTGAAACACCAGAATTTCAACTTGTTTGAATAAACTTTCTCTGCTTCCGATGAAACGATTACTGTTTCTCAATTCCAGAATCCTAGTGCTACGGCTAGGTTCCAAGTCAGGGAAACATACCTGGTGCAGATGATTTGAGGTGTTCGGTACATCAGAGGTGACATGTTGCTTCCCCACTCTGTTTCCGTCATTTCGTCCAACAACTCCATGATTTGATAGAAACATAGCACTTTATTGATTAAAACTGAGAATTACAGTAATCGATTATACTCGATCAGTGGATTGAGCTATAATCGTTCCCCTAGCAGAACAACCTTTTGCTGTTTACACAATTCTTAAAATGTTGATAATCTCCAAATTCCCCCAGAGAATCTTTTTATAAACTGAATACTCTCTTAACAACCGAATTAACAAACTATTTACTACTAACCAATCAAAATGGCAGCTCATTCTTCCTTTCTTCCTTCCTTCCAACTCATCATTCTCTTAATCTTCAGCTTCCTCCTCTTCACGAACACTCTCAGCCTTTCTCGTCCGATAAGATGTTCTTAATGGCCTATCAGGATCATCAAAGACAAACTCAAGTTTTTGAGAGAGGAAGAATAGTAGTAGAAATTGGATACGTCATTTTTAAAGGATTATGTTTGTGAAGATGAAGATTAAGAGTTTATGTTTTATCTGAAAGGATTTGTGTAAAGAAATTGAACAGAGAAATGAAAAACAAAGACTTCAATATTTCATTTCATTTCAAACGGTACATCTCGCAGAACAGAGCTTTCAGTTTATATAAAAAAGGTTAAACAATCGAAATTTGACATGTGGCAGGCTTGTCGTTTTGGTCTTCGAGCTGTAACAATTCAAATTGATTGTACATCGGCATGGGTCTCTGTTCTGTTGTGTCCTTTGCTGCAATCTATACCGTGCAGACAGAAGACCCATTGCAAAGCATCTCGATTGCAGGACTTCGGACAGAGCTTCGTACGTTGTCTGCAGGAGAGTATTGACATAGGAAAATCAAATAAGACCTATCTTGACCTACAAGGCAAGTGTGAGCACGAAAATTCAGTTTGAATAACAAGGGAAATGAAAAAGGATGGGTTATTATTAACCACATGGTTGAAATGGTTAAATAGCTACCTTGGGAGAAGAATCAAGGTGAAAAAGTCATGCCCATGCTGCACACAGCCTTGGCAACCACACCAAACAGTCATGCCCATGCTGCACACAGTCTTGGCAACCACACCAAACAGTCATGCCCATGCTGTCTCCTCTCTTCTCATTGGTTGTTGACAGGCTCCTCCTCTATTCAAACTCATCCACAAGTTTGAATTCGTTTTCTTTTGTGTTCGCATTGTAAATCCTCTATAAAAGGGCTGTAAAGACTCAATGTATAATACACTCTTAGGAGATTCTTCTCCATAAGTCTAAGTCATTTCTCATTTTCTCATACTTCTCTTTGAGTTTTCAGATTCAATTCTTCACATTTCTCCTCTATAATCTCAATATTCTTACATGGTATCAGAGCATAAGATCATTCTCTTATCTTTTCTACTCAAATCTCTCAGTTTCTAATCTAAAATTCTGTCAAAAATCTCTCAGTCTTTAGACTAAAAAAAACTCACGGTTTCATTCAACCATAAAAGCTGCTTCCTTTGAGCTCTTCAAAGCCTAACAATGGAGGATACAGTTCAAATTAGTTCCAGCCTGAAACCTACGGTGATAGCAGTAGTTCTCAAAGGCTTGAACTACACATTATGGTCAAGAACCATCAAGACAGCCATTTGTGGCAAAGGACTTTGGAATCACATCTTGGAGGATAATACTCCATCTATAGATGATCCAAAGGAGAAGAAGGATGAGGCAACAAGAAAAGAAGAAGCTAGGTGGTTCCAAGAAGATCAATCAGTCCTTGGATTACTCCAAAATTCATTGGACCCATCCATTCTTGAAGCTTATTCACATTGTGAAACTGCCAAGTCTCTTTGGGACACTCTCAAGAGGGTGTATGGGGATGTTTCAAACCTCAGCCATGTGTATGAGGTTAAGAAGGCTCTCAATGATCTACACCAAGAGGATATGGAGTTCAAAAAATTCCTGGGAAAGTTCCAGTCAACATGGTCCGAGCTTGACATGTTGAGACCAAGTTCTATGGATCCAAAGGTGCTTAATGAAAGGAAGGAACAAGACAAGATATTTGGGCTCCTTCTCAACCTAAATCCAGCCTTTAAGGATGTGATTAAGTCCATCCTGAGAGAGCCAAAACTCCCTGATTTCGAAGAGGTGTGCTCACGGATTCAAAGGGAGTAAGGCAACATTGGCCAACAAAAGCGTGTTTAAGCAAGAGGATAGGAAGAGTGTGATGTGTGAGCATTGTAAGAGGAATGGCCACATCAAGGACAAGTGCTGGATACTTCATCCTCATCTCAAGCCAAACCGGTTCAAGGATTCAAAGGCTAACATCTCTCAAATGGTTGCGACTGAACCGGCAAGTTCATCCAACCAAGGAGGGGGAGCTAGCTATGAATGTATCCATGGAGTATGTTAAGAAGAGTGACTTGGAGGATCTCATCAAGGCCTATGCCTCAAAACTCTCCGGTATCACACTCTACTCCCATAAATCGCTTGATAAACCAGATCATAAGTTGGTAGTGGATTCAGGTGCTTCTCACCATATGATTAGCAATGCTAGGTTGTTAATGAACATTGAACCATGTCTAGGACAAGTAACTATAGCTGATGGTAAGGGTATTCCAATTGAAGGAACCGGAAAATTAAGACTATTTGACAAAGAAACTAATGCATTCTTTGTACCTAAATTTAAGTCTAATCTAGTTTCTGTCAAAAAGGCTACTAAAGACCTCAATTGCAATGTTACATTTGGGGCTAACAATGTTTACTTTCAGGATATTAAGAGTGGTAAGATACTTGGAGGTGGTGTAACTCAAGATGAGCTCTATGTTCTTGAAGACCCTCCAAGCAATTTGGATTCCTTAGCTTTCAAATCCTGTGTTTTAGCTAATAAAGATGTCTTATGGCATGCTAGATTAGGACATCCTCATGCTCGTGCTTTAAGCTTAATAATTCCTAATGTCGCTTATGATCACTCAGTTTGTGAGGCTTGTATCCTTAGCAAACATTGTCGTGTTGTTTTCCCTAAATCGTCTACAATTTATGAGCATTGCTTTGATTTAGTACATTCCGATGTTTGGACCTCACCTTACATGTCTAGAGATAGGAATAAATACTTTGTGACCTTTATAGATGAGAAATCGAAATATACATGGGTTACATTACTTCCATCTAAAGATAGGGTTTATGAGGCATTTATAAACTTTCATAATTATGTTACTAATCAATTCAATGCCAAGATCAAAGTGTTAAGATCAGATAATGGAGGGAATACACAAGTCAAAGATTCAAAGCTCATCTAAACAAACATGGAATACTACATCAAACTAGCTGTCCACACACACCACAACAAAATGGAGTTGCTGAAAGGAAGAACCGACACTTAATGGAAGTAGCAAGATCCATGATGTTTCATACCAATGTTCCTAAAAGTTTTTGGGAGATGCAGTCTTGGTTGCTTGCTACCTCATCAATCGGATTCCAACCAAAGTCTTGCAAGATATATCCCCATTTGAGGTACTCAATAAAACTAAACCTTCCATTGATCATTTACGTGTATTTGGGTGTGTGTGCTTTGTGTATGTTCCAGGTGTTCTAAGAAACAAGTTGGAGGCAAAGAGCATCAAGTGTATGTTCCTTGGATATTCGACAACACAAAAGGGTTATAAGTGCTATGATCCGAGCAACAACAGGACATATGTGTCTAGAGATGTCAAGTTCATAGAACTTATTATGATCAGAAGATTAAGGATCTTCAAGGTCACCTTTGATATAAAGGTTTCATAATTATGAAATGATCTAAAATTCAATGCCAAGATCAAAGTGTTCACAAGATCAGAGAATAATGGGTGGAACTCAAGAACCAAAATCAAGAAGCTATCCCAAAACAAACAAGACTACATCAAGTGGGTATAGAGGAACCACACCACCAAATGGAAGAGGATTGAAAGGAACAATTGTAAGATAGGAGTAGCAAGATCCATGGTTTCTACCAATGTCATCCTACAAGTTTTTTCTTGACCTTGCCATCTAGTCATCCATCGGAAAGATTGAACAAAGTCGATTCCAAGGACTTAAGAAGTCCAAGAAAGAATTTGACCAGAAGAGATGAGAAAAACTAAAAAGGAATTGATCATGGATATACTGGCAAGGGTGAGTTGTGTGTTCCAGGTGATCTAAGAAACAAGTTGGAGGCAAAGAGCATCAAGTGTATGTTCCTTGGATATTCGACAACACAAAAGGGTTATAAGTGCTATGATCCGAGCAACAACAGGACATATGTGTCTAGAGATGTCAAGTTCATAGAAGAACAAAGCTATTATGATCAGAAAGATTGGGAAGGATTGAAGGATCTCTCAAGGTCACCTTCGGATTTGGCTACGAGTTTGAGGTTTCTCTTGAATCATTTGGGAAATGATCTGCCAAAGGATTCAAGACACGAAGAAACAAGAACCTTAAGTAGTTCACAAGATACCCAAGAGAATGAACAAGGGGTGGTAACTCAAGAACCAACTCAATTCCAAGAAGAAGCTATGGCCCAAAATCAAGAACAAGACGACTTGGAAGTGGGTATAGAGGAACCTATTCACCAAATGGAAGAGGAAACGGTTGTAGAGGAGGCTGCACCACCTGTTCAGCATTTAAGGAGGAGTACTAGACTTAGGAACACTAGGGTATTCTACAACAACCAGGCCGTGGCTCATCCCATACAAGCTGTTTGTTCCCTTGACCTCTTGCCATCTAGTCATCAAGCATTCCTTGGAAAGATTGAACAAAGTCAGATTCCAAGGACTTATGAAGAAGCTAAGAGCAAGAAAGAATGGTTAGATGCAGTAAGAGATGAGAAGGGAGCTATGGAAAGGAATCATACATGGGATATACAAGAACTTCCCAAAGGCAAGAAGGCTGTGAGTTCCAAGTGGGTGTTCACCATCAAGTATAAGAGCAATGGGGACATAGAAAGGTACAGGGCACGTCTAGTTGCAAGAGGTTTCACTCAGACATATGGAGAGGACTATACTGATACCTTTGCACCGGTGGCTAAGCTACACACTGTAAGGGTTGTTCTTTCACTAGCTACGAATCTGACTTGGGACTTATGGCAAATGGATGTCAAAAACGCATTCCTACAAGGAGAACTTGAAGAGGAAGTGTATATGACTCCACCACCAGGCCTTGAAGATTTTTGCAAAGAGGGACAGGTTCTAAGACTTAGGAAGGCAATATATGGGTTGAAGCAGTCACCAAGGGGCTGGTATCACAAATTAAGCTCCACACTTACTGATAATGGGTTTAGGAAATCCCATTCAGATCATACTTTGTTCACTCGTCAAAACTCCAAAGGAATCGTGGCGGTCTTGGTTTATGTGGATGACCTTATCATCACAGGAGATGATAAGGGAGGAATTCAGTCCACAAAGGCCTTCTTAAACAGATCATTTGACATCAAGGATCTTGGAGAGTTGAAGTACTTCTTGGGTATTGAAGTGTGCCGGTCTCAAGAAGGGCTCTTTCTATCCCAAAGAAAGTATGCTCTTGATCTGTTGACAGACACGGGAAAGCTTGGGGCTAAACCGGCCAAAACTCCTCTTGAAGATGGCTACAAGGTCAACGGAAAGGGGAGAAAGCTGATGAGTTATTTAAGGATGTTTCTCAGTATAGGAGACTAGTTGGGAAGCTGATCTACCTCACCCTCACACGACCAGACTTGTGTTTTTCTGTGAATCAAGTAAGTCAACATATGCAAAAGCCTACTGTATATCATTGGAGCATGGTAGAAAGGATCCTTAGATACATCAAAGGATCTCCTGGTCAAGGTATATGGATGGGCAACAATGGGAACACTGAGATTGTCGGGTATTGTGATGCGGATTGGGCTGGTGATAGGGTGGATAGGAAATCAACCACTGGGTATTGCACCTTCGTTGGTGGGAACTTAGTCACTTGGAAGACTAAGAAGCAGAAGGTGATATCATGTTCTAGTGCTGAAGCAGAATATAGGGCTATGAGGAAGCTGACAAATGAAGTAACTTGGCTCAAAGCACTCTTGAAAGATTTCGGTATTGCACAACCAGGGCCAATTACCTTCCATTGTGATAATCAGGCAGCCATTCACATAGCTTCAAACTTAGTGTTTCACGAGAGGACCAAGCACATAGAGATCGACTGCCATAAGGTTAGGGAGAAAATTCAAGATGGAACCATTCTACCATGTTATACAAGGAGTGAAGACCAACTAGCTGACATCTTCACAAAGGCAGCAAGTCTCAAAGTTTGCAAGAACATCTTTAGCAAACTTGGGCTTGTTGATTTATCACACCCATGATCAAAGGTCTCCTAATCCAAGAGCAACACACTCTTTTTCCCTTATTAAGGTTTTGTCCCAAGTGGTTTTCCTTAATAAGGTTTTTAATGAGGTGTTGCCTTGGGTTCCCAAGCTTAAGACTTTAGGGTGATTTCAAAGTCTTTAGCTTGAGGGGGAGTATTGACATAGGAAAATCAAATAAGACCTATCTTGACCTACAAGGCAAGTGTGAGCACGAAAATTCAGTTTGAATAACAAGGGAAATGAAAAGGGATGGGTTATTATTAACCACATGGTTGAAATGGTTAAATAGCTACCTTGGGAGAAGAATCAAGGTGGAAAAGTCATGCCCATGCTGCACACAGTCTTGGCAACCACACCAAACAGTCATGCCCATGCTGCACACAGTCTTAGCAACCACACCAAACAGTCATGCCCATGCTGTCTCCTCTCTTCTCATTGGTTGTTGACAGGCTCCTCCTCTATTCAAACTCATCCACAAGTTTGAATTTGTTTTTTTTGTGTTCACATTGTAAATCCTCTATAAAAGGGCTGTAAAGACTCAATGTATAATACACTCTTAGGAGATTCTTCTCCATAAGTCTAAGTCATTTCTCATTTTCTCATACTTCTATTTGAGTTTTCAGATTCAATTCTTCACATTTCTCCTCTATAATCTCAATATTCTCACAGAGAGTGTCGAGTGGGCTTCAGACAGCTGTTGGGCTTGATCATTGGGAATGGCTTGACAATGGAGCCCAATCCGACTTACACCCTGGTAGACAGGGCTTCGACGTTTTGCTGGTGTTCTGTTCTGAGGAGTGATGAGCTAATACCCCCCTTCAAACTTGAGGTGGGTGGTAAGCCAACTCCAAGTTTGGCACGAAGGTGGGAAAAGGCACCCTTTGGTAGTGATTTGGTGAAGACATCAGCTAGTTGTGCTTCAGCTGGAATGTGTTTGGTTTCAATGAAACCGAGAGCCACTCGTTCCCTGATGTAGTGGAAGTCAGTGTCAAAGTGCTTTGACCTTGAGTGGAGAGTGGGGTTTGCCGTTAGATAAACTGCTGAGAGATTATCACAATGTAGGATGGCCGGTTGAGACTGTGGAATTTGTAGATCATGAAGAAGATGAGATATCCAAGTTACTTCAGCTGCTGTTTCAGCCATGGCACGATACTCTGCTTCAATGGAGGATCGTGAAACCGTAGCTTGCCTTTTTGCGCACCATGACACAAGGTTGGAGCCCAAGAATGTACAGAATCCAGTGGTTGATCTGCGAGTGTGTTTGCAACCTGCCCAATCACTGTCGCTGTAGGCAATGATTGGGAAGGAGGCAGAGATGTGAAGATGCAGACCCATAGTTGATGTTCCTCTGAGATAACGCAGAGTTCTTTTCAGCAGAGCAAAGTCAGACATCGTAGGGAGATGCATTCTTTGGCATATGAAGTTGACTGCAAACTGAATCTCAGGACGTGTAAGTGTGAGGTACTGTAGCCTTCCTGCCAGGCTCCTGAAGTAAGTTGGTTCTGGAAATGGTGCAGTGTCATTATTTGATCCATCGAGCTACAGGGGAAGCGGTGTAGACAGTGGATTGCTGGAATTCATGCCTGCCTGATTCAGAATGTCTTCGACGTATTTTTCTTGACTTAGAAACATGCCTGAACTGTTGCGTTGTACTTGAATCCCCAGGAAATAGTGCAAACTGCCCAGGTTTTTCATAGAGAAGGTTGAGCCAAGATCCGTGACCAACTGATTCATTAGGGAGTCACTATTTCCTGTCAAAATTATGTCATCGACATAAAGAAGGAGGATAAGAGTTGAACCTTCTTGATTATATGTGAACAGGGAAGGGTCAGCTTTGCTGCAGAGGAATCCATAATTCAAAAGAAAGGCACTAAACTTGTCAAACCAGGCTCGAGGGGCCTGTTTGAGTCTGTAGATGGCCTTGTTGAGTTTACACACATAGGTTGGATGAGCAGGATCTTCAAAGCCTGGCGGTTGTAACATGTAGATGTCCTCATTTAAGTCACCATGAAGGAAGGCACTTTTCACATCTAGTTGTATGATGGACCAATTCTTTGAGACAGCAATCCCAATAACTACACGGATGGTTGTTGATCGAACCACCGGACTGAAGGTTTCCCAATAATCTATTCCTTCCTCTTGATGAAAACCTTTTGCAACCAACTGGGCTTTATGTTTATCAACTGAGCCATTAGCATGCAACTTGAGTCTGAAAACCCATTTACACCCAAGAATATTCATTGCTGATGTAGGTGGAACTAGATGCCAAGTTTGATTGTCCAGAAGAGCCTTGATTTCTTCTGTCATAGCTGCTGTCCAGTTAGGATCTTTGAGAGCTGTTTTGACTATCTTTGGAACAAGAGAAGGCGACTTGTTGGTAATGAGTGCGTATCTTTTATTTGGCTTTGAAATTCCATGTTTTCCCCTTGTCATCATGGGATGCAAGCTTGTTGAATGTTGCTGGTCTGTTCTTGTGATATTACTGACATCCTCAGCTGGGCTGGAGCTTTCTGTGGAGACATTAGTTTCTTGTTCTGCTTCCACAGTGATGTCTGCTCGGGTAACAATATTTTCGACTTCTTGTTGTTGATCTTGCGATGTTGGGGATTGAGTATTCTCATAGTACTGATTGTTTGTGGTCTGAACAGGAGGATGAAGTGCTTCATTCAGAGTGGGAAGAGTTGATAGGAATGGTGCAGGTGGTGTTTCCTCTGAAGTTGTTGAGGTTGCTACTGACTGCCAAGCTTTAAGTATTGGAGTGGAGTAATAAGGTACCAAGCTTTTATACTTCTCAGTAAAAGGAAGCAATTCTTCATCAAAGATGGTGTGACGAGTGATGAAGACTCTTCCTATTGGAGGGTGAAGGCAGCGGTAACCTTTGTGCCCTGCACTATATCCAATAAAGACACATTGTAGTGATCGAGGCTCCAATTTGTGTGCAGTGTATGGACGAAGACAT
>CM032163.1:35657292-35937995 GCA_018901935.1 Pugionium cornutum
AAGAAGTTTTTTTCTAATTATTTTAACAATGGTAAGCAAAGAAGATATTAGTTTTACCACACATACATAATTTTGTAAGCATACCTCTTTGTCGAGTAGAAGAATTTCCAAACTCATAAGTGTGTTGTCTTTGTTAAAATTCCAGACTTTCCAAAAATGAATAAGTCGGACCAATATTTCTTCATTACAATTACAAAAACCTCCATCAAAATCGTTGAAAAAAACAAAAATATGAGGTTGAGAATAAATTTTTGATGTCATGATTAATTTGTAGGAAATGTGTGTAAAGTTTGTGATTGAAAGTATCATAGTTGGTGTTTTATAATGTTAGTAATTGGAAATCATTATTAGGATGATAGTGAACAATAAAAGATGAGATGGTACTGATCAAAACAATAAAAAGTGAGATGGTAGTGATCAATAATATGTGACTTAGTGGTTATAAGTTTTAGTTGTTTATGTAAGTTTAACCGTCAAATGTTTTTTGAAGTTTTTATAATTTAGAGATTTAATTTTATATAAATTATTAATAAATATTTTTGGTTTAAAATGATGTGGATAAATTTGATGATATGTCATTTCTTACAACTTGTTTTTTGGCTTAGATGAATAGATTTAGGAGTTTCAAATAACTACTTTTATTTAGTAAGATTAGATTAAAATAGGTTAATAATTATATTTTTTATGCTGGTTAATAGATTATTATTTTTTGTCATCGATTTAAATTACATTACTTTGAATAAGTGTCATTTATGACAAAAGTTCGTAAAAAATGACGGACGAAAATGAAAAAGATTCATACATATTCTACGGTAATAGAACGTTTGGTTAAAATATCTGCCATTTAATTTCCATTTCAACCTTGATAAGAAAATCCGATTAACTCGAATGCTGCTTCCCACTTTTTAACATTGTTCGTATAGTGTTATAGTTGTAGATTATCGCATTTTTTATTAACTATTTTAGTTACACCAAAGTTATTTCTCTCAAATACTATCTTTTGGTATCCTAAAATGTGACCATACCGATTGTAAAGCCCATATAAAACAGAAAATTCAGTTTTGATGAAGGTGTGCCTATCTTGAAATTTTCCCATTCCACTTTCCAAAAACGTGCTTTGATCATTTCTAACAATCCAACTCAATCTTGAATATTATTTTCCAATTCTATGAATAGCATCGTAATTACGTTTTATCCATCCTTGTTAAGGTAATTTCCAAATAGAATGTCTTGATGGAGGGCTAGTACCATTGGGGTTAGGATTTGTAGAATTAGTTACCCCTATCAATTCTTGAACTTCTTCATAAGATTTCTTCGAAAGGCTTACCGGAAAAAAATCATGATTGTTGAAAATAAATCTATTTTGATTTTTCTATATTTTCCAAAGAATTCAAAACGGAAGGTATTTTTGTTCATATGATGGATGCATTAGATAATTCAAGAGCTCATGTAAAATTACAAAATTACAATAATTAGATAATTCAAAAGCTCATGTAAAATTACAAAATTACAGTACACTTAATTAGTTTGTATATTTTTTTTATAAGTCCAAAATTTGGATTGAAATATTCTGAGTAAGGTAAATTTGTACGGTATAATAGTGCAATTCTAATTTTTATTGGTGCAAGATATAAGGGAACGTCTATTCTCTCGTATGGCTAAAATCCTTTTGTAATGGTACATTAATTAAGCAGTATCTCACAATTTTACTCAAATCGAAAGAACCTTTTCAAGAACAGGAAAACAAAAATCGAGATTTGTCATTTCTCATCAAGAATTACAAGTTGCTTCAACGATTTCAACTCTTTCGTAAGGGGGAGGCAACAAACGTCGTACGTCGGCAAAGAGATCTTCACGACCAGTTGCTTCTTTGACGATAGATGAATCGAGAACATAGTCCGGTATCGCTGGTAACACTTCATCTAAGAATGATTTTAATGTCTGCATCAAAAAAAAATATGTGAAGTCAAGTCTTTGGGAGGGAGGGAGGGAGCAAAGTAATAAAGAAGAATGTTTAGGGAATTGACAAACGGTGCAATGCAAGAGAGCAGCATCGGTTCGACGTTTCCACTGGCCATTTCCAGGCTCCGAGTGGAACAAATTGATCAGTGGCTGCAATAAGGTTTTGCTCCGGTTAGAACGCTTGTGTCATTGGACAATATCTTCAAAAACAAACTTACCCTCACTACATCACGAAGATTTGGTCGGCCTTTTCCATATTTACCGAGAACCGACTCACCATAGAGCTGATATTGTTCAAGAACCTAGCAATCATTTAGAGCAGCAAAACACATCAGATGGTTCAAATTAGATGTCAATTAAAATTGTGGAACAATCAATTTCATTAAACCAATCTTCCTCAAAACCTGTCGCCTTGTAATCCCACTGCTGGGAGATCCATAAATTAATGTATCCACATGTCCCAAAGTCTGCCAGGGGCTGTTAACGTAACCAGCATAAATTACAATATGATGTCTAACAGACATTCAAAAAATAAAGCAAAAGGCTTATACATACTTGTAGTATGCGGCACGCCCAAGCATAACACCATGTGCTCCAGCTCTTATTGCAACATCAGCCTACAGTTCGATGCAAGCAGTGTACATTAGTCCTTCTGTCGCAAGTTGCAACTTTGAATCCAGATCCGTATTAGAAAGCTCACCTCAACCACAGAGTTTATGCCTCCATTTATTGTGAACTTCAAGTCCGGAAAATCACGCAAAAGTGCAAAGAAGTACTCATATCTACATTTGAGAAGCAGAAGTGTAGATGAAAATGAGACATATGACATTGAAAACAACATTTGTTAGATCAATATATCTTCCAAATAGAAACGTAAACCGTTCTGCACAACATACTTTAAAGGCGGAATTCGACGGTTATCTGACGGGCTAAGTCCAGAGAGTAACGCCTTTCGCGAATGTATAATGAAATGCTTCGTCGGAGACAATGAAGAAACTATATAAATGAAATCACCTGAAGACAAATAAGGAATTGAACAAGGAAAGTCAATCAGTAATGTCATAAATGAAATCTGCAGAGGTTGTTTACTGCCGATATGTAAAAATGACCACATTAACTATTTGGGGATGTATGAGCACAGAGAAACTTTAATCTGCCTTTCAGTACACATATAGACTTGAAAGATAGGTGTGGGGAAAAGCTTACAGAGCTCATTATATGAATCATGATCATCAACACCTATTCGGCATTTAACAGTGACAGATACATTGGTATTGGCAGCAATGACCGACATAGCCTCGCCAACAAACTTTGGGTTAAGCATATGACGAGCACCGAAACAACCTTGTCCACTTACTTTTGGGCTTGGACATCCACAGCTACAGAATGAACCAGTCAGCATAGTTGGATAGAAATGTTACGACATCAAGCTGTTATAAAGGAGACTTTAAACACACATGCTCATACTTGAAATTAATTTCGTCATAGCCGTAAGTAGTAGCAAGCCTGGTTGCTTTTGCCAAATTTTCCAAATTTTTTCCACCAATTTGAAGAACGATTGGATGCTGGTTCGGAGAGTATGCCAAAAAGCTGTCCTGAGCAGTACGAGAGCAAACACATAAATCAACTCATGATAAATTCAACAAGGATCTACAGAACTGAGCACAGACAAAAATCCTTTAGCCATTTGATTACCAGGTTATCTTCTTGATAGACAATGGTTTCAGCTGCTAACATTTCCGTGTAGAGCCATGCGTGTTTTGATATTAAACGTGCTAGCGTTCTGTAGTGATTGTCTGTCCATCCCATCATTGGGGCTACACTGAATATGAATTAAGAAAAGAGAAGAAGCTTAAGAACAGGAACGTAACTATCAAAAAGAGAAAAGCAGAAACCTCCAAGCACATACCTGAAGAGAGGAGGACGATAAATGTCTAAAACTGTCATAGCTTCGTACAACTTAATATTTCAGGTCTAGATAATGAGCTACACAAGAGAATGTAAACATTAGCTTCACAGAATCAGCTTTTTGGTAATGTAAACAGTAGAAGACCATATACTAAAATAGTTCACCATATGTGAGCTTTAACATGCCACATAACGTTTATATCCTAAGTCCTGAAACTGAGTCTCAGATTCGTTCTTCTGGATTGTTTAGAAGGCATTTGTATGAGTTAAACAAAAAAAAAGAAGGCATTTGTATCAGAAGATTACATAAAGAGCTCAAGATAATGTTTCAATAGGTTTATCGAACTCAAACTAATCGAAAAGCTGGACCTAAACCCAGAAGAAGTTCAAAAATGAATTTGAGACCTAAAGAAAGCCAATTCTGAATCTATATTTCCGAACTCTTGATAACACCGAAACATAACCGATCACAAAATTTTATCCAATTACGGAAAAAACCTAGAACGTGAGAGAAATAACAGAACCCGCCATAAATTAAGCACGAGTTTAGCGGCAATTCTAACCAGGATGTCGCTCGAGCGACGGTGTACAGGACTAGCTACTAATGCACAGAACCATCTAATCGGGATTTCACGGTGGTCGAGAGAATACGGTGGCGATAGTGGAGGCTAACGGCAAGACGAGTGGATGGCAAAGAGTGAAATTGGAATTTTTTTTTTTTTTTTTTTTAAGTTTTTGTCCTCGGCGACTTTTATTACGAAGTTTAGGTTTTGTTCCTATAGACGAAACTATTATACAAGACAACTAGACTTCTAATGTTTCCACGGTTATTCATTCAGCAGTGTCTCATCCTCCTCGAGCATATCACCAAGATTTGGCAAAAAAACATATGGTCCATTAAAATCCCACCGAAATTTTCGATGGGGATTAATATTTAAAAGCTTACCACTCAAATTTCAATTACATCATCGGAAGATCAGTTTGGATAATAAATGCATCAAATATTGTGATTCAAGAAAAACCGAACTCCACATATTCTTTCTCTGCCTCTATCACATAATATGGAAAAAACGGGTATTTTAACTTTACCATTTATAACCACAACTCAACTATATATGATATACTTAATGAGAAAATTGCATAAAAAACTTCGACGCTCAAAGGCACTGACACTTTAAACCTTGAGAACATTGCACTTACACAATAAACATCAAAACTTACAAAATGACCAGTTTTAACACTAAAACTTAGTCTTGGTTACGCAACGTTAAATACATTTAACGGATGTTAAAACATCGTTAAAACGTCGTTAAATGAAAATAACTCCGTTAAATATATTAAACGGATGTTAATTCACTGTTAAATTAAAACACGTGGGTTAGAAATCGGGTAAAAGATCCCAAAACCTTCACAAAAATCGCAAAATTTTTAGGGTTTTTCGCAAGTGAAATCGAGTTGGGGAAAAGTTGTGCAATCGATTGTAGAGAGAAATAGAGAGTGTGCACGGTTCGGAATGAGGTAAGAATGAGTTTGAAGTTCGTATTTTCAAGAATTTTATCTCGATTTTTTGTGATGTGCGAAATCGATTGTTGCGAAATCTCTTGGAGTCAAAATCGTTTGACTTGGTTGCGATTAAGGGAGTCGATTTTAGGGTTTAGATTGAATGGTTGTAGTGTAGTCGATTGAATGGGTTTCGATTAGGAGAGTCGATTTTAGGGTTTGCATATGTGTTCGGATTTGTGTTGATGATGAGATTTCAATTGGGGAAATCGATTGAAATAGGGTGATGGTGATGGGTTTTCGAATAGGATATAGTCGATTAAATGGATTTGGAGTAAGAGAGTCGATTTTAGGGTGGGGTTTCGATTGGGATGAGGTTCTTTTGAAATATCATTTGGGAGTTTAGGACTTGATTTTTGTCCAAACCGAGTACTCGGGATCTAGTCCATAGTGTCTGGTTACTGTTTTGGTGAAAAATCTATTTGAAGTTATAAGTTTCAGTTTAGATTGAGTATGTTATGCGAGTTGTACCATCATGAATCCGAGTTGTAACATCATGAATCCTAGGAATGTAGCATCATGAATCCTACGAATGTAGAAAGCTTTGATTGATTCTTTGTATTTTATTGGATTATTTTATTCTAAATGTTGATGTATTGTGTTTCTTTACTTTACAGTAATGATAGAATGGTGAAACTCATAATACACTTCAGTGGTTTTATGAGAATAGAGGCAGAAGATTACAAGTATTTGGAGGAATTAGGACAAAGAAGATTGACATGGAAGTGAATCAACGTTTTGTTTTGTTTTGTTCCTATCATTCCATGAACTGTTTTGTTTTGTTTTAGGTCACTCATGATATTCCTGACAATGTAGTACTACTTTGTCTACTTTTGGGTAATGATATGGATATGTTGTTGCTGAATTTACTACTTTACTTCCCATTCATTAAAAACACAAGCAATGCTACAACTAAACTGCTGTCAACTTTCACTACACAAGTGTTCCCGTGAATGTCAACCTTCATTCCCATTACAAACAAGATTGTCAACTTTCATTATTCCCATTACAACTACACAAGAATATTACTCAAGCACGATAGTACATTGCTACAATTGCCAACACAACTCCAACCACGGTGGTAAATACAATAGTCAAATAAATCAAAACATTCCGCAACACCCGACTCCTCTCGGTTATTATCAACACTTTTCGTTTGAGTGTTTCACATTCTAAACTTGTGTGCTTCAATTCATCCATTCTTGAACTCGGCGAAACCACCTTATTTTCAAGATCACTACTTAGCGTTCTTACCGTGTCTCTTAAATGTTTGATCTCCTCTCTTTGTTGAGTCATGACATCTCTTGCCTCCAATAACGCAATGTGTTGCCATCCATGCGGTTTCTCTAAATCATACCAACAGAAAAAATTGCAAGACTCGAAACCAAGACCAATTTTACGCCTTCTACAAGTGTAAAACCTTCTTCCGGGATTGTCATTAGTCCATGATTTCAAGATTTTTGCTGGTCGATTGCAATTACACAACACAGTACTCCCACTTTTGTAATCTATTGTTGAAGAACTTCCACTATGAGACATCTTCACACAAAAAATCAGTATATCATTATCAAATAAACACCATAAATATCCAATACAAACAACAACAACCCGAATTCAACATCAGCTCTAAAGGTCTATAGAGCATTTCGGCAAACTCCATCACCCCGAATTCATCCCAAATCTCGAATTCAACAAACAACAACAAACCCTAACTCAAAATATACAAAATTTCGACAAACAACATCATCCCAAATTCAATATACACACTAGACAAGCAAAATTGAAACCCGTAAACTCAAAAAACCCAATCCAAAACCACCCCAGCCCCATAAAATCGCAATCAAATTCGGACAAAATCAAATCGTTTTCATCTTTCTTACCTCGACCAACTTCTATATGGTATCTCAAATCTCCATTTAACTCTTCCTTCCTTCCTTCATTTCAACTCGATCGATTTTCTCAAAAATTTTCCCCTTTCTCACAAACCCTAATACAAACGATGTTTGTTAACTTTTTTAACTTTTTTTGATTTAAAATAATCAAGTCCCACATGTTTATTTAAAATAAACGGGGTTAACTCCTTCTTAACGGAGGTTAAACTTCTATTAACGCCGGCTTAAATTCTGTTACTTCTATTTGACGGAGAGTAATTGGGTGTTAAGTTCAGTGTTAAAAATGATAAAACGTTAATTGTAAATGTTTATATTGTAATAAATTTTCAAGGTTTAAAGTGTTAGTGGCTGCCAACTTCGAGATTTTTTATGCGATTTTCCCGATACTTAATAGTAAGCTATATAAATTATGATATAGATTCATCACACAAATATCTTCTGTTTTTTTGGCAGATATGCAAGTCCAGAAATGATTTAATTTTTAATAAAAAGGATATTGTGGATGACACATTGCTCCTAAAAAATTAAGAGGATGACACATTGCTCCTAAAAAGCCAAGAGGAGGACATATTGCTCCTAAAAAGCTAAGAAGATGCTATGGAATGGTTACATCATTTGACAAAGATGGATGATGGATACACTTTAGCAACCATTATGCCTAACAAAAATCAATGGAAGGTACCACCGAAGGACTGGATTAAATATAATTACGATGCATCACATCGAACTAGTAATGATCACTCAGAGTTAGGTTGGATTATCCATAGTGATAACGGTTCTTTTCGTAATGCTGGAAAAAACAAATTCCAAAGTCGATTTATAGTTATTGAAACCGAATTAACTGCACTCCTTTAGACTCTATAATCCGCTTGGTCATTGGGATACTATTATTTTATATTTGAAAAAGATAATTTAACACTAAACAACCTTGTCAATCATAAAGGAATCAACCTGCAACTCCAACATAGACACAATCTACCTTTGGGAAAATAAGTTTAGTGGAATTATGTTTTCTTACCAATCAAGATCAGGAAATCATGCAGCTGATATTTTAGCATCATTATCTCTTACGTCTTCAGTTGTCTAGAATATTTATTCTCTTTTTTCTTTATTTTTAAATTCAACGGTAAACAACAATATTTGTAATTAACAAATTCTTGATGGAAAAAAATATTTCGACGGTTATTGCATCCGAACTTTACACACTCTAAATCATACACGAAGTAATTATTAGAACTATAATTTATACAGATCCTTTAAATCATTTATAATTCATCAAATAGTTTTATGGGGAATTGCTAAAAATGACTCAAAACTTGCCTCTAAATGCAAAAGTAACTTCCATAAAAAATTATTGCAAAACTAATCCATAAGGGTAAGTAAATTACAAAACACTCCTTTTGACTCAAAAATAATGTAGAACTGTCAATTACGTTTCAGTCTCTGCGAAGTCTGCTTCGGTAAGTAGAAACAAAGTACACTTCTCGAGAAGTCTTATTTTATTAAAAAAACACTCGCTACTTTGTTAGCCAAATACAAAGCAGAATTTTTGGGAAGTCTGCTTTGTTTCTGCTTACCAAAGCAGACTTCTTGATAAGTGTACTTTGTTAATAAATTATCTAAATCGAATAAAAATTATGAAATATATAATTTTTAAAAAGAATTTGTTATTAACACAATTTATATACATATATAAAGCAAATAAAAGTTATAATGCATTCAAAAATAAGAAGATTAGATTCGATCTAATGGTATCAAATATTTGATAGTTTTTGTTGTTATATATTGTGGGTTAATAGTTGATGTTTGTGTAAAAAATTCATGTTAGAGTTTGAAATATCATGTGATAAATTTAAAAATTTAGATTTATAAATTTTTAATGGAAAATTGTTTGAGTTATGCATTTACTTATAGATCTTTACTATATTCATCCATTTTTAATAAAATTTTCACATATTTAGTAAAGATTATTATTTAAGGTTTAAGATTATGCAGACTTCTCGAGAATAGTCTGCATTAGATATAACAAAGTAGACTTCCTAAGAAGTCTGCACAAATCAAAAATTATATTCAACTAAACTGGTTTCGTTAAATTTAGAGTTTATGATTGTGCATACTTCTCAAGAAGTCTGCACAAACCGAAATTTAACCAACCAGTTTCGTATTGAGTCTTCAAAGCAAACTTCTCTGGAAGTCTGCAAAAACCAAGAATTTCATCAAACCGGAATTTCAATTTAACCTTACCAAAATTTAGGAAGCAAACTTCTCGGAAAGTCTACTTTTGAACGAAAATACAAAGCAAACTTCTCTAGAAGTGTGCTTTCGAAATTCGATTCGGTTAAATTAAAATTTCAGCAAACCAAAATTTAAATTTAACCTTATTGGCACACTTCTGGGGAAGTTTGCTTTGTTCCAAAGTAGATTTTCCGAGAAATGTGTTTTGTATTTCATATACAAAAGAGACTTTTCGGGAAGTTTGCACAAACTGGAAATTGAAAAAATCATAACTTAAATTTAACATAACTAAATTCACAGTTTTTAACCTAACCAAATTAGACTCTCCGTATATAAAGAAGGTAACCATAAAATTTTACTATAATTTCATTGCCAAAAAAAAATGGGAGCTTCCATCTTCCAAAAAATGACTACAAGGTAAATGTTCTCTTCTTCTCTCTTTACCTCTCCTCTTTTCTCCTCTTTTTCTTCTCATGGTCTTTTTCATCTTGTTATTTTAAAAAAATCATGAGATATGAAAAAGATAAGTTTTTTTATATGGTTTTATCTTTGTGGTTTTAGAATATTTTTATTATTTAGATATTTTGTTATTTTTCTATTATTCTTTCTCATCTTCTATTGTTGTAGATCTTGAAACCGAAGTCAATAGATCTAAAAACGTAAGTTTGTTGCTTTTAGTAGTTGTTAAGTTTTTCGTGGTTTTGTAGATTTTTGTTGTTTTTGTTGTTTTTCTAATCTTTTTTTCTATATTCTTATCTTATTTCTCATCTTCTATTGTTGTAGATATGGAAAAGGAGGTTAAGAGATTTACAAAAAATAAGTTTGTTGTTTTAGTTTTGTGTGAGTTTTAATGGTTTTTAAAATTTTAGATAGTATTTTTAATATTTTCAATAGAGGTTTGAGATTTATGTTGCTTTTACAATTTTTTGAGTTTTATTCCCCGGTTTTGGGTTTGACATTGGTTTTTGAATTGATGGTTTTTCGTGTTGCAGACTTCATTAAAAACTGCAGGTTTCAGTTGCAGACTTCATAACACGTTTTTAAAATTTTAGTTGGTGGTTTTAAGATTTTCAATAGTTTGTTTCAAGATTGTTAACTGTTATTTTGAAATTTATGGTTGTTTTTTGAGTTTTTTAGCAGTTTTACATTATTTTTGAATTGATGATTTTACGAAATTTAAACGGGTAAACTTTATTATAAGTTGTAGACTTCAAATGGATAATTCCTTACAAGTTGCATACTTCACTTGTAGACTTCATTACTAATTGCAAACTTCGTTTGTGTTTTTGTCATATTTAAATTAGCTTTTGTAGACTTTATTATAGCTATCACTATTTTCCATCCGTCCACTTTGTCAGTCAATTTTCTATAAACTCTTACATACTTACAATAAGTTTTTAGCGTATGTCAATTATCTTTCAATCAGTTCAAGTCAAATCATGTAAAACAGTCAGTTATTACAGACTTCAAGCATCATTGTGGAGAATTCAATAAATTACTTTGTATTATTAGTAATTTTTGAAAGTTGAAAACAATATAAATATTGTTGTATTTTTTGTATTTTATTATCTATTTCGATGTTTTTCTAGTAAGTATTTTGTATACTTATACAATTACAAAATGACAACTATTAAAAACATAAATATTACTATAAAAATTTATAAGCACTTTTACACACACTTAAGAATTTAGTGCACACTTCTTAATAACAAGAGAGAGCAAGAGAATTGAATGAAAACAATAAATCTATGATCTGTAAAATCTAAAGATATGTCTTAACAATTTCATCAAAAGACTAAGTTAACTACAAAAAAATTTCCTACTGTTTGATTATCCACATAAAAAATCATGTCTCTATTATATTCCACTCACAACAAAAATTTGGATCATTATGTGAAATACAATTAATAAATTTTATTAGATCATCGTAGAAATATTACCTGTTTTGTATTTCATTTACAAAGTAGACTTTTTGATAAATCTGTTTTGTATTTCACTTACAAAGCAGACTTCTCCAGTAGTCTGCTTCGTATTTCATTGACAAAGCAAACTTCTCAAAATATCTGTTTTTTTCGAGAAAGAAAACATCTTTGATGACCAAAAAAGGAAAAATTTGCAATTCACCAAGTGTTTTTCCAAAGCAAAATTTTCGAGAAATCTGTTTTTCGGAAAAAACCGCTTTGATGACAAAAAAGTAAAAATTTGGAATTGACCAAGTGTTTTTCCAAAACAGACTTCTCGAGAAGTCTGTTTGTCGGGAAAAAACCGCTTTAATAACAAAAAACAGAAAAATTTGTAATTGACCAAGTGTTTCAAAGCAGAAGCCTGCTTTCTCGGGAAAAAACTGCTTTGCTGACAAAAAATGTTAGTTTTCTGCAATTGAACATAAATTTTTTCCAAAGCAAACTTCTTGAGAAGTCTGCTTCGTCCGGAATAAATATCACACACTTCTCGAGAAGTCTGGTTTGGTAACAAAAAAGTTTAGTTTTTTGCAATTGACCATGAATTTTTTCCAAAGCAAACTTGTCAAAAAGTTTGCTTTGTACGGAATAAATTTTGTAGACTTCACGAGAAGTCTACTTTGGTGACAAAAATGTTAGTTTTCTACAATTGACCATGAATTTTTAACATTTTCAATAGATGCTTGAGATTTATGCTGGTTTTACAATTTTTTGAGTTTTCTTTGCCGGTTTTATGTTTGACATTGGTTTTTGAATCGATGGTTTTTCGTGATACAGAATTGATTACAAGCTGCAGGCTTCAGTTCCAGACTTTATAAAACGTTTTAAAAGTTTTAGTTGGTGGTTTTAAGATTTTCAATAGTTTGTTTCAAGATTGTTAACATTATTTTGAAATTTATGGTTGTTTTTTGAGTTTTTTAGCAGTTTTACATTATTTTTGAATTGATGATTTTACGATATTTAAATGGGTAGACTTTATTATAAGTTGTAGACTTCAAATGGATAATTCATTACAAGTTGCAGAATTCATTTGCATATTTCATTACTAATTGCAAACTTCGTTTGTGTTTTTGTCATATTTAAATTAGCTTTTGTATACTTTATTGTATCTATCACTATCTTCCATCATTCCAATTTGTTAGTCAATTTTCAATAAACTCTTACATACCTACAATAAGCTTTTAGCGTATGTCAATTATCTTTCAATCAGTTCAGGTCAAATCATGTAAAACAGTCAGTTATTGGAGACTTCAAACAGTATTGTGAAGATTTCAATAAATTGCTTTGTATTATAATTAATTTTTGAGAATTGAAAATAATATAAATTTTGTTGTATTTTTTGTATTTTATTATCTATTTCGATGTTTTTCTAGTAAGTATTTTGTATATTTATAAAATTACAAAATGATAACTATTAAAAACACAAATATTACTATAAAAATTTATAAGCACTTTTATACACACCGAATAACTTATTGCACACTTCTTAATAACAAGAGAGAGCAAGAGAATTGAATGAAAAATAATAAATATATGATCTGTAAAATCTAAAGATATGTATAACAATTCCATCAAAAGACTAAGTTAACTACAAAAATTTTCCTACTCTTTGATTATCCACAAAAAAAATTATGTCTCTATCATATTCTACTCACAACAAAAATTTGGATCATTATGTGAAATACAATTAATAAATTTTATTAGATCATCATAGAAATATTACCTACTTTGTATTTCATTTACTAAGTTGATTTCTCGACAAGTCTACTTTGTATTTCACTTACAAAGCAGACTTCTCCAGTAGTCTGCTTCGTATTTCATTGACAAAACATAGTTCTCGAAAAATCTGTTTTATCGAGAAAGAAAACATCTTTGATGACCAAAAAAGGAAAAATTCGCAATTCACCAAATGTTTTTCCAAAGCAGATTTTTCGAGAAATCTGTTTTGTTGGAAAAAACCGCTTTGATGACAAAAGAGTAAAAATTTGGAATTGACCAAGTGTTTTTCCAAAATAGACTTCTCGAGAAGTCTGTTTTGTCGGGAACAAACCGATTTGATAACAAAAAATAGAAAAATTTTTAATTGACCAAGTGTTTCAAAGCAGAAACATGCTTTCTCGGGAAAAAACTGCTTTGTTGACAAAAAGGTTAGTTTTCTGCAATTGAACATGAATTTTTTCCAAAGCAAACTTATTGAAAAGTTTGCTTTGTCCAAAATAAATCTCGAATACTTCTCGAGAAGTCTGATTTGGTAACAAAAAAGTTTAGTTTTTTGCAATTGACCATAAATTTTTTCCAAAGCAGATTTGTCGAAAAGTTTGCTTTGTCCGGAATAAATTTTGTAGACTTCTGGAGAAGTTTGATTTGGTGACAAAGGTTAGTTTTGTACAATTGACCATGAATTTTTTCCAAAGCAGACTTTTCGAGAAATCTGCTTTTTCCGGAATAAATTTCGCAGACTTTTCGAGAAGTATGTTTTGGTGACAAAAAGGTTAGTCTTCTGCATTTGACCATAAATTTTTTGCAGAGTAAATTTCTCGAGAAGTCTTCTTTGGCTAGAATAAAACTCGCAAACTTCTCGAGAACTCTGTTTTGATGACAAAAAATTAGTTTTTTTTGTAATTGACCATGATTTTTTTTCAAAATAGGCTTCTCGAGAAATTTGTGAGTTTTATTCCGGTCAAATCAGATTTCTTGAAAAGTGTTCTTTAGAAAAAAAATCATTGTCAATTGCAGAAAACTAACTTTTTTGTCACCAAAATATACTTTTCGAGAAGTGTGCGAGTTTTATTATGGCCAAAGCGGACTTCTCGAGAAGTCTGCGAAATTTATTCTGGACAAACTAGACATCTCGAGAAGTTTGTTTTGGAAAAAAATCATGGTTAATTGTAGAAAACTAACATTTTTTTGTCACCAAAGCAAAATTTTTGAGAAGTCTGCAAAATGTATTCCGGACAAAACAGATTTCGAAAAGTCTGCTTTGGGAAAAAATCATGGTTAATTACAGAAAACTAACATTTTTGTCATCAAAACGGTTTTTGTCTTGATAAACCAGATTTCTCGAGAAGTTTGTTTTGATAATGAAATACAAAACAGATTTTTTGAGAAGTCTATGATATACAACAAAAAAATCATAGCCAAACACGAAAACTAACATTGGATCTTGATTTTTAAGTTGGGCAACTTCAAGGATTACCGATATAGACTTCTAGAAGATTATTTTCGTGGTTGTGTCCAATGAAGAACTACTAACAACCACGACAATAGTGGTTGTCTGCAATGAAAAAGATAACATTTTTTGTAAAACTTTTGAAAACAATTGTCCATAATGGTCTTTTTGTATTTTTTTAAAAAACAAAAATAATTATAAGGTAATTACAAAATTGTAAATAGAATTATTGTTGAAAGATAAAAAATAATAAAGGATAATTTTTGCAAAAATAAGTTTAAGAGGATTGAACTTGCATTTGGACTAATTTTTTTAGGTTACTTTTGCAAATCACCCTTTTTATTGTAAAATTGCGATCAATTTATCGTAATTACGTTTAACAGGGCTGTGATTGTACTAACTAAAGTTTTTGCATAACATAATCCGATCCAGATTACTTGGATCTCGCATAATCTTCAAATTAAAAAAAAAACTGTTTTCTTACATTAAACTCCAATTTGATTTTGTCCCAATTACGAATTAGGGTTCATAGAAAAAATCAAAAGTGAAATCGATTTTGATTTGAAGTTGAAATCGAGTTCTATTTGAAGGTGAAAAACAAAATTGAAAAGGAAATATGAAATGGTAATCTTTAAACTTGATGAATAACTTCAATGTTACAAGACTTTTTTTTGCCACTTTTGATTAACACCACAATCGTTCCCTGGTTAAAGGATATTATAATGTTACAAGACTATTTATACACATCAAAATAACTATTTGAATTCTACCATAATTAAAAATATGATAATAATAATATAGTCAATGGTTTTAATAAGTGATGATAACAATGTAATCAATGGTATTCAAAGGTGATGATAACAATGTAGTCAATAATTTTAATACGCCCCCTCAAGATGGACGAAACGGAATGAGATCAATCTTGGAACACAACAGAGCGAAGCGAGAACGAGGCAATGGCTTAGTAAGTACATCCGCAAGCTAGTCCGTAGATGCGACATGAGACACACGAAGATTACTAGATTGAACAAGACCAGGAATGTAACGATAATCAACGATAACATGTTTCATGCGAGAATGGAAGACAGGATTAGCACAAAGATAGGTGGCTCTCACATTGTCACAGTAAATAACTGGAGCGGTAGAGAGATAAACACCCAACTCAGTAAAGAGAGAACAAATCCACTGAACCTCTTACGCTGTCGTTACAACAAACTTGTACTCAGCCTCTGTCGAGGAACGAGCAATGGTAGGTTGTTTCTTAGCAGACCATGAAATGAGATGATGTCCAAGATACAAAAGATACGCCCCCATAGAGGAATAATCGTCTTTATCACCAGCCCAGTCAGCATCCGAGTAAGCATGAAGGATAAGAGGATTAGATGTCGAGAAAAAAATTCCACGATTTCCAGTACCACAAAGATAACGCAAAATGCGTTTTGCGGCAGCCCAAAGTTCTGAAGTTGGCTGATGCATGTACTGAGACAACTTGTTAATCGCAAAGGCAATATCCTTACGAGTAAATAACAAGTATTGAAGACTACCAATAACCATACGATACTCGGTTGGATCGGAAAGAACAAAACCACCCAGTTTCGTTAAAAGTGGTTTGTCGGCCATCGGAGTGAGAACGGGTTTGGCATCTAGCATGTTAACACGGCGAAGTAAGTCATTGATATATGTAGTGTGTGTAAGTGTGAGGCCAGAAGTAGTGCGAGCAAATTCAATCCCAAGAAAATAGTTGAGAGGACCCATATCCTTGAGAGAAAAATGATGACCAAGAACATCAATGAATCATTGTACATGAATTGTCGAATTGCCAGTAATCACAATATCATCAACATATACAAGAGCAAAGATGATCGCATCAGAAGATTGAAGAATAAATAAAGATGCATCCGCCAATGAATTGACAAACCTGATTCGAGAAGAAACGAGCGAAGGGCATTGTACCAAGCACGTGGTACTTTCAAACCATAAATAGCTTTCTTAAGACGACACACATGATTAGGACGATTATGTTCAATGAAACCCAGAGGCTGTTCCATGAACACAACTTCATCAAGGGGACCTTGTAAGAAGGCATTGTTGATATCAAGTTGTCAAATAGTCCAATTGCGTGAGGTTGCAAGGCTAAGTACTAGAAGAACCGATGCCCTTTTGACAACAGGACTAAAGGTCTCAAAGTAGTCTATTCTTGGACGTTGATTGTACCCTTTGGCAACTAATCTTGCCTTGTATCGCTCAATTGAACCATCCAAAAGACGTTTATGCGGAACACCCAATGACAACCAATAAGATTTTCCACAGAATCAAGAAGAACCAAGTCCCATGTATCATTGCGTATTTGGGAGTTTATTTCATCACTCATGGCATGACGCAGTTGGGATATGCAAGAGCTTGACGATAAGTGCGATAAGTGCTAGGTTCAATCTCGTGGTAAGGTTCAACTACAACAGCGAGAGTAAACTTAGTCTTCGGCTTGGAGATTTGATTTTGAGCCCTTGTGATCATAAAATGAGTGTTAACATGTGTATTAACCATCAAGGCAAGCTCAACAGTTGTTGATGTAATAGGAAGTGCATTAGTAGAAACCGAATCATCAGAAATAGAGGATGCAAGAAGGGGAGATGAGTTACATGGTACCTCGGATGACACTTCCAAGGTCGGCGGTGACGAATCTAAGTTAGGAGCAGGCATAGCTTCGGGATGAAAGAGTAGCGTCACAGAGAGAGAAGAGATGGAGAAGTCTTCAGTGGTTGGAGCCGACTGAGAAGAAGTAAATAACTTTGATCAAGGAAAGATGTCCTCATAAAACTCCACATGTTGTGACACATACAAGCGTGAACTTTTTGGATCAAAGCAAAAATAACCACTTTGTGTTAAGAAATACTCAAGAAAAAGACATGGAGAAGAACGAGGCTCAAGTTTTATTGGAAGTATAAGGTCGTAACCAAGAAAAGCAAAGACAACCAAAGACTCTAAGTTTTTGATAATTAGCAGAAGTGCCAAAAAGCATAGTATAAGGAACTTTGAAATGAAGAGCAGAAGAGGGAAGACGGTTGAGAAGATAAATGGTTGTGGCAAAGGCAAATGACCAAAATGTAACGGGAAGAGAAGCATGTGAAAGAAGAGACAATCCAGTTTCAACAATATGTCTATTCTTTCTTTTAGAAATCCAATTATGTTTTGGGGTATACGGAGGAGTTTTTAAGTGAGAAATGCCATGAGTGGAAAGAAAATTTTCCATTGCCATAAATTCACCACCATTATCAGTATACAATTTGATAATGCGGGTTTGAAATTTGCTTTCAACCAAAGCCTTAAATTTGACAAAGGTTTCAAACACTTGAGAATTTTTTTAGTGCATAAAACCAATTGTAACGAGTAAAATGGTCCACAAGGACTAAGTAATACTTGTATCCATCAAAAAAAAAAGTCAGAAAAGTCCAAAAATCAGAGTAGAGAAGCTTAAGTGCTTTAGAAGATTGAATAGTATTGACAGCAAAAGGAATTTTGTGGCTTTTATTGATGGAACACGATTTGTAAAACAAATAAGAAGAAGCTTTATTGGATAAAGGAAGTTCAAAACTGATAATTTTTTTATTTAGAAGAATGACATGGGGATGACCCAAACGAGAATACCAATTAAAAAAAAGTTTTAAAACCAATAAGTGCACGATATGGGGTTGAAACAAAGGACAATAATGACAACTCATACATCCCATCTTTAGTTTTGCCCTTTGGGGACTAGTGATTCTGACTTTAGATCTGTCATCTGAAACTCCAAAGGATCAAACGTAATAGATACGTTATTATCAGCACATAATCAATAGACAGAAATAAGATTCTTTGCCATAGTGGGAACATGAAGAACATTAGATAATCGCCAATGTGCGACTGATTAGCGACTGCATGTGGTAGACCCACTTGTTGGTCACATATTAGTCGCAAAATATGCGACCGATTTGATACCACGGTAGAAATGGCACTTCAGTCACAAAATGGTGGCAAACCAACAACATGAAAAATATGTGCGTAGTAGGTATACCTACAAATAAACGATCACACTATTGTGGTCGCAAAGTAGTCACAAAGTAGTGGTAAAATCTTTTATATATATATATATATATATGGTCCCATGTCTCTTCTCTCATTTGTATAATCAAAAAAGAAAAAAAAACTTCAAACATGTGGAGAAATTACAATAATTTGAAAGATTGGATGCCGAACTAGAAGATGAATTTCAGTATAATATTTCATCTTCAGAAGACGATGAGGACGAATATATATAATATATTTTACTTATAAACTAATATTAGAAATTATGTATGCATTTATGTATAGAAACTCTAAAACAATAATTCTTATTATCAATTTTTATTACCAATTTCTATTAACTATTTTTTTTCTAATTTTTAACTATGTAGTCGCAAATTGGTCGCTAATTAGCGACTACATGTGGTTTTTTGGAACGTAGTCACAAATAAATTACAAAAGTAGCGACCAATTTGCGACTACATGTGGTTTTTTAGAACGTAGTCACAAATTAGTCACCAAAATTGCGACCATTTTGCAAATACATCTAAATTTTTATACAATGGTCGCAAATGTCGCAATTTAGGACCAATTTACGACTACAAATGTTTTTTTATATGTTTCTTATATATTTTTCACATTTAAAACTTATATTTTCAATATTAGGCATGTAAAAATCATTTCAAGTGGAAAAATATAAACAAAACCATAATTGTGTTGATATAAATTTATGAAACATATGAAGTGTATATGAGTAGTATAAGGTTAAGGAAATGTGTTAATTGTTTTAGGTAAATAATATGTAAATTTGATAAATGTGTAAATTGTTGTTGTTTACTTGGTAATTGAAGTTTATACAACTCATAATGATGTTATTAATCATAATTTGTACAAAAATATTATAATTTAGGGTTTATGATATTAATTTTGACTAATTTGCCACCACATTGCCACTATATTGGGACCGATATACGACTAATATGCGACCAATATGCGACCACCATTAATTTGGTGGGAGTTGAAAGTTTTCAGAAATTTCAACTGCCGCCAAATTAATTGGTGCTCGCAAATTGGTCAAAAATTTTGCGATCAATTTGAGATCATGTATTTAATTTTTAATTTTGCCACTAATTTACGACCACGTGCGTAGTCGCAAATATATATATACATGACTTTTTCCCCTCATTTTTTACACTTCAAACAATCCTCCAACTTTCTAAAATCCTCTCAAACACTTTAACAAAATTCCAAAAAAAAAGCCAATACCCATTGGCAAGTAGCGGTAGGTCGTTGAGAGGTCGTGAAAGACGACAAATTCCGTCGTCTTCTGGCCATAACTCATCGGTCTCTTTGAACCCCTCATCCACCTCTTATAGAGCGGCATCCCACCTACCTCCCCAATATACGTTCACTCCTCACACGGTTCCTGAAACTGAACCGTTTAATCGATTTCAAGAATCGGAGGAGCATGAAGAGCAAGAGGTTCCGCCTTCCGAAACGGAAATGGGAGAACAAACTATCACCTTAGATAGTTTGTTAGAAATCCCGAGGCGGGACCAGTACTTGACAACGTTGTCTCTAGTGCCGGTATCGAACACGACCTGGTAACATTTTTAAATTATTTATTTCAATTTATTTAATTAAAATTAATAAAAATATTATTAATTATTTATTAAAAATTAATATAATTAATAAAATTACTAAAATTTTTATTATTAAAAATTTATAAAACTTTATTTGAAATTCAAAATTTTTAATATATTTAAATTATTAAATTATTTATTTCAATTTATTTAATTAAAATTAATAATAATATTATTAATTATTTATTAAAAATTAATATAATTAATAAAATTACTAAAATTTTTATTATTAAAAATTTATAAAACTTTATTTGAAATTCAAAATTTTTAATATATTTAAATTATTAGGTTTGACCGGGACAAAGGAGTATTATAACCCGTCAGATTTCAAAAATTCTAAAACACATATTTGACGGCCTCTACTAAAATTGGATGATCGTACCAACTGAAATACTGGAGAAATATTTTATATAATTTATGGTAAGTATTTTTTTAGTTATTATTATTTTTAATTAATTTTTGATTTAATAAAAATTATTAATTACTAAACTTAATAAATTTTAAAAAGTACAAGCAATCGTACACTTGAGATCCTTTGATCACCTTGGTGGTACGAAAAAAGTTTGAATCTGTCTATGTAAGACGGAGGAAAGGGATGGTGAGAATAGTTCATACAAATGACAAATATCCAAGGTGGATTTTTTTTGAGTGGTACAAAATAATGACACACTATTAGGAAACAAAAAATGGCAAATGAGAGGAATAAAAAATCCTCCAACAATCACAACTCCTCTCGGGATGGTCTTGGTCCGCACAAACATTTATCGGGGCAAAAATCATATATCCATATTCAACAGGAAATGGTAAGTTAATTACAAAAATTAATTTTAAATTAAATTATTTATTTATTAATAATTTATTTCAAAATTTAAGAAAATAATTTGGGACGACCGGTATTAATTGGTGAAGTTTTATAAAGACTCACACTCGGGAGGATGGTTCGGATGTCGATTTGAAAGCAAAACAAATTTATGAATCATACGAATATAACATCCAAAAAAAGATGGTGATCGTTGAGGTTGATCCGTGTGAAACGTCGGACAGTCCTTCCCGTCAAATAGAGATCTTCATTCAGGTATAACATATTTTTTAAAAAATTTCTTTTATTTTTACTAATTTTTAAATTATTTCTTAGTCATTTGTTACGGATGACCGAAGATGTCTTTACGAACTCAGTAGTCTTAACCGCATTCACGGGTCGGGTAGGCGCAGTGGCTTCTCATCCACTATTTCCGACTTTGTTGCGCTTCAAAATCAACTACTCGCCACGCAATGACAGATTGAAAAAACAAGTTGCAAGAATACGTGGATCGAAGAACAAAATGCGCAAATGCTTGAAGCAAATCATCGAATGGAGCAACGAGTTAGATGAAGAACGTAGACAGCGGGAATTACGGGATCAATAAAACCAAAAGTGTATAAACAGCTTGGAGATGATTGCCAACTATTTCCAACGGACGGATCCAGTTTTTGCGACGTTTATGCGGGATAACAATGCACCACCCGGACCATCGAACGTTTCACCAATATTTTCGTCTTCCAATTTTTAATTTCTGCATCGAGAAAATTATTTTTTTTCCTTTTTATGTAATTTGAATCTTATAATTAATACATTTATTATTTTTCTTTTAATAATTGTTTTTTTAATTTAAATTTTAAATACTAATTTAATTTATAATTTAATTAATAATTAATTTAAAATATAATTATTAATTATTATAAATATATAATTTAATAATTAATATTTATTAAATATTACAAATAATTAATTTTTAATTATAATAATAATTAATACAAATATGTATTATTTTATTAAAAATCAATTAAAATATTTGTTAATTTTATAATATTTTTTAATTTTAATTTTCAAATATTTAATATATTATTTTTTTTTTTAAATAATTCGGTTGTGGTCGCAAATTGGTGACAAATATTTGTGACCGATTTGCGAACACAGTTGATATAAAAAAACTGTGATCGTAAATCAGTCACAAAACTTGCGACGAATTTGCGATCATGGTTAAGTGTAGTTACAAATCGGTCACAAGATTTTGTGTCTGAGTTGCAACTACTCTTGTTTTTCACGCAGTCGCAAAACGGTTACAAAATTTTGTGACCGATTTGCATCTACAATGTAACAGTAGTCACAAATTGGTCACAAAAGTTTGTGTCCGATTTGCGCTCACGGTGGAAAACGTGGTGGCAAATTGGTCACAAACTTTTGACTGATTTGCGAACATAACTTTTGTGACAACATATGTAGTGCCAAAGTGGTAGCAAATTTTGTTACTACGGAGGAATGACAAATTAGTTGCAAATTCCATGACTAGAAATTGGTCGTTAATTATTCGGAAAATGTACGACTATTACCAAAATGTACAACGCAAATGCAAAATCATTAGCAAAATATACGAAAAATTAGTGACCAATTTGCGACGAAGGATTTGCGACCATGGGTTGTGGTCGCAAATTAGTTGCAAATTGGCGTTTTTCGACCACTTTGTGACCACATGCGTGGTCGCAAATCAGCTGTTTTCTTGTAGTGATTTGCACGAGGTTGCCACTTGTTCTGTGGTGAAAACGATTGTTGGATGAGTTTGTATTGATAGCAGCGTTAAGCACTATGGCCTTGTTTCCCACATGCTTGGCATCGTCCAAGGTATGGACGTCTTTGATAAGAAGATTTGTTACCATAAGCAGGACGAGAATTATTTGTATGGCGATAAGGAGGCCTCCAATTATAGTTGTGAGGACATGTAGCAGCAGCATGAATAGTGACACGGAACGATGCAATTATAGTTGCGGGGACATGTAGCATTACAAATTATGGCAGTCTCGCGATTTCTACGTTTCTCATGCAATGTTTCAAATGTGACAGCAGTTTCACGATTCTAAATAGCGTCACACAAGACACGATAATCTTCAAGGAGACCATCAATGATGAATTCAATAAGAGCTTAAGGATCGACAGACTTGCTGAGAAGAGTTAATTGATCAATCTTGGATTTCATCAATTGCATGTACTCGTCAATGTTTTTGGTATATTTTGTGGTTTTCTTCAACTGATCTTTGAATTGCTTAATATGCCCATGAGATGGATTTCCATAGATTTTTGCAAGAATCTGTCATGCTTCAAGAGAGGTGTTGGCTTTGGTCAAAAGGGACTGCAAGGATGTAGAAATTGAACTAAGAAGAGCAACAAAGATGAGTTGATATTATCAAACCCAAGATGTGAATTTTGGATTGACAGAAATAGAATCATCAACAGTAATCGTTGGGTGGAATAGGGGCTGATTCATTGATGTATGCAGAAAGCCCATGACCACCGACAAATAAACAAAACTGAAAACACCACGACATATAGTTCGTGGGTAAGCTTGGTAACGCCAGTCATATTAACAAAGAGAATTGATGTTGTAGGATCCACCGGATTGGCTAGGGTTGTAGTCTTGAATTCAAAAGAAATAGACATGATAAGAGAATATTAGGCGACAATAGAGAGGTAGCCAACAACACAAAACATAAGCCAAAGAAGAATTTTTTTTGATCGATATGGCTCTGATACCATATGAAATGGTAATTTTTAAACTTGATTAATAACTTCAATATTACAAGACTATTTATACACATTAAAATGACTATTTGAATTTTACAATAATTAAAAGGGAGAAGTACTAGAATGACGTGGAATTCACTACTAATTATTTTTTGACCCTAATGTTTTATTAATTACTAAAATAATTTAGATACCGAGTGTATCTTTCATCGCCGTTATTACAAAAAACGTAATTATGCAAAATGTCATTACTATTCTCTAGAATTTTTAGATACGTTGGCGGAAAAGGTACTGTTATTACGAAAATGCCATTGAAATTCAAGGATATCAAAATAAATCTGGCATGAAAAATATGTCGCAGTTTTTTACGTAATAGTGGCAGACTTTACAATTCTGCGACAGACTTATTAAGTCTTTCACAAATTTAATAAGTCTGTCGCACACTTATTAAAGTCTGCCAACAAAATATTAAATCTGCAGTACTTTTATTTGGTTTTACTTAATCTTCTGTAGTTTTATAAGTCTGCGATAGGCTTAATTTGGATTGAACACAGTTTTATTAAGTTTGTGGTCACACTTGGTAAGTATGATGCAGACTTATGTTGGAAGATGGACAAATTTTTGGAAATACGACCTCGCAGATTTATTCTTCTTATGGCAGATTCACATCAAATCTGCTATCGAAAAAGATTTACAAGATAATTACTAGAATAATATTTCGTCGTGGCAGATTTTTTTTAACGACAAAACAGATTTTTATTAAATCTGTCTGTTACGACAATTTGTCCAATACGAAACAATAGATTTAATTAGGACTAAACAAACTTTTTCGATTTTACATTTGATAGCAGACTTTTGGGTCATAACAGACATCTGATTGCAGACTTATTAATTTTCAAAATGCCAATTTTAATCCTCTTTGAAAATTATGTATGAGACGATTCTAGGGTAGCCGCCACATCTTCTTAAACCTCGAGCACATCGATTTTTAGTTGAACTCAAAAGCATTAATTTTTACTCATTTTCTTCACATTCTTTCTCGTAAAAGAGTTCTTCCTATATAAATTTTATCTATGGAGGACATAATTCTTGTTTGTGGTGAATGGAGTTTTCAGAAAATTCGATGGTCATTCAATATCAATAACAAAGAACGGTGTAAAATTATGTCTATAAATGATAAGACACGTTTCAAAGATTTTTTGATGATGGTTTATGAAGAATACGAAGTCGATAGAACTGAATTAAGTTACATGTTTCCGAAAAAGATGTTGGGGAAATTACCGGTAAACACACCTCTGGTGAAAGGTGGGAAGTTGTCGATAGCTACATGGGTTTTTGGGTATGATTAAAATCAAGGCAATTCGTTTATGTGTGGAGGTTAGAGAGAAAAAGAAAGCAAAAGTTGATAGTATTTCAATTCATCGTGACGACGATGATTTTTTTAACTACGAATATCGGCACAATGAACATAAGGAGGTTGGCGAAGATCAACACAGCGAAAAACCAACTGCTGAAATGGTTTCACCATGTGAAGACGAAGAACCAATATGGTGGTAGTTTTGTTGTAAATGTGGCATATTTAATTTAATATGGTGACAGTTTTTACGTAGTTGTGACAGATTTATTTTAATATGGTAACAATTTTTTGTAATTGTGGCAGAGTTATTTTATTATGACCATAGTTTTTGTTAGTTGTGACAGATTTATTTTTATACGGTGAAAGTTTTTGTGTGTAGTTGGCATACTGGAAGCGTATCGGACACTTAAACATGCACGATAGAGAGAGAACCTAATAGGACGATGACTTATCAAATATCACATCTCATTTCTTCCATCAATTGCCAAATGATGTGTTAGAAAATAGTGAACAACTTTTACAAACCAAATTTAATCTACTTCTTTAAGTTTGATAAAAACATCAACTGATTAATTTCTCAAGAAAGTCTAAACATCAGTACAAACCGCTTCTTCTATCATTTGTACGTTGGACAAAAGACAATTGTAATTCATACTCCAGTTTTGCATAGGCGTTTTACCTTCTCGATAAAAACCCATAGGATAATTCTTGTTCACTGAAGTATTCATACCAAACAGAAAATATTTGAAAAATAAATATGTTATCAATTATAAATACGTTTGTCATCGTATACACATAAGTCTGCTATCATATGCACATAAGTCTGCCATCACTATCTTTAGTAAAATCTTCAGTAAATCTGCCAACACTATCTTTAATAAGTTTGCCACCAAAGTTACTTTAATCATGTTTCAATAAATGTGTTCACGAAAATTTTTAAATCTGCCAACAATATCGATTAAATATTTTATCAATATTCAACAGTAATATGAGCAAATAAATTTGTCATTCTTTATTAATAAATCTGTCATCAAATACAATAAATCAGCTATGAAATATACATGAAATTCAAAAACTGTACTTGAATCTAAATGAATGAATGCTTACCGGATTTCGTGTCGGAATTTCATAAAATCTACAACAAATGATGTAATATGTCATAAAATCTACAACAAACGTTAGTTTATGACAATAAACAATTTTTACACAATGCATGACATAAAATATGAAAAATATACCAAAGATAGTATATGACGAGTGCTAAGACGAAAGAGATGACGTAGCCACGACGGAAAAACTAGAAAATAAAACTTCAAAACAAACACGAAGACGGCGAAACGCAACAAAAGAAATATTGGAATACGAAAAGACATAGGAAATCGCCGAAAATGAACACGAACACGGAGAAACACGAAGAAAACACGAAATTTTCGTCGAGAATGGTGAAAGAGTTTGGATTTCGAAAATTGGAATTAAGTCGCAAATGGTGAAAGAGTTTAGAATTTTGAAAATATTTATTAAAAGTTGAAGTGAAGTGAAAAAAATACGATCGTATGCGAAATAACTGAACTAATCTTTTATTTTTTTTCAAAATATATTGTGTTACCATAGTTTACATGACTTTTAACCAAAGTTTCGAATCATTTTAATAATCATGCTTGACACGGAATTATCTAAATGATTACGGGATGAATATGGGTCATTCTGGATAATTATCCTAATTAAAAATATGATGATTAACATAGTCAATGGTTTTAATAAGTAATGATAACAATATAGTAATAAGTGATAATAACAATGTAATCAATGATATTAAAAAATGATGATAACAATAGAGTAAACTTACTATTTAGAAATTAGTGTTCATATGTAAAAGTGATTTTTATAATAAGATTTTCCACAATGGGATTTCGAAACGTCTTTTCATCTTGTCCACAATGGGATTTTCATCGTGTCCGTTGTAAAAACATCTTTTCTTTATACTTGAACTTCACATCACTGGATTTCCAATCACATTATACCACTTCATGTAATATTTCTGGACTGATATAAAAACATTTGAAACAACACATCTACTTGTAAAATTCCGTTACAAGTGCACTTTCATACAACTCACCTCTAACTCAACCCATCTCCAAACAATATATTCGAAGCAGAAAAAAGAATCTATTACTTGGAATATCTCTTTTGATTGTTTTTTTTATGATAAATAAAATATACAATTAGAAATAGAATAATAACTAAATATGTTTTATAAAGGAATGAGTACATCAATACCATCGCACTAGAAGCCGAGTAAGATCCCATTAATATATATACTATGAGACAAGCGGCAAAAATAAAATCAGACATAAAAAATCTTAGTAATATGTTCAACAATTATGTACAAAGTTTCATTTCAATCATATAAGATTGGAGAATTACATGAAGCTGGATTTGGTAAAGAAATACAAAAAGGAGACTATGAGCAACTAAACACTACAACAACTTTACTTTTTCTAGTTCTGCAATACTTTAAAGATACAATCTTGTTCATCATTGCTAAACAAACTTAAAAAGACATTATAAGGAACTTCAAGAGACCTAAATGCATATTTAAATTTTTTATGTTTAAATTAACAAGTTTATTTGTCTTGTTTTTACACATATGTGACTATTAAATTTAAGAGTCTTTTATTTGTCATTAGGTCCTAATATCTTGTTATTTTTTTATTTTAGTTCTTCCATTATATTGTATTTTCAAACCTAGAAGGCACATGCTACTATACTAGTATATAAAGTCCCTTTTCAGCATGCTACTATACTACTATACTAGTTTTATGAAATAAAAACCTAATTTTTCTTCCTTTGAAAGTAGCTAACACCTCTAGCATTCTTGTGTGAGAATCTTTGAAGGTTGAGTGCTTTAGACTTATCACGGACCTTGCATAATCTGTGTGGCATCTTTTGATCCACCTATCTACCAAATACTTATTTAGATCCTCTAGAATTGCTCTACAACGAGCTGAAGGATGACCATTAATCTGTTCATCAACCCATCATTCATGAATTTCTAGAAAGTGTTGTACAACCATCTAGAATCTCTTCAATAGTTTCCCTTGCTCGAACAAGCCCTCCTGTTCCTGCATCATATGGTATCAGAGTTTAATCGCTCCTATTCAGGTTTATCTACCACCATTTTGGTTTTTACTCTGTCATTTTCTTATTAACTTGCTATCAAACTACATCTCCTTATAAAACACATAAAAATCAGACCCCAATATGTTGTTTTGTGTGTTAAAATCCAGTAACATCATTAGTTGTTGATAATTGTGTTCTTGCAACTAGATTTTTCGATTTTCAGTTGTGTTTGATTGTGTCTATTTGAATTTCTTTGTTGTTGCAACTAGATTTATCGATTTTCAATTGTTTTTTATTTTGTCTATTCAATTTCCTTTGGTGCTACAACTATATCTGTCAATTTTCAGTTGTTTTTATTGTGTCTATTTGATTTCCTTTGCTGTTGCAACTAGATCTGTCCGATTTTCAGTTCTTTTTTTATTGTGTATATTCGACTTCCTTTGCACTTGATATGTTCGTTTCGTGTGACTATGGGAGAACTAGTAGATGCGAATGTTGCTCAGATGTTTGCTGCTATTCAGATTCAACCGTAGTTACACTACATCCATGGTTGCAAAAACCGTAGTTGTAAACCACTCACAAAATTTTTGACTGATTTGCGACCATAGTTGAAGACATAATCGCAAATCGGTCACAAAATTTTATGACCGATTTACGAATACGAATACAATATAGTCGCAAATCAGTCACAAAATTTTGTGACTGATTTGCTAATGTGTACACCAATATAGTCGCAAATCAGTCATAAAAGTAATTTGCAACTACAAATAAAGTTTTGGAAAAAATGGCTATAGTCGCAAATTGGTCATAAATACTTGAGAATGATTTGCGACTACACCCGAATTAGTTTAAAAAAAAATAATAATTAATTAAAATATTTTAAAACTAAAATTAAAAATTATTATTTTAAAATTATATTTTTTAATTTTAATTTTAAAATATTATAATTAATTATTATTTTTAAAATTAATTAATTATTATTAATTATATTTTATTTTTAAAAATATTTAATTAATTATTTTTAATTAGAAATATATTATAATAAAATAATAAATAAATTTATTAATTACTTATTTTGTAAAATATAAAGAAATTATATAAAAAAATTTATTAAAAAAATCAAATTACAAAAGTGAAAAAAAAATCTAATTATCCGGAGGCGGAAATTAAAAACTGCATGGCGAAAATACTGGTGAAGCGTTCAACGGTCCAGCTGTGCTATTGTTATCACACAAAAACGATGCGAAAGCGGGATCCGTCCGTTAGAAATACCCGACGATCATATCTACACTATTAATTTATCTGGTTTTCCTTTTTTAGTTCGTGATGTTGTCTACGTTCTTCAGCGAACCGTTCCTCTATCCTCCAATTAGCTTCGATCATCTCCGTATTTTGTTATTCAATACGCATATTACGTGCGTTTTGTTCTTCGATTTGTAGCTGCACGGCTAGTAGTTGATCCTGAAGCGCAACAAAGTCAGAGGTAGTGGATGCGAAGCCACTACGCCTACCCAACCCGTAAATGCGGTTCAGGCTATCGAGTCCGTAAAGACGATCTCGGTCATCCGCAACGGAGCAGTACAAAATAATAATAAAAAAAATCAGAATAAGTTTATTAAATCTAGTGTAAATAAAAAAAATATTTTTAGAAATTTTTTTTATACCTGAATGAAGATCTCATTCTTCTTATCTTGGGTCAGGTCAATTTGACGGGAAGTACCGTCGGACGTTTCAGTTGCATGCACCTCCACGATCGCCATCTTGTTTTAGATGTTTCGTTCATATGCTTCACCGATTTGTTTAGCTTTCAAATCGACATACAAATCATCCTACCGAGTGTGAATCGTTATAAAGACCTCACCAATTGAGACCGGTCGTCCCAAATTAGTTTTCTAAATTTTGAAATAAATTATTAATAAATAACAAATAAATTTAAAATTAAACTTAAATATTTTATAATACTTACCATTTCATGTTGGATCTAGATATAGAATTTTTGGCTCGACAAATACTTGTGCGGACCAAGACCATCCCTAAAGTAGTTGCGGTTATTAGACGATTTGTTACTCCTCTCATTAGACGCTTCTGTTTCCCAATAGTTTGCCATTGTTTTGAACAGATTAGGAAAATCCACCTTGGATGTTTGCCGGTTGTATGAACCGTGCTCACCATCCCTTTTATCCATCTTACACATATAGAGTCAAACTTCTTCCGTACCACCGAGGTGATCACAGGATCACAGGTGTACGATTGATTGCAAATTTAAAATATATTCATTTTATTAATTATAAATTTTATTAAATAAAATTATTTTTAAAAAAATATACTTACCGAAAATTCGATGAAGTATTTTATTTTCGTTCAACTGGTACGACCGTCTAACTGTAGTAGGGTCCGACAAATTTGTTTTTCAAAATTTTTGAAATTTGACTGATTATTGCTCATTTGTCCTGGTCAAACCTAATATTTTTAATATATTAAAGTTTTTAAATTTTAAATAAACTTTAATAAATTTTAATTAAATAAATTAAAATAATTAACTTTATAATTCTTACCAAGACGTGCTTGGTGCCGGCACTGGAGACAGCACTGTCAGGTAGTGGTCCCGCCCTGGGTTTTGTAACAAACTATCTAAGGTGATAGTTTGTTCCTACGTTTCCGTTTCAGAAGGCGGAATCTTCATGCTTCTCCGATTCCTTAAACCAATTAGATGGTTTAGTTTCAGGAACTGTGTGACGAGCGAAGGTGTATTGAGGTGGTATGCGGGATGCCGCTCTATAAGTGGTGGGTGAGGGATTCGAGGAGGCCAAAGAGTTACCACGGCTAGAAGACGACGAGATTTGTCCTCTTCCACGATCTGTCATCGACCTACCATTAATTGCCATTGGGTATTGGGTATTGGTTTTAGGTTGATGTGTTTGAGAAAGTTTTGGAAAGTAGGAAGTTTTGTGTGAAGTGTGAAAATCAGGGAAAAGAGTCACGTATTTATAGGAAATATTTGCGACCACGCATGTGGTCGCAAATCATTCGTAAAATAGGAAATTAAATATGTGGTCGCAAATCAGTCGTAAAATATTGACATTAATCTGATTTGCGAATATGGTTTAAAATATTGACTTTAATATGATTTTTCATAGGTCATCGCAAATTGGTTGCACATGTGCAACTACTATGCGACCACATATTATTATTATGACCAATTTGCCACCACATTCCCAATGAATTGGTAATATGGTGGCAAATTAGTCACAGTAAATACTCTGAACTCTAAATTATATGATTTTTTGAATAATATGAATTATATAAGATTGATAACATCACTATGAATTGTACAAACTTTAATTACTAAGTAAACAACAATATTTTACAAAAATATATAAGGATTAAATGTAAAAAATACATAAAAAGTCAAATATATTACATATCTTCGTCTTCATCGTCATCTGAAGATGAAATATTACATTGAATTTCATCTTCTAGTTCGGCATCTCCGACATCGAAATCAATTTTTTCGGTATGATTAACTCTATCAACCAAACGTTCCACTTCTGTTTCTTTAACCACCGTTACCTCTTCATCATTTTCTTGTTGCAAAAGGCCAATCTCGTCTTTGTTTTTGTATTTTCCCAAAATTTTAGATCTCGATAACTTTAAAAACACTGAGCTATGTTTGTTTTGATGATGATTTGATGTGCGGATAAGAAATATAACAAACTTGATCTGTTTGAGAGGCTGTTAGATCATAATTAATAAAATGTAAATTAATTAATTATATATAAACAAATTAATTTATAAAATTTTACGTACGTAATATATATATAAATTAACATATATTTATAGTTAATTATCCTTGTACGTACATAGAATAAATGGTTCGTATTTATATTATTTTCCTGATGATAAGACATCAACGATGCCATTTTCCAACTTTCGAGTTCCTTTCGAAAACGTAAGATCGTACCACTCATATTTAAAAAACGTGATCTTCAAATTTAGGAGTCCAACATACTCAAGTTGAATGATATCTGTTAAAATCCCGTAGTCATCAGATGCATTTGAGTAATTGTCTCCTTTGACACAAATGCCGTAGTTACATGTCTTTCTCCTATTTCCATGTTTCTTTGTGTGGAACATATAACCTCTTGTAAAATAGATCGGCCAACTTGACATTTTATTCATTGGGCTTTGCACTAATTTTTAAGCCCATATCGGAAAAGTACGTGGATGTGTTGAAGTATATGCATTGACATATGATCATATATATACTCAGTAATTAGTATTTCAAGATTAAAAAATTAATATAAACAATATATATACATGTGAATTAATTATACATACATAATACTGAATCCATATGTGGAACTCTTCTTCTCTTTTTGATGAAATGTCATCTTCCGAAAGATATGGATACGTACAACGAATGTGATCTTCGAACAAGCTACAAAATTATATATGGAAAGTAATAAATGAAATTGTAATGAAATATGGAAAGCTACAAAAATATATATATATATATATTGCTTAATTACAATGAAATTGTAATGTAATAAATGAAATTGTTTTCATATTATTTACCTCTCTAGTGTACGAATATATTCACAATTCCGCAAAACATATGCATGTGAATATTTGTATTCTTTTTTCGGAGAGCCATATTTCTTTATTTTTACCATTTGGACGATTCATGTGAGTAAATATATCGACATCACCTTCATCGAATCTATTAGACATGTATATATATAACACGATATTCAGCATGAAACTTTAATTACTTAACCTTACAAATAAAATAATTAATTAATAAACACAATAATTTGTGTTTACTACGTACCTGTTTTTAGTGCGTATGTGGGCAGCAAAGTAATGCTCCGAGAAGTAAGATATCTCATCATTGACATATGATTCAACAATCGACCATGTAGCATATCGTTTATTCTTCGCCTTACTTTTAAGTTTTTAAAAAACCTTTCAAATGGATACGTCCACCTATATTGCAGAGGTCCACCCAATTTAGCTTCGTATGGCAGATGTATAGGTATATGCTCCATGACGTCAAAAAATGCAGGTGGAAGGATCTTCTCCAAATTGCACAAAATTATGACTATGTTTTCCTTCAGAATTTGGACACGGATTTGTTGCAATGATCTGGAGCATATATCTCGGAAAAATCCTCCAATCCCTACATTACAATGTAGTAATATTTAGTACATGTACTTATTATTATTTTACATACTTAAAATATAAAATATGTTTAATAGTATATACCTGATAATGCTATATGAACGTTTCGTGGTAAAAGTTCTAAAAATATAAAATGGAGAAGCCTCTCCAAAAAAATATGGCAGTCATGACTTTTCATGCCCGAGAACTTCAGTCCATCTATATCCACATAATTTGTCAAATCTGTCGTGTAGCCGTCCAATAAGCGTTCTTTGGCTTTTTGTATAAATATAAATATAGAGAAAAGAGCATTACCCCGACCATCCACGTGCAACTCTTTTCGAGAGCAAAACTTTGCAATATCCAACCTTCACTTAACTGTATCTTTTGATTTATCTGTGACATTCATAACAGTATTAATGATGTTATCATAAATATTCTTCTCTATATACATCACATCAAGATTATGTCGTAAGTTAAGATCCGTCCACTACGACAACTCCCAAAATATGCTTTCTTTGTGCCAATTATGCCAACTTCCATAATTTTCTTCTTTAGTTTCATGACCGTTTCGACCGCAGTCAGATGTTTTTAGAGGATTGACAGTTTTTATTCGCTCGTATAAAACTTGTTAGCCTGTCAATGATTGTGGAGGATAGTCATTCAAATCGTGTTTGCCCTTTAAAAATGTGTTTTATTTTTCTGTAACGGATGACCTTTAGGAAGGAACATTCTGTGACAATCAAACCAACACGTATTTCTACCATTTGGTAATTGAAATGCCTTCGTATCATCCATACAAATTGGACAAGACAGTCTACCATGCGTTGTCCATCCTGACAACATTCCATAAGCTGGAAAATCGCTTATCGTCCATAGTAACACGACTTTTAGATTGAAATTTTGATTCAACGACACATCGTATGCCTCAACTCCCGTACACCATAATTCTTTCAGCTCATCAATCAAATATCGGAGGAATATATCCAAACTAGCGCGCAGATGATTTGGCCCCGAATTCAGAATTGTTAGAAACAAGTACTCTTTCTTCATACACATATCCGGTGACAAGTTATATGAAGTGATAATCACCAGCCATAATGAATGATTTTGAGGCATCCCAAATGGATAGAACCCATCAGTACATAAGCCAAGATAAATATTTCGAGATTCAGCAGCAAATCTTGAATGTAGATATTAAAAATATTTCCACTCCGCAACATCAGATGGATGACTCATTTCTCTATCTTATGCTTCATGCTCTGCGTGCGACCTCATTGCCTCTGCAGTTTTCTCATTTTGATACATTCTCTTAAGTTTGTTGCCTATAGGTAAATATCACATATGACTAAAAAGTATTCTCGTCCTGCCCTCACTTGGCTTATATCGTCGGGAATCGCAAAATTTGCATTTTTCCAATTTCTCATCTTTTTTCTAAAAGATCATACAATTGTGAACACACACTTCAATTGTTTAAAATGGGAGCCCTAAATTTTGTATCAGTTTTTCGATTTCATAATATGAACCCGTTGCATGATTCTCCTCGGGCAAATATTTGGTAAACAGCTCTGCCCAAGTATCCATGCATTTTTCTGGTATATTAAAATCAAACTTAATGTTCATGAACCGAACATCTAAAGATAATTGTGAGTGCCATTCATGACAACCATCATACAATGGATTTTTCGCAGCATCTAACATGTTGTAAAAATTTTGTGCTTCTAAATTTGGTTCTTCTACATTATTAAATTCTTCTTCGTTTTGATTATAGTACTCATCAGTTGTAGTCTTGCGAAATGCATCCGTCACCATTTCAACATATCTATTACTGGATATCCCTAATGTTTCTTCACTAGTACCACATGTACCTCCCTGATTTCTTTGGACATCACCCCGACTACTCGTCCCTAACTGAACATTAAGCTCTTCTCCATGTTTATACCAAATATAATAATTTGACATAAATCTTCGACTATATAGGTGATTCCATATTTTGCGTCCTGTAAGAAATTTATTATTTTTGCAATTAATACAAGGACATAAAAACTTACCTCCGCTACTTTGAGCTATTGGTTGACTACTTGCAAAATTCATGAACTGGTACATGCCTTGTGCAAATTCCGCCGATACATTTTTTGTTTGATTATCAATGCTTTTGTACATCCAATCTCTCGAATTATTATAATTTCCCCATATGTTTGAAGTTTTTTTTCCTTTTGATTCTACAAATAAGAGAATGGGACATGGGGACATATATATATATATATATATATATATATATATATATATATATATATAAGATTTTGTCACTATTGTGCCACTACTTTGCGACCACAACATTGTAGTCGCTTATATGTTGGCATACCTACCTCGCACATATTTTTTATGTTGTGCCTTTGACACCACTTTGTAACTGAAGAGCCATTCCAACCGTGGTCGCAAATTGGTCGCATATTTTGCGACCAATATGCGACTAACATGTGATTCTTCCACATGCAGTCGCTAAAAAGTCGCTACTTTGCGACTGATTAGCGACTGGGTAACATAGTTGCATATTAGTTGCATATTAGTCGTATATTAGTCGTATATTAGTTGCATATTAGTCGCATATTAGTCACAAATTGGTTGCGTATTACGACTAATTAGTGATTGTAGTTTTTATTCCCCAAACTGCGATCAATCTGCGACTACTCCTTTGTAGTCGCAAATTAGTCGCATATTCGTGGTAAATGTGGTCGCAAAATACAGTTGCAGTTTGGCAGTTTTCTTGTAGTGCCACCACAAATTCGTACAAATCCTATCAGAAATGTGAATGCCCAATGTGTGAATCATGAATATGATGAAATATCTGACTTAGAAGATGATCTTCCATTAGAACCTGATCATAATCCTAAACCACGAAGATAATCTCAACGTGGCAAAGATAGAGTAGAAGAAGCTTGGCATGAAAACAGAGACGTAAAGCTCACGACACCAACCTTTGCTCGAAAGGTTAATCCATAGGCCTACTTTGATTGGGAAAAGCGTATGGAATTTATATTTGAGCATACAACTACTCAACTCAGAGAAACGTGTCTCTAGTAGCTACTCAACTCACTGAAAGCACTCTAGCTTGGTGGGAAAGAGATGTTTCTGAAAGACGAAGACATAGAAATGGTAAGATCAGTACTTGGGAAGAAATGAGGTTCCAACTAAAGAAGAGATATGTTCCTCCATACTACTCAAGAGAGTTGCATAAGAAATTTTGAAAACTAACTCAACATTTTAAATCTGTTGAAGAATATTTTGATGAGTTTGAAATGCTTAAAAACAGGTTGGATACTAAAGATTGAGAAGAAATTTTGATGACTCAATTCCTATATGGTCTGCAAGATCAAATTGTTATGAAACTGGAGAGACAAACCTATCATGATCTGAATGAGTTGTTGCATCTTGCGTTTTAGGCCGAGCAGCACATAAAAAGGAAGACTATCTCAGCTAATCGTAGCAAGTCTACATGGAATCAACAACCTCAAAAGGTTCTAGACAAAGGAAAGCCCATTGACACAAAATCCAAATTCCAGAAATCATAGCTGAAACGTCTAAAAAAAAAAGCAAGGTAAAACTCCAACTCAAAGATTTCATGACATAACATGTTTCAAATGTCAGGGAAAAGGCCACTATGCAAGGAAATGCCCAACCCAAAGAGTTATGATCATTAAATCAAATGGGAATATGAATCTCAAGATGAAGAGGAGTATGAATCTGAAAATTCTGAGGAAGAAGTTGGGGATTACCGTGACACCGGAGAGCTTCTAGTTACAAAAAGATCCCTTAGTGCTCTTTTTGAACTAGAAACTATTCAAAGAGAAAATATTTTTCATTCTCGGTGCACAATATACACTAAGTCATGTAACTTGATCATAAATGGTGGTTCTTGTACTAATGTAGCCAACAAGTATTTGGTTGATAAGTTGGGTTTACAAAAGAAAAAACACCCTCGATTATACAATCTCAATTGGCTGAATGATGAAACTGGGCTCAAAATCACAGAACAAGTCACCATACCATTCAACATAGGCAAGTATGCTGATCAATTTGTGTGTGATGTGGTTCCTATGCAAACAAGACATCTACCTCTAAGTCGTCCACAACAATTTGACAAAGAAGCATTACAAAATATGGATGCACCAATCACTACCTTCATGCACAATAACAAGAAACATAGCTTAACACCTTTAACCCCACAAGAAGTGCATGATATGAAACGAGCTATGTCTAAAGAAGAGAAGCTAAGTAAAACTAACATTTATATAACACCGGATACTGTTTTTAAATCTCTTAACTCTCAAGAACAGGTGCTACTAATGATCTTTAAAGAAGGGATGTTATCAAGTCAAGAAAAGGAAGAACTCCATGATGTTGTTCTAGAGGTTCTTGACAAATTCACTGATATTTTTTTAGAACAGAACCCACCAAGATTGCACCTATAAGAGGAATCAAGCATTAGATTGATATTGTTCCTAGAGCACCTTTGCCAAATCGAGCTACCTATAGAGTGAATCCAGAAGAAGCAAATGAGCTAGAAAAACAAGTACAAGATTTAATGTCCAAGGGCTATATCCGAGAAAGTGTAAGCTCATGTGTTGTTCCTGTTCTTCTAGTGCCTAAGAAAGATGGAACTTGGAGAATGTGTGTTGATTGTAGAGCAATCAACAATATCATTGTCAAATATCGACATCTAATTCCAAGACTTGATGACATGCTAGATGAAATCAATTGGAGCAACTATCTTCTCAAAAATTGATCTAAGAAGCGGATATCATCATGTGAGAATGAAATAAGGTGATGATTAGAAGACATCGATTAAAACCAAACAAGGATTGTATGAATGGCTAGTCATGCCATTTGGACTCACAAAGGCTCCAATTACAGTCATGAGACTCATGAACCCCATCGTAAGAGCATTTATCTGTAAGTTTGTAGTGGTTTATTTTGATGACATTATAATATATAACTCTAATCTAGAAGATCATTTACGATATTTTGAGCAGATACTTGACACACTTAAGGCTGAAAACCTTTATGCTATAAGAAATGTACTTTATGCACTGATCAAGTTATATTCTTAGGATTTGTTGTAAGTTCTTGGGCTTAAAGGTCTATGAAGAAAAGATCAAACCAATTCAAGATTGTCCAACCCCAATAACAATCAGACATGTTAGAAGTTTCCATGGATTGTCTAGTTTTTATAGAAGATTTATCAAAAAAATTAGTATTGTTGCTGCACCCCTCACTTCAGTAATTCAGAAGAATGTGGAATTCAGTTGGGGACCAGCATAAGAGAAGGCATTCAACGAGCTAAAAGATAGCCTCATACATGCGCTTTTTTGGTACTTCCTAACTTTGATAAAATCTTTGAAATTGAATGTGATACTTCTGGAACAAGTATAGGAGCTGTCTTAATATAATTAAGGAGGAAAACTAGTGGCTTACTTCAGTGAGAAAATTAGTAGAGCTTCACTTAACTATCCCACATATGATAAAGAGCTCTATGTTTTTGGTAAGGTTTCTTGAAAACTTGGCAACACTTGTCAAAGGAGTTTGTTATTCATACATATCATGAGACGATTAAGCACTTAAAAGGACAAATGAAGTTTTAGAAGAGGCATGCAAAGTGGCTTGAGTTTGTGAAGACTTTTTCCCATGTGATCAAATATAAGAAAGGTAAAGATAATATTGTGGTTGATGCTTTATCAAGAAGGCATGCTCTCATCAGCACAATGGAAGCTAAGATTATGGAATTTGAACATATCAAGGCAATGTATAAGACTGATCCTGATTTTTAAGAAATGTTCAAGGAGACCAAAAAAACTACATCTGATATGTTTTATCAACACGATGGATTTTTGTTTAAAGAAAATGTCTTTGTATTCCTTAGGGATCAATGAGAGAAAAATTGATTGGAGAAGCTCATGGAGGAGGACTCATGGGACATCTTGGCTGAGATAAGACATTGAGTGTACTTATGGAACATTTCTACTGGCCACATCTAAAAAGAGATGTTGAAAGAATATGTGCTAAGTGCATCACTTTCTTGAAAGCAAATCCAAGTCACACCCCTATGGTTTATATATGCCTTTGTCCATTCTTAACCTACCTTGGGTAAATATCTCTATGGACGTTGTCTTAGGTCTGTCGAAGATCAACCACAAGGATTCTATCTTTGTAGTTGTAGACAAGTTTTCAAAGATGGCTCCTTTTATACCATGTAACAAGACTAATGATGCTAATAGTTGATCTCTTTTTTAAAGAAGTAGTGCATCTACATGGAGTGCCGAGAACAATTTTTTTTGAGATCGTGACACCAAATTTCTAAGCCATTTTTGGAAGACCTTATAGAAAAAGTTGGGAACTAAGCTGCTCTTCTCAACCATTTGCCACCCACAGACCGACGGTCAAAGAGAAATAGTGAACCGAACTCTTTCAACCTTATTGAGAACCACGGTCGGTAAGAATGTAAGAAACATGTTGTCTTGCTTACCTTACATTGATTTTGCTTATAATCATGCTAAACATTCAACAACTAAACTTTCTCCTTTTGAAGTGGTTTATGGATTTAATCCTACTATCCCACTGGATCTTATACCTTTACCTCAAGATGCTATATCTAGTGAAGAAGAAACCAGGGCAGATTATGTTAAGAAGATTCATCAAAAGGTCAAGGACAATTTGGAAAATAAAACCGAGCAGTACAAAATAAATGAATATAAACACTGAAAAGACATATAATTTGAACCTGGAGATTGGGTATGTTGCACATGAGACATGAAAGAATCTCCAACCAAAGGATATTCAAGCTTTCCCTAAGAGAAGATGGTCCTTTTCGTGTTTTAGAGAAGATCAACAACAATGCATATAAGTTTGAGTTACAAATTCGTGTTTTAGAGAAGATCTCCTTCTTTTAATATTACTGATCTTGCCTCTTTTCATACAAATGTACCTATTCTGAGGAAAAAAGTATTTTCAAGAGGGAGGAGATGATAAGGACATCAATACCAGCTTACTAGAAGCCAAGGAAGAGTCCATTAATATACCTACTGTGAGACAGGCTCCAAGAACTCAGGTATAAGAAACCTTAGAAAGATGTTCAACAAGTCCGTGGATAGTCTCATCTCAATCATAGAAGATGGAGGATGCCATGAAGTTGAACTTACTAAAGAAATACAAGAGACTATGAGCAACCAAAGACTACAACAACTTCATTTTTTCCAGTTGTACAAGGTTTCAAAGATACAACTTTGTTCATCATTGCTAAACAAACTTAAGAAGACATTATTAGGAGTTTCAAAAGACCAAGATGTGTAATCACTTAAGTTTATAAAATAAAAATCTAGTTTTTCTTCATTTGAAAGGAGTTGTCATCTCCAGCCTTCTTGTGTAAGAATCCTTGAAGCTTGAGTGCTTTACACTTATCACATACCTTTTATAATCTATGTGGCGTCTCTCGATCTACCTTTCTACTAAATATTCACTTAGATCCTCCAGAAAGTGCTCTACAACTAGTTGAAAGGTCACCATCAATCTGTTCAACAACCCATCACTCCTGAGTCTCTAAAAATATTGTACACCCAGCTAGAGCCTCTCCAACAATTCTCCTTGCTCGAACAAGCACTCTTGTTCCTACATCATCTAGTATCAGAGCTTAATCGCTCATATTCGAGTTTATTTACCACCATTTTTGTTTTTACTCTGTCATTTTCTTGTTAACTTGCTGTCGAACTGTATCTCCTTATAAAACCCATAAAAATAAAACCCCAATATGTTGTTTTGTGTTAAAATCCAGTAACATCATTAGTTGTTGATAGCTTGTGTTGCTGTAACTAGATATATCGATTTTCAGTTGTGTTTGATTGTGTATATTTGACTTCCTTTGCTGTTGAAACTAGATCTGTCAAATTTCAGTTATTTTTTATTGTGTTTATTCGACTTCCTTTGCTGTGGCAAGTAGATGTGTCGATTTTCAATTGTTTTTTATTATGTTCTATTCGACTTCTTTACACTTGATCCATTTGTTTAGTGTGAGACAGATTGTGTGACTATGTGAGAACCAGTAGATGTGAATGTTGCTCAGATTATTGCTGGTATTCAGATTCAACTTCGGAACCTAGGAGATTGGTTGACAAGAATTGAAATACCACCACAACTTCGTAGAAATCCTATTAGAAATATTAATGCCTAACATGTGAATCATGAAGAGGATAAAATATTTGGATTAGAAGATGATCTTCCACAAAAACCTTATCACAATCCTAGACCACGAAGACAATATCAACGTGACAAAAATAGAGTAGAAGAAGTTTGGCATGAAAACAGAGAGGTAAAGCTCACGGCACCAACCTTTGCTTGAAAAGTTAATCGAGATGCCTACCTTGATTGAAAAAGGCGTATGGAATATATATTTGAGTATTACAACTACTTAGATCAGAGAAAAGTATCTTTAGCAGATGTTCGACTCACTGAAGCACTCTAGCTTGGCGAGACAAAGATGTGTATGAAAAAAAAACACATAAACATGGTTAGATCAGTAGTTGGGAAGGCATGAGGTTCCAACTAAGGAGGAGATATGTCCCTGCATACTACTACAGAGAGTTGTAGAAGAAATTTTGAAAATTAACTTAAGGCTCTAAATATGTTCAAGAATATTTTGATGAGTTTGAAATGCTTAGAAAAAAGTTGGATACTGAAGATTCAAAAGAAACTTGGATGGCTTAATTCCTATATGGTCTGTAAGATCGAATTGCTAAGAAAGTGGAGAGACAAACCTATCATGATCAGGATGAGTTGCTGCATCTTGCGGTTCAAGCCAGATAACACATAAAGAAAGACTATCTCAGCAAATCGTAGCAAGTCTACATAGAATCATCAACCTCAAAAGGTTTTGGACAAAGGAAAGACCATTGACACGAAATCCAGATTTAAGAAATTCATAGCTGAAACGTCTAAAAACAACAAAACAAAGCAAGATAAAACTCCAAGTCAAAGATCTCATGACATAACCTATTTTAAATATCAGGGAAAAAACCACTATGCAAGAGAATGCCAAACCAGAGAGTTATGATCCTTAAATCAAATGGCGAATATGAATCTCAAGATGAAGAAGAGTATGAACCTGAAAACATTGAGTAAGAAGTTGTGGATTACCCTGACACCGGAGAGCTTCTAGTTACAAGGAGATTCCTCAATGCTCTTTTTGAACCATAAACTATACAAAGAGAAAATATTTTCCATTCTCGGTGCATAGTATACTCTAAGTTATGCACCTTGATCATAAATGGTGGTTCTTGTACTAATGTAGCCAGCAAGTATTTGGCTGATAAGCTAAGTTTACAACAGAAAAAATACCCTCGACCATACAAGCTCAAATGGCTGAACGATGAAACTGAACTCAAAATTGCAGAATAAGTCACCATACCATTCAACATAGGCAAGAATGTAGATCAAGTTGTGTGTGATGTGGTTTGTATGCAAGTAGAACATCTACTTCTGGGTCGTCCATGGCAATTTGACAAAGAAGCATTATACAATGGATGCACCAATCACTATACCTTTATGCACAATAACAAGAAACATACCTTAGCACCTTTAACCCCACATGAGGTGCATGAGATGCAACGAGCTATGTTTAAAGGAGAGAAGATAAGTAAAACGAAACTTTATAACATCTATTACTATTTTGAAATCTTTTGATTCTCAAGAACAGGTGCTACTAATGATCTTTAAAGAAGGGATGTTATCAAGTCAAGAAAAGGGAGAACTCCATGTTGTTGTTCTAGAGCTTCTTGACAAATTTACTAGTGTTTTTCTAGAAGAGATACCACCAGGATTACCATCTATAAGAGGAATCAAGCATCAGATTGACCTTGTTTCTAGAGCACATTTTCCAAACTGAGCTGCCTATAGAGTGAATCCAAAAGAAGCAAAATAGTTCGAAAAACAAGTACAAGATTTAATGTTTAAGGGCTATATATGAGAAACTCTAAGCCCATATGATGTTCCTGTTCTTATAGTGCCTAAGAAAGATGGAACTTGGAGAATATGTATTGATGGTAAAGCAATCAACAATATCACTGTTAAATACCGACAACCAATTCCAAGACTTGATGACATGCTAGATGAACTCAATTGGAGCAACTATCTTCTCAAAAATTGATCTAAGAAGTGAATATCATTAGGTGAGAATAAAATAAGGTGATGAATGGAAGATAACGTTTAAAATCAAACAAGTATTATATGAATGGATAGTCATGCCATTTGGACTCACAAACGCTCCAAATACATTCATGAGGCTTATGAACCACGTCCTAAGAGCATTTATCTGTAAATTTGTAGTGGTTTATTTTGATGACATTCTAATGTATAACTCTAATCTTTAAGATCACATACGACATCTTAAGCAGGTACTTGAAACGCTTAAGGCTGAAAACCTTTATGATAACCTGAAGAAATGTACTTTCTGCACTGATCTAGTTGTATTTCTAGGATTTATTGTAAGTTCTCAAGACTTAAAGGTCGATGAAGAAAAGATCAAAGTAATTCAAGATTGGCCAAACCCAACAACAATCGGACATATGAGTAGTTTCCATGGATTGCCTAGTTTCTATAGAAAATTTGTCAAGAACTTTAATACTGTTGTTGTACCCCTCACTTTAGTGTTTAAGAAGAATGTGGAATTCAAATGGGGACCAGCACAAGAGAAGGCATTCAACGAGCTGAAAGATAGCCTCACACATGCGCCTATTTTGGTACTTCCTAACTTTGATAAAAATTTGAAATTGAATGTGATGCTTCTGGAACAGGTCTAGGAGATGTCCTAATGCAAAGAGGAAAACCAGTGGCTTACTTCGGTGAGAAAATTAGTGGAGCTTCATTGAACTATCCTACATATGATAAAGAGCTCTATGCTTTGGTAACATCTCTTGAAACTTGGCAACATTACCTACTATCAAAAGAGTTTGTTATTGATACAAATCATGAGACGCTTAAGCACTTAAGAGGACAAATGAAGCATTAAAAGAAGCATGCAAAGTGGCTTGAGTTTGTGGAAACTTTTTCCTATGTGATCAAATATAAAAAGGTAAAGATAATGTTATGGATGATGTTTTATCAAGGAGAAATGCTCTCATCAACACAATGAAGCTAAGATTATCACTACAAGAAAACATGTGTTTTGCGACCACGAAACTGGTCGTAAAGTGGTCGCAAAACTGTATTTTTCGACTACTTTTCCACCACATGAAGTGGTCGCCAAAAAAAGCAGTCGCAAATTAGTCGCAAATTTGCGACTGATTTTCGACCACAGAAATAATGGCTCATTTTACGACTAATTTGCGACCACTTGGTGGTGACTATTTTTGCGACTAATTTGCCACTAAATTTCCGTAACAAATTTTGCCACTGTTTTGCGACTACATATGTGGTTGCGAAATATGTAGTCACAAATCAGTCACAAAATTTTGTGACTGATTTGCGACTACAAGAGTAGTGCAGTCGCAAATCAGTCACAAAATTTTGTGACTGATTTGCGACTGCGTTTCTACTGTAGTTGCAAATCAGTCACAAAATATTGTGTCTGCTTTGCTTTCTCCTGTAGTCACAAATTAGTCCCAATTTTTTGTGACTGATTTGCGACCACAGGTATCAAGGAGTCGCAAATCGGTGGCAAAAAGTGCAACTCATTTAGAACTGATTTGCGACTACAACTTAATTAGATTTAAAAAATATATATAATTTAAAAGTATTATTGAAATAATTTTTCTATTTTGAAAATAAAAATATTAATACTTTTTAAATTTTATTTCAAAAGATTTAAATTATTTCAAAATAATGGTAAATTAATTTTTATAAATATAAATTTTAATAATATTTTTCAAAATTAATTTCAATAATAATATTAATATTTTGTAATTATAAATAGTAATATAATAATTTATAATTTATGTTTTAATATTAATATTATTTAATTTTTTATAAATATTAATATAATAATTTATACTTTATGTTTTAATATTAATATTATTTAATTTTTTATTAATTTATAATAACATTATTTCAAAATATTTTTGAAAATTAATTTTCAAAATTATTATGTTTTAATAATATTTTTAAATTTTCAAATCTGAATATTTTCATAAATTTATATTTTTTAAACTATTAAATATTATTAATAGTATTTATTAATTAATAATAAATATTATAATATTAAATAAAAAATATATAAACTAATTAATATAAAATATTTAATAAAAAGAAATTAAAAATTAAAATTATAATATTTATTATTTAAAATTTAATTTACAAAAAAAAAATTAATTTTCCAGCGGAGGAAATTGGAAATCCGAAGGCAAGAATGAGGTCGGGGTCGGACCGTCAATGGTTCCTCTGTGCAATCGTTATCCCGCATATAAGAGGCGAATGTGGGATCCGTCCGTTAGAAATACCCGAGAAACATCTCCAAACTCGAGATCTTCTTTTGGTTTTCTCTATTTAGCTCTTGTATCTTCTGATTTGCTTCCAAAATCTGCGCGTTTTGTTATACAATTAGCGTGTTTTGTTCTTGAAGCATTACGTACTCGGGAGAATTGGTTTGCACCCCAGTACGTCTACTCGTAGACTGTACGCGGTTCAGGCTACCGAGTCCATAAAGACGGTCTCGGTCATCCGCAACAGAAGATTACAAAATAATGAAAACAAAAATTAAATAATAAATTTAATTATTAAATTAATTATAAAAATATGTAATAACAAAAAAATTTGAAATTTTTTTTTACCTGAATGAAGATCTCATTCTTCTGTTCTGTAGTAAGCTCAATTGGACGGGAAGTTCCATCAAATGTTTCTGTTGGATCGACGTCCACGATCGCCATCTTCTCTTGGGTGTTTCGTTCGTATGCTTCACAGATTTGTTTTGCTTTCAAATCTACATACGAACCATCCGGTCTTGTGAGTTTTTATAAAGACCTCACCTATTGAGACAGGTCGTACCAAATTATGTTCCTTCACAGATATTGAAATAAATTTTAATTAATTAATAAGGAAATTGTTAGTTAAATTTAAATAAAAAAAATTACTTACCATTTCCTGATAGACCTGAATGTATGATTTTTGGCCTGACAAATGTTTGTGCGGGCCAAGACCATCCCGAGCGGAGTTATGGTTATTAGAGAATTTGCTACTCCTCTCGGTAGACGTTTCTGTTCCCCAATAGTCTGTCATAATTTTGTACAGACTTGGGGAAATCCATCGGGGACGTTTGCCGATTGTATGAACCGTGCTCACCATCCCTTTCATCCATCTTACGCAGACGGTCTTGAACTCTTTTCGTACCACCAGGGTGATCACAGGATCCCAGATGTACGACTGGTTCAAAATAATATTTTAAATATTAATATTTATTTAAATATTTTGAAATAAAAAAATTTTAAAAAAAAAACTTACCGCAAACTCAATAAAATATTTTTTCTGCCTCTCAGCAGGTACGACTGTCCAACTATAGTACGGGCCGTCAAATTTATTTTTCAAAATTTTTGAAATTTGATGGGTAATAGCTCCGTTATCGTGGTCAAACCTAATATTTTAATTATACAGAAAAATTTTAATTTTATATTAATATATTATTAAAATTATAATAAATATTTATTAAAAAAATTTTAAATTAAAAAAATTCATTACCACATTTAATTTGGTGCCGCTTGTGGAGACAACACTGTCAAATACTGATTGCGTCCCAGAGTTTGTTCCTCCGTTTCCATTTTGCAGTCGGGAATTTCTTGCTTCTCATGTTGATCCGATTCCTGAAACCGTGGAGTGTTTGGGTTTCAAGAACGGAGTGTGGGGTAAATGTATATTGGGGAGGGAGGCGGGATGTCGCTCTATTAGCGGATGGTGAAGGGTTCGAGGAGGCCGAAGAGGTTCCACGGCCGGAAGATGATGGGATAGATCGTCTTCCATGACCTCTCAACGACCTACCGCTACTTGCCATTTTTTCTAAATGATTTTGAAGTAAAAAGTGTTTAGAATATGTTTAGAGAGGATTTTGATTTAGAGGTTTTAAGTGACTTGTGAAAAATGAGGGAAAACCTTCGAGTATTTATAGTATTTTTTGCGACCACGTATGTGGTCGCAAATAAGTGGCAAAATTTGAATTTAATGAAGTGGTCGCAAATGAGTCGCAAATTTGCGACTGATTTGCGACCACTAGTTAGTTTTTCGAAAAATGCAATGGTGGTCGCTAATCAGTCACAAATTTGCGACTGATTTGCGACCACAGTCTAATAACTCGAATTCATTACACGTGGTCGCAAATTAGTTGCAAATTTGCGACTGATTTGCTATCACTGTTAAATAATTCGAATTTATTACTCGTGATTGCAAATCAGTGGCACATGTGCAATTGATTTGCGACTACAGTTACATAAATCAAATTTATTAGACGTAGTCGCAAATCAGTCACATATTTACGACTGATTTGTGACCACATGTATTAATTGTGACTGAAATGCCACCACATTGTCAATGCAGTGGCAAAGTGGTGGCAAATCAGTCATAAATAATACCCTCAAACCTAAATTTTGAAATTTTGATGAATACATTGAATTATATAAGATTGATTAATTGATTATAAGTTATAAAAATTTCAATTACTATGAAAACAATAACATTTACCAAATTTTTCAAATCATTTACTTAAAACACTTAATAAAATTACTTAACCGTATACTTCTTATATATATTTCAAATGTTTTCTAAAAATGAAATCATTACAAATATGCTTTTCAATATATGTGATCACTTATAATGGTTAGTAGTCACATTAATTTAGAAATACAAGTTTTAAATGTGGAAAATACTTAGGGGAAATGTGAATTTACCATATGTGGTCGCAAATCAGTCGTAAATTTGTGACTGATTTGCGAACACGTTTAATTTTTATGACTGATATGCGACTGCATTGTCAATGCAATGGCAAAGTGGTGGCAAATCAGTCACAAATAATATCATAAACATTAAATTTTGAGATTTTGATGAATAGATAGAATTATATAAGATTGATTAATTGATTATAAGTTATACAAATTTCAATTACTATGAAAACAATAACATTTACCTAAAACACTTAACAAATTTACTTAACCTTATATCTTTTATATACATTTCAAATGTTTTCTAAATATGAAATCATTACAAATATGGTTTTCAATATATGTGAGCACTTATAATGGTTAGTAGTTACATTAATTTGGAAATACAAGTTTTAAATATGGAAAATATTTAGAGAAAATGTGAATTTACCATATGTGGTTGCAAATCAGTCACAAATTTCTTCTAGTTCCGCATCTCCGACATCGAAATCAATTTCTTCTGTATGGTTAACTCTATCGACCAACCGTTCTACTTCTATCTCTTGAACAAGCATTACCGCTTCATCATTTTCTTGTTGCAAGAGGCCAATCTCGTCTTTGTTTTTGTATGTTCCCAAAATGTTAGATCTTGAATTAACTTTTAAAACATTGAGCCATGTTTGTTTTGATGATGATTTAGTGTGCGGATAGGGAATATAACAAACTTGATCTGCTTGAGATGTTGATACATCATAAGTATTGAAATATAAATTAGTCATATATTTTTAAAAAAATTAATTATATAGTTAATTATTAACGAATACGTACCGAGAATAAATGGTTCGTATTTGTAGTTTTTCCCGATGATAAGACATCAACGATGCCATTTTCCGACTTTCGAGTACCTTTCGAGAGCGTAGGATCGTACCATTCACATTTAAAAAGCGTGATCTTCAAATTTAGGAGTCTGACATACTCAAGTTGAATGATATCTATTAAAATTCCGTAGAAATCAACTTCACCAGATGCATCTGAGTAATTGTCCCCCTTCACACAAATACCGTAGTTACATGTCTTTCTCCTATGTCCATCTTTCTTCGTGTGGAACATATAACCTCTTGTAAAATACATCGGCCAAGTGGACGCTTTATTCATCGGTCCTTGAACTAATTATTTAGCCCATATAGGAAAGACACGTGAATCAGTGGAAGTGCATGAATTGACCTATGAACACACACGTCAATTGTATAAAACGGGAGGCCTAAATTTCACATCAATTTTTTGGTTTCATAATATGAACCCGTTGCCTGATTCTCCTCGGGCAAATATTCTGTAAACAGCTCCGCTCAGGAATCCATACATTTTTCTGGTAAATTAAAATCAGACTTGATGTTCATGAACCGAGCAGCTAAAGATAACTGTGAGTGCCATTCATGACAACCATCATACAACAGATTTTTCGTAGCTTCTAACATGTTGTAAAAATTTTGTGCTTCTAAATTTGGTTCTTCTACATTATAATTATAATTTTCTTCATTCTGATTATAGTATTGATGATCATTAGTCGTTGTCTCACGAAATGCATCTGTCACCATTTCAACATATCTATTACCAGATATACCAACTGTTTCATCACTACTACAACCACGCGTACCTCCCTGATTTATTTGGATATCACCCCGACTAGTACTCTTCCCTAACTGAACATTCAGTTCTTCTCCATGTTTATACCAAATATAATAATTTGGCATAAATCCTCGACTATATTGATGACTCCATATTTTTTGTCCTGGAATAAATTTATCATTTTTGCAATTAATACAAGGACAGAAAAACTTACCTCCGCTACTTTGAGCTATAGGTTGACTACTTGCAAAATTCATGAACTGCTCCATGCCTTGTGCAAATTCTGCTGATATATTTCTTGTTTCATTATCAATTCTTCTATACATCCAATCTCTCGAATTATTATAATTTCCCCAAGTGATTTTTCATATGTAGTCGCTAATCAGTCGCTATTTATAACTTTTAATGATATACAGTCAGTTAGAGTTTGAGTTTCTCCAACAATTTTCTTTACTCGAACCATCTATGATATAAAATTATATAATTAATATTTTTAATATTAGTCAAAGTTAATAAAATAATATTAGATAAGTATTTATAGTTAATACAGTAATCTATTAGGAAAAACAAATGTGAGATTTAGAAACTTATAATTCATGTTGACATTATCACTTTCGAAGATTTGAAGATTTTTATAATTTGATATGTTTAGAAAAATAATTAATGAAATATCCTCTTCAACTTTTACTAAATCAAAATATAAATATTAAAATTAAAAAAAATGTATATCTGTTATACTCTGGTATAAATATATAAATAATAGTTTACATAAACTGTATAAGTAAATAATATGATATTTATATAATTGATTATATTATATTATAATTCTCGAAAAATCAGTAAGAAAAACAAAACAAAAAGTGGAAAGTAGAAAAGTAAGAGAAAGCGGGGGACCCACTTACCTCCCTCGTTTCGTCTACTTCACGTTCTTACAAAATGCTCGCAAGTCAATTTCTTCTTTATTATATCGGTCAAATCATTTCCCGGTCATTCTCTCATCGTGCTGACCAAAACCAGATCTCAAATTCCTCCTTTATTCCCTTCGATCGCCTCTTACGATTAGAAATCCAGAGAAGAATGTCAAATTTCCAAAGCAATTTCAATCAGAAGATTGATTATGTGTTCAAGGTAGTGTTGATCGGCGACTCTGCCGTTGGTAAATCTCAGCTTCTTGCTAGATTTTCTAGGAACGAATTCAGTATCGAATCCAAAGCAACGATCGGTGTCGAGTTTCAGACAAGAACTCTTTCAATCGATAATAAAACTGTCAAAGCTCAAATTTGGGACACTGCTGGTCAAGAAAGGTATTTTATATATTTTCTTAATCTTTGAAAAAACTTATCGTTGATGTTCTTAAAAACCCCCTGGTTAGAGATCTATAACACCTAATATTAAGAATCTGAAACTGTAATTTTTGATGTTAACTTAGTTAAATAGTAACCAAGAATAAGTGAGTAAATCATATAATTGATATCACTCGGACTCGACGAAATATCCGCTAGATATTTTTCAATCTGAAAAATTTAGATATCTGAAAAATATTGTTATTTTTTTGTTAAATTTTGAATTTATTTTTCAGTTTCTTGTAAACGTTTATTTTCTAAAATAAGATATTTTTTAATGGGCAATTGACTAAAATAGCACCATTTCAAGTTTTTGTTCCAAATATAGCACTAGTGATTTAAATTTCCAAAAATAGCACAAATTTAATACTAAAATAATTGAAAACTTATTCCTAATGAAAAAAATTTAAACCCTAAATTGGAAAAGTGAACCCAAACATTATGTTTTAATTTTATATATATTTTATTTAAGGTAAATAATTATTTTTACATAATAATTTATGCTATTTTGGGAATTTTAGTTTTAGTGTGCTAAATTTGGAAGATAAACTTAAAATGGTACTATTTTAGGGTATTACTCATTTTTAATTTTTATTACAAATATAGTATAATTATTTTAAATTAAATAATATCATAAAATAAAAATTTTAAAAACAATTATTTTTTTCCAAATGTAGCATGATTATTAGTTTAAATTTATAAAATTATCAAAAATTTAATATTAAAATACCTTAAAACTTATTTTTAATAATGAAAAATGAAATCTTAAATCACAAAAAACTCAAATATAATATTTTAAGAGTAATATCCTAAAATAGCACCATTTTAAGTTTATCTTCCAAATTTAGCACAATAAAACTAAAATTCCCAAAATAGCATAAATTATTATGTAAAAATAATTATTTACCTTAAATAAAATATATACAAAATTAAAACATAATGTTTGGGTTCACTTTTTCCAATTTAAGGTTTAAATTTTTTTCTTTAGGAATAAGTTTTCAATTATTTTAGTATTAAATTTGTGCTATTTTTGGAAATTTAAATGACTAGTGCTATATTTGGAACAAAAACTTGAAATAGTGTTATTTTAGTCAATTGCCCATATTTTAATGAGTAATATCCTAAAATAGTAAGTTTATTGAGTAATACCCTAAAATAGCATCTTTTAAAGTTTTTCTTCTAAATCTAGCATCATAAAATTAAATTCCCAAAAATAACACAAATACTTATGTGAAAATAATTATTTATTCTAAATAAATTATACATAAACTTAAAATATTGTATTTGGGTTCATTATTTCTAATTTAGGGTTTAATTTTTTCTATTAAAATATAGTTTTAATGTATTTTAATCTTAAATTTGTGCTATTTTGGAACAAAAACTTAGAAAGATGCTATTTTAGATATTTGCCCAAGTTTATTTTCCAAATTTAGTACATTAAAACTAAAATTCTAAAAATAGCATAAATTCTTATATAAAAACAATTATTTATTTTAAATAAATTATATATAAAATTAAAACATAATGTTTGGGTTCAGTTTTTCTAATTTAGGATTTAAATCTTTTTCATTAGGAATAAATTTTTAATTATTTTATTATTAAATTTGTGCTATTTGTGTAAATTTAAATAACTAGTATTATATATGGAACAAAAATTTGAAATAGTGCTATTTTAGTCAATTGTTCAATTTTAATTATATTTATAATATATTTATGGTAAATATTTATTTTCAGAAAATAATTTGTGCTATTTTTAGAATTTTAATTTTACAATGCTAAATTTGGAATAAAACTTAAAATGTGTTATTTTAAAGTATTACCCTTTTTAAGTTTTTATTCCAAATTTAACACTCTAATTTTAAAATTTCAAAATATCATAAATAATTTTATAAAAATACATATTTACCATAAATAAATTATAAATATAACTAAAATATTATATTTATATTCTTTTTTCTAATTTAGGATTTAATTTTTGCTTATTAAAATATTTTTAAAGATAATTTAATATTAAATTTATGTTATTTTTAGAAATTGAAACTAATAATGCTACATTTGGAACAAAAATTTAAAAGAATATTATTTTTTTCAATTGATTTTTTAAATTTATGATAACAACATTAATTTAATATTAAAATAATTTAATATATGGGCAATTGACTAAAATAGCATCATTTCAACTTTTTGTTCCAAATATAGCACTAGTCATTTAAATTTCCAAAAATAGCACAAATTTAATACTAAAATAATTGAAAACTTATTCCTAATGAAAAAATTTAAGCCCTAAATTGAAAAAAGTGAACCCAAACATTATGTTTTAATTTTATATATATTTTATCTAAGGTAAATAATTATTTTTACATAATAATTTATGCTATTTTGGGAATTTTAATTTTATTGTGCTAAATTTGGAAGATAAACTTAAAATGATGATATTTTAGGGTATTACTCTTAATATATTTCTTAATCAAAAGAATCTAAATCTTAAGTTTTTACTTTTATGGAAAATTTTCCAAGATAGCATTAATTTTCCAAGTTTTTATTCCAACTTTAGTATATTTAGTTTACTTTTCCAATAATAGTACTAATTTTAGTATTAAAATATTTTAAAACATTTTCTGAATAAAAAAACTGTAAATCAGAACAAAAAAACTTAAATATAATATTTGAATTTTATTTGTAATTCATTTAGAATAAGTAAATATTTTTAAATAAAATTTTTTGTTATTTTTAGAATTTTTAATTTTAGTATGTTAAATTTAAAATATTAAAAAAAAAAGAGTTTATACACATAAAAATATTGATCTAAATATAAGGGAATGGATCACGAATACTTTCAAAAATTTAATGTTCATTCCTAATTTCACCAATTGTATAATAAATGAGATAAATAATATTTTAGAATATTATTCTTTTGTTTTTTTAGCAAATATTAGAAAAAAATGACAATATTGGCTTAAGTATGCAGAAATAAATAAATAAATGAAATCAATACTTTGTTGAATTTTGTATATGAAATCTTTGAAGAATTTTGTGTTTAGGTACAGAGCGGTGACAAGTGCATACTACAGAGGAGCAGTAGGTGCAATGGTTGTGTACGACATAACTAAACGACAATCATTTGATCATGTCGCCAGGTGGTTAGAAGAATTGAGAGGACATGCAGACAAAAACATTGCCATTATGCTTATAGGAAACAAGATTGATCTCGAAAATCTTCGAGCTGTACAAACCGAAGATGCTAAAGAGTTTGCTCAAAGAGAAAACCTCTTTTTCATGGAGACATCAGCCTTAGATTCTAGCAATGTCGAGCCATCTTTTCTAACACTTTTGACTGAAATTTACAGAATAGTGAGTAAAAAGACTCTTGTTGCTAACGAAGAAGGAGAATCTGGAGGTGACTCTTCTCTCTTACAAGGAACTAAGATTGTTGTTCCTGGAGAAGAGATTGACTCTAAAGGAAAAAGTTGTTGTGGAACATCGTAGAATCTTTTTTTCTTCTTTGTGATTTCATCTTTGATTGCATAAATAATATGTCTCTTTTGTATGTAAACTGTTGATGATAGAGTTGAAAATCTATTCGATTAACACATTTTTAAAATAATATTTTATGTTTTTTATTTAAATTGACGGTTTTCGGCATTTATACAATTTTACTAACGATATTTTCGTCAATCATGCTTATTAAACTGATTATCAAACATAACGTAACATTTTATTAATATATTTATCTTTTTATTAATATAACAAAAAAATTTAAAACCTAATTTAAATTATTAATATTAAACGTAATTGAAAATAACATTTTTTAAGTTTTTGTTTCAAATATAACACTATTAATTTAAATTTCTAAAATAACATAAATTTAATATTAAAATATCTTTACAAAGTTTAATAGGAAAACATTAAATCATAAATTAGAAAAAAAAACCTAACTATAATATTTTAAAGGCAATTGACTAATAACAGTAAATAATGTTTTAGTGACTAAATATGCATCACAAACATAAACTCTCACGAATAACATTTTTTAAAGTGAAAAATACTAAAATAATCTTATTTATCTTTCACCTAATCCACATATATTTGTGCTTAATTTAAATAGCAAAAATTTAATATCAGCTCAGATGGGGGAATCAAACATTAGACCAATGTACAAGAGAAAAAATGTCTAACCAGTATGCTGATGTAACTAATTGACATATAAGCATTTTGTTTAGTATATATATATATATATATATATATATATATATATATATCTCTATATCTTTAATTTGAGTAGCAAAATTTTTATATCATCTCACCGGGGGGAGGGGGGATCGAACCTTGGACATTTCTTAATCTTATATCTGGATTCAAGTCTGATAATAAATGTTAGATCTAATTGTGTTAGATTCAAGTTTGATAATAAATCTTAGATCTAATTGTGTTGGGTTCAAGTTTGATAATAAATTTTAGATCTAATTGTATTGGACATTTTCATGTTTTCGTTTATAATTTTTATTTGTGATTGTTGAATGTTGATTAAATGTTGATAAACACTTTTGCTGATGGTTTTTGGATAAATACTTATTGGTGGTGTTAATTAATCATATGCAATTTCACATTTTAGGAATGAATTTTTAAAACATAAGAGATAATTCTTAAATTTGCATAAAATATTCCTAAATTATGAATAAAATATAACACTAACCTAAATTCAGTAAAGAATTCGTAATATTAAGTAATTTTTATCTAAATAAAATAATTAAATTAAAGAATTTTTTTTGAAAAATGCAATTCAATGCCGATAGGCCCAAACAGTAACATCACATCACATAAGATAACAGTGGCAAAAATCTAATTATCAGATGAATGATATGTCAGTCAATCCATAATTTTGGATACTGCCATGATTGATATTATTATCGGGAAAATATGATACCAAAAAAATCATACATACCAAAAAGCTCAAAGCTGAATAAAAGCTTCCCTTTAACCAATTTCTATATGCCAGATTAACTGCACAAATTTTCACAATATTGGTAGTGAATGCTGACACCTATGCTAAATGGGCCAATGTCAAGATTGCTAGAACATCTCAAGGACCATTAGTAGTGGATGAATAGAAGCAATCACTTAATCCCAGAGCTAGAATATTATGTAGAGGAGGAGTGCAGTAGAAAAGTAAATAAAATTGAAAACTTGTGAGAAGTGCAAAGAAGGATTCCATTTGATGCCCAAAATTGTTTCTTATCTGTAAAAGTGGTAGCTTTCGTTCAGTGTATAGGAGAAAAACAACTATCAAAATGCATACGAGATAGGCCAAATCAAATGACATGCGACAGACAAAAATCAGATAGAGAAGTGTAGCACGAAAACTAGTGAAATTTACTAGCAAATAACATTTATATCTGAACCCGGAGAAATTTGAGAGTGGCTAATATAATACAGTATAACACCAAACGAGTTGTGGTTAGCGATTAGGTTATGGAGATGTAAGAAAAAAACAAAAAAGAAACCTGCAACAAGACTATAAATCTTGGGGAAGCCAAGCCAGCTGATAGTTGATACAAAGGGTGATGACAAATAGAGACTATGAAGGCTCATGTAAAAACCAATCAGAGTTGAATTTCACATAACTACAAATAGGAAACCAGAAACGCAAACCACGATTGGTCCTAAAATGGCAGTAATGAGATGGATCATTACTATTATTTAACCTGCGATGCAACAGAAATATTTGATCCTACTTCAGAGTCGGTAACAGAAGGTGTTTCGCTTCGGTGGAGAAGAGTTTCAAAAAGTACCAGAAGGTGGTCATGTGTCGAATCACGTGCCGAATCACATGCCGAAGCTATGCCACTGCTGAATCGCATGTCAGAGATGGAGACGGCGTGTTGAATCGCATGCCAGAGAGGGAGACGATGACGATTTCGTCGCCGGAGTTAGAGACGACAACGATCGCATTTATTGTCTGCAATTTCGTCGCCGGAGATGTTTAAGACGGCAAACACTTCGGATTTCGTCTAATTTTATTTAGGGATAGAATAGTCTTTTGTGATTGGTGAAAATGTTATATGGGAGAGTTTTTGTTTGGAGTGATATAATTTTGTCATTAAAAATTGATTTAGTGCTAATATAGGGTATTTCTCATATTTTAATTATATTTATAATTTATTTATGATAAATATATTTTCAAAAAATTAATTGATGCAATTTTAAGTTTAAAATAGTAAATTTGAAACAAAAACTGAAAATATATTATTTTAAAATAGTATTATAATAATTAATTAATTTTATATATAATACCATTGGCATCAACTCAACTGATAAATATAATTAAATATAAATAATTTATCAAACATTTATATACAACACATAGTCTAATTTAAGTTAAGATACGCAAAAACGAAAAAAAAAAATACATTTTTACCTCTTTTAGTATTTTATTAATATATTTATTTCTTTATTAACATAACAAAATCTTATAAAACCTAATTTAAATTAATTTTTAATAAATTCTTAATATTAATATTAATTAATTTTATATATAATATCATTAGCATACACTCAATTGATAAATCTAATTAAATGTAACTATTTTAATGTTATTTAATATATGTAAAAACAACCAAAAATACATTTTAAAAAATAAACTACATGTATAAAAAAATATTAGTTTTAATTATTTTCAATTTTTAAAATGAAAACGTTTGAGAAAAGAAATTAAATTATCTTCATGAAAATAATAAAATTATAGTTTGCAAAACATTAATTCTATTAAAATTATCATGATATGATATAATTGAAAACTTAATTAAAATATCATTAATAACAAAATTAAAGCTATTTTTAAATATATCTAATTAAAATAATTTATAGCCAAAATGATGAGATCTCATAAACATATAAACATATGAAATATGACTTATAATTCAAACACATTTATATGATTTATTCATATGTGCAGCCGGTTAGAACTCATGTATTTACGATTGTGGTTTTTTGTGTGTTGGTCAGTCAAATACACAAAATATTTTTGACCAATATAAAATAAGTTAAATGAGCGGATTAACCACTTTTATTAGTAACAAAAGTTTATGGACAAATGATTAAAATAGCACATTTCTAAGTTTTTGTTCCAAAAATAGATAATAACACAAATTTAAGATTAAAATACATTAAAACTATATTTTAATAGAAAAAAATTAAACGCTGAATTGGAAATAATGAACCCAAATACAATATTTTAAGTTTATGTATAATTTATTTAAAATAAATAAGTATTTTCACATAAGTATTTGTGCTATTTTTGGGAATTTAATTTTATGATACTAGATTTTAAGAAAAACTTTAAAAGATGCTATTTTAGAGTATTACTCAAAGTAATTTTTGTTTATAGTTTTAGTAAAAAACATTATTGAAATTTATCATTGGCTAATGGTAATCAAAAGTTTTTCTATTTGTGTTTAGTTTACATAACTTTTCAATTATTACTTTTTCAAAAATATGTAAATAAATATTCCGTATTATAAAAATAGTTTCTTTTTAAATATGATATTAACTAAGAGTCAATAAATGATTTTTTTTACAAAATTTAACTAATTTAAGATAAAAAAAACATATAAATCTAATTAGAATATATTTAAATTTTTTTTATTATTGGTACTAACCTAATTAATATAAAACTAAATAAATATAAAATTTAATAAACATATAAAATCTTTATTTTTCAGTAGTAAGTACTCAATGACAATCACTGTCAAAGAAATAGATAAAATTTGGATGATCTTTTCCAAAGAATAATACAATATTTATAGTAGTAGAAATTTGTAGATAAATAATATAATAATTAAAAAGAAATAAATAGAGTTGAATGATGATTAACAAAAAACTGAAGTTTACGAAATAATATCATTTCAATTAAGAACTTTATAGATGATGATTTATTTGGTAATGATGTAATTGCCACGGAAGCTCATATGTATTTTTCAGAATTATTTGTAATTTTATATCCCGGGAACATGGAATCAGTCCTACATAATGTAACAAAAGTTGTCACCATTGATATTAATTTGGAATTGACAAAATCAATCTCAAAAGCTGAATTATTTGAGGCTATTCAGTCAATAGGGGCAACAAAGGCCTCCGGTCCGGATGGATTTTCAACAGTTTTTTTTTTATCAAAATTGGAATACTGTTGGAGACGCAGTATTTAAGGAAGTGGAGAATTTTTTTCAGACAGGTATTATGATTCGGGAGTTTAATCATACCAATGTCTGTCTTATCCCAAAAAAGACTCCAACTTCTATGTTTGATTTTCGTCCAATATCACTTTGTAATATATTTTACAAAGTCATATAGAAAATTATGGTTTTTCGATTAAAGAAGATTCTTAATGCTATCATTGCTGAAAATCAAGCTGTTTTCATTCCTGGGAGATTAATTACTGATAATGTCCTTATCACTCATGAAGCATTCCATTCATTACGTGTCCGCAAGGGTTGTGATACATCTTTTATGGTGGTTAAAACCGATGTCAGTAAAGCGTATGACCGTATCGAATGGAAATTTTTGGACTGTTCTTCTGAAGAAAGGTTTTTCTGCTAAATGGACTAAATGGATCATGCAATGCGTCGCCACGGTTTTTTTCAGTTCTTATCAATGGAAGTACATATGGTAATTTCAACCCTCAGCGTGGACTAAGACAAGGCGATCTACTATCTCCTTACCTTTTTATAATTTATGCGGATGTCTTAAGTGCTATGCTTCATAACGCAGAACAACATAGACAAATTGATCCTCTTCGAATCTCTCGTCATGGACTTACTATTTCTCATTTGTTATTTGCAGATGATTCATTTTTCTTAATCAAACCCGACTGGAAAAGTGTTTCAAATCTACAACGTATTTTCCAGGAATATGGACGTGTTTCTGGACAGGTTATCAATATGGAAAATTCGTTTATTACCTTTGGCAATAAAGTATTCCATCACACAAGGTCTTTTATTCATCAAATGTTGGGGATTTATAAGGCAGGAGGGGATGATCAATATTTAGAATTATCAGAACAATTCAGTCGCAACAAAAGACATCTGCTAAGTTATATTGCTGATAAAGTATCTTCACGGATTTCAGGATGGCAATCAAAATTTCTATCAAGTGCTGGGAAGGAAATTTTAATTAAATCTGTGGCTTTTGCTTTGCCGGTTTACTCAATGAATATTTTCAAATTGCCAAAAGAAATATGTAACTTGATCGACAAAAAGCTTATGAGATTCTGGTGGGGTTGCTCGGACGATAAACACAAAACAACTTGGGTTTCTTGGAAAACTTTGGCACGTCCGAAGTTATTCGGAGGTTTGGGTTTTTGAGAAATTCAAAAATTTAATCAGACACTGTTGGCAAATTTGTGTTGGAAATTACTTAATCGTCCACACTGTCTTCTCGCAAGAGTTTTAAAAAAAACCCAGATATTATAGAAATGAGAATCTATTATCTGCCAAGACAGGATCTTTATCATCCTTCGGTTGGCAATCAATTTTGTTTGGAAGGAATTTACTACAATCGGGTCAATAACATTCATGATGGATGGATCTGAAATTACACACCAAACAGAATATATATGGTTAAATCCGGGTATAGACATACGGTTCAAATCAGTCAAAATGCTTCTGATGTAGTACATCCGGCCCTTGATAATCATCAAAATTTAGCTAAAGACATTTGGTCTTTGAAGTTTCCCCCGAAGATACTTTATTTCTTATGGAGGTTGTTATCCAAAGCTCTACCCTTGAAAGCTCATCTATATCATCGAATATATTGGCTGATAATTCATGTGCAAGATACGTTGAAGAAACAGGGGTCCATTTTTTCTTTGCCCTTATGTCCAGGTAGTTTGGCAAAAAATAGGTATTTCAACTTCAGTGATTTGTGATCTCTTAGCTAATATCGAAGATAATATCCGATTTTTGATTGCAAGTTATGGTCTTTTTGATGAGTCTTTGTTTCAAAAGTATATCCCTATCTTCAGGTTATGGCGATTATGAAAAATGCGAAACGATTTTATCTTTAATAACAATGATCTCCCAGTGGACACATTTATTCAAAGAAGCTCAGATGATGTTCACGAATGAATAAATCAAATGGAGTTTGAAAATGTGTATCAAACATCAACGGTAAATCAATCTGTTCAACCAAAATGGATGGCACCGCCACGAGGATGGGTTAAATGTAACTACGATTGCTCATAGGGATGGACCTCAAAATTCTGGTTTAGGATGGATTATTCAAAATGAATATGGAGCTTTACTACATGATGGTATGGGTAAATTCCAGGTTCGTAATACCATAATTGAGGCAGAGTTTTCGGCTCTCATGTGAGTTTTACAAACAACATGGTCTCTGGGTTTTCGATCAGTCATATTTGAAAGGGATAATTTGATGCTAAACAATTTGGTCAATAATAAAGGCGTAAATCTTCGTATGACTTCTTATATTCAGACAATTCAGCAATGGATTCCAAAGTTCGAGTCAATTCGATTTCAACATCAACCTCGTCGGTGCAATCAAGTAGCGGATATTTTGGCATTGTTTTCTATTAAATCTAATGTCGATTGGAGTTTATTTTCTTTTTGTCCATATTTTATATAACATCTTGTAAACAATGATATTTCATATTAATAAATTTATATTATGGCAAAAAAAAGAGTTGAATGACGATTCAATGGTGCCTTTACATATGGTGACTCTTCATATATCTTCGTCATTTTTCTTAGGCAGAACAATGCATCATTTAATTTGGACATTTCTTGGGTCTTTAACATATTCAAAGGGGGTTGGATTTGATAGGTATTATCCCTAATGGACTTTTGAATATTTTTCTAATCCAAAACCTCTTGAAGCAACCCATTATAAGTGCATCATTTAATCTTTTGGATTGTGCTTTTGTATATTGATAGTTTCTGAATGATTACGTGGTTTGTGAGTCTTTTAATAATTTTTTTGATTTGCACCAAATCGAAATACAATTGATGCTATTTGCTTCTTAAAACTCTTAGTCTCAAATATGGAGAATGAGCATACACAACAATTCACCTGATCCTTTGGCTGCTGGTGCATGAGACGATGATTTTGGACTTCTTTAGTCATCTAATTATCTCTCATGGATCGTCACACATAAGGGTGACGGTTCCTAAACCATACAAGTAAAGAATTTTCCATGTATACAACCAAGTCGAACAATTTTAGAAGAAGCGAATATCTTGAGGATCCGATGGACATCTCTTCAGATCTTGGTCTTGTTGGATCCAATAATTTTTAAAATCAATAACTTCCAAATATGTACTGGTTTTCAGGTGAATCCAATTTTTCATAATTAATTAATGAATAAAAATTCAAAAATAGGTTATTTTATGACTTAAGTTCTCTTAGTTTGGTCGAAAAATTCCAACTAAAGTGTGTATGCCCAAATCAGATAACTGAAATCACCCGATTTGTAAATTGAATAAATCTTCATCTAAACTTCAATTGAACTGATTACAGTTTAAAACATGGTCTAGTTGAGATAAAAATGTGGACCATTTTAATTTTCATGGTTTGATGATGATATCATCTTCAATAAGAAAAAAGCCATAATGGCTTTTCAGTTTTGTATTTAACATCACCAAATTAAAATACATATTCAAATAGTTTTACTAATACATTATTATCATTCTTATCTGCATTACGCAATTAAAATACCAAAAACCTCTAAACCACTCCGACTTCATCAATTGTGCTATACCTAAGTTAATTGTTTTAGCTGGTTTTATTGTGTTGGTTGATAATGTGAAATACATTCTACTACTTTAGGACATAAACTAACCAAAACAAAATTGTCAAATATCATTCTAGAACAAACACAAACAGAAATAGAAGAATCAAAACCAACATCATGAGGTTAAACACATAAACCATATCATCAACAAGTACTGACAACACATCAAAACGACGGTTTACCATATCTATTTAAACTCGGCCCATTTAAAATCTAATAATTTTTTTTTTAATTTTGAATCTATCGCTTAAATTTTAGTCTCCATAAATTTGTTGCACATGTTTAGTTATTTTAAAATAATTTTTTTTATCGTTAGTGATGTGTATATATATAAATGAAATTAATCATATTAAAGTTAAAACACATATTTTTCCTATATTATTTTCTACAACTAAAAAGTAGATTTCAATAATAATACTAAAATAATTTCATAACTAGAGAATTTGAATAAATTCAACATCAATAGTCGTAATAATATAAAAAATTGTACCCATGTTTAGAATTATAAAAAAAATACATAAGTATGTATAATTGTTAAACACAAAGTGAAAACAAACGGCGTAATTTCTGGTAAAAGGAAAAGTTTACAAAAAAACAAAAAATAAAATAAAATAGATGGGCTGAGCAATGTAACGCGGGTAAACGTGTTAAACCCACGATCTTAACAAATCAGCACATTAGAAATTCGTTTATTTTTTATTTAATACCAAAACATAATATTTTATTTTTTAAATAATTTATTTAAAATAAATAAATATTTTATATAATAGTTTATACTATTTTATGATATTATTATTTTATTTAATTGTAGATGGTAATGGATTAAAATTTTTATAACATAACTGTTTAAACTCGTGGGGGGTTCTAATCCATTTTAACATTTTTAATTATAAGATTAAAACACATGAACACATTATGTTATCACCGAAGTTCTGAGGTGAAACAGGCACCATATTTGTAATATATTGAACATCTAACATTATATGTTACGATTGGATGAATGATTAAGAATATTGTAAAAGAAAATAATTTGCTAAATCAGAAAGAAGATATTTGATAAATATAAAGGTTTCACCAAATGAAGAAATTAGAAGGCATCTAGGAATTCATATATATAGCGGTATTATGAAAAATCTTAATGGTATCCTTTTCGAACAAGAGAAAACATAGAAAGTTATGTAAAATGTTGAGTGGAAAAAGATCATGTGCAATTGTTGTTGCACAAGTGAGAACGGATAGATTAGGAATTGTTCAATGACGACTTATTGTGTGACGTCATGTAATTCTGATTAAACAAGTTATATAAGAACTTTGTTTAAACGATTTCTAATACGAAAATAATAGTAATTGCACAAGTTGTTTTATGTTTAAGTATTTTTTTATATTCTCGTCTTTAAAAATTGGTATTAAATCGGGGCACCTAGCCGAAGTACTATTTTTCGAACACATGTGAGATATTGAAAAGAGAATAGTGACACTTGCACAACACAACTACTCGATGTTCAGAATCCTATGTTGTTAGATATTGCAAATATGGATATTAAAAAGTGAGCATGAAGGTTAATATACATGAAATTGAAAAAGATATGTGGACCGCTGTTGAGTGTGATTGGAAAGAACCATATTTTATATCTGAAGATAAAGATTGAGATAAAGTAGTCAAATCCAAAAAATGTGGACAACAAGAGAAAAATGTGTCAAAGTTTAATTCAGTGGCATTAAACATTATTTTCAAATCAGTGGGTAAAAGAAAATTTGAGTTGATACAAGGGTGTGAATAAGTTAAAAAGGCATGGAATATACTACAAAATATGTTTGAAGGTACGACGAATGTTAGAAGAACAAGGTTCGATTTGTTGGCATCAAAGTTTGAAAATATTCAGATGAGCGATAACGAGAAAATACCAGATTTTAGTGCCAATCTTATATCTATCATAAAGGAAGCACACATGTTAGGTAAACATTACAAAAACGCAGAATTTGTAAAAAACCTTGTGCATTGTTTACTGGCTAAGTTTGTTGCATTGAAAGCTATGATAAAAATGACAATGAACAATGATGAACTCAAGTTTGAGAAGATAGTAGGGATGATACAAGATGAGAAGATTGAAATGGAAGATAAGGATCCCAAATTGGTAGAAGATAATGTATTTTTAGTTGATGAAGACATTATGTATTCGATGTTTCGTAAACTTTAAGAAAAAATGGATTGTTTGTGTCACACATTCCCAAAGAGGATATCAAGAAAGGAATAATTTCAGAAAGGATATCACGTTGAATGATATAAATTTCATGGTATTGGACATGTTAAATCAGTTTTTCCATCATTAAAGAGAAGAGGAATTAAGTGTAATAACTGCAACGATTGTGGTCACACAAAAACAGATTGTGTAAACACACGACAAGGGAAGAAGAAGAAGGTTCTAACTAATAGTGGTACAAAATAAAAAGAGACGAAGATTATATAAATCTAGTGGCTTTGCATGTAGTAACAGATCTTGAAGAAAAAACAGAGAATATGAGTTTGAAGTGTCTGATGTAATACACAAAAATATGACTGCATCAAACAATGATTCTGAAAGTGATCAAGAGGTAGATGTTCGAACTGAGTTCAAAATTTTATATGAGAATTGGTTAAATTAAACAATGATAACCTTCAGCTGATCAATAATAAAACAATACTGGAAGCAAAGATTAACATACTGGTTTGAAAAGTGATCACATTCAAAAAAAAGTTGTGCATGAGATAAAAGAGGAGCAATCTGAATTACAAAAAAAATCAAGTATTTGCGATAAAGTTAAACAGGGTGAATGACATGTTAGTTCATGAAAGAGACATAAGCATAGCTTTGGAACATAATATGATTGAGAACTATAACAGGATTCGAATGATAAACAAAAGCTATGAATATCAAATCTTGGCCATGGGAAAACATACAAAACAAAACTAGAGTATAGATTACATTGGATATAAAGGAAATGATTCAGTTGCTACAAATGTTGAGTATAATAAGATGCTACAGATGTTGATTATAATAAGAATCTTGATAATTTTGTTTCAAGGCAAGAACATTCAAATACACGAAACAATCAATTATTACTGGTTTAATTATGGCTGGAAAAGTTGATGCTTTGAGAAGTTACACAAGAAAAAGATTTAACAAAAGTTACTATTGTGGGAAGATGAGACATATCAACAAAATTTTAAAGCGCTCCACAATTGTGTCAGATATGCTTGGGCACAAAATAAGTGTTATCCATACCTAAAAGATATCAGATGGTGTAGATTGACAAACATGTTTTCTACTTTAAGCCACAAGATGGGTCAGACAATACTTGTGTGCAACATGTGTGCATCAGAACAAAATGAACATAAAGAGAAAGAAATTTATGGAAAGTAGCTTATATCTTGGGATTTGGTCAGGAATGCACTATGTGGTATTTCGATATGACTGGAGACCCAAAACTTCTAAGATCGCGTGTTGAAGTTAAAACAGTCAAAGAGACTTTTAGAGATAGAGCAAAAGGAAGAATCTTAGGTGTTGGTGAACTCGAATCACAAACACATCCATCCTTGAAGAATGTCTACTATGTTGAAGGCCTGAAAGCAAACTTAATCATCATAAGTCAACTGTGCGACAAAAGGTTGTTCATAAGATACTCTACACACATCATGGCATATTGGGTCTCCAATAAGAGTCTCAAGACTATTGTAGAGTTTGTCATTGTCATGTTCGATGACATGAATGGTCTAACTCTTGAAGAAGTAGCTCTTGAATTGTGTGTGCCACACAACCACATTTCATAAAATCTTGTTGAGAGTAATGAATGAGTTGATCACGAACCTACCAAAAAGAAACCCAAACAAGTTCAAGTTCATCTAAATCAAGACATCATGTGTGAGTGTTCAAGACATATAGGAGGTAGTCAAAAACTATCTGGGAATGTAAGATATGAAGATTCAGGCCGATGGAGAAATCGTTGGATTAAAAGACATGAGAGATGTTTGTTATAGTAGGTGTGACTACAGTCAGAGTATGATTTGGAATTTTTCATTGAGTTTCATCATGAACTGATTTTTCTGTAATGTGTGAAATATATGGAGTAACTCACATGGCGTGTCACGATTGAATGAATAGTTAGGAATATTGAGCAACAAAAGAATCTCTACAATAAAGAAGATCTTTGATGAATATTGAGATTTCATCAAATCAGAAAATTAGAGGCATCTAAAGATTCATATATACGTATATAGGAATATTATGTAAAACTCTAATGGTATCTTTTTGGAGCAATAGAAGAGAGAGAGAGTTCTGTAAAACGTTGAGTGGAAAAAGATCATGTGCAATTGTTATTGCACAAGTGAGAATGGATAGACTAAAAATTGGATATTGAAAAATCAGTATATGATATCGTATAATTCTGATTAAAAAAGTTGTAAAAACTTTGTTTAATCGATTTTTAATACACAATCATAATAATTGCACAAGTTATTTTACGTATAAATATTTTTTATATTTTCGTCTTTACATATTTATGATTAGTAACTCAAAATGAAAGGATGAGAGTTGGATCTTGGTGTAGCTATTGGAAGAGACAAAAAGTATGTGTAGTTTTGTACCCATCAAATAGAGTATGTGTGGTTGTAGCTGATATCCTAAAACTTTTAATCAATTCTTTTTTATATTCATTTAATTTAGTGCAACAAGCAAGGAAGCTTTCTTTGTAGATAAAATATGAGATTTGATAGAATTATTATTGTATTGATCTATGAGTGTTACATCTCTATATATACATGATTGTAGATAACTACCAACTTAAGAAATAGATTTAACTTAAGATTACAATATATTTAGAATCTAAATATTGTAGGAGATATACTTATAATGTGCATCCACTTAATAATTCATAACACTCCCCTTAGATGTCCATTATAGTAAAATATATCTTAATATGCATAAGATGTTGCTTCATTAAAATATTTGTTAGTAAAAACCAATAGGAAAATCTATGATTAAGAGAAAAAGAAGAAGTTACTCTTTTCTCCCCCCCCACCTCCTTCATAAGTACATCCATCGAGATCTTTGAGATGATGTCATATGATATAATGAAATAGCTTATTAAAAATAGTAGTTGGAAGCGCCTTAATAAATAAGTCTGTCAAATTATCGCTTGAATAAATTCGTAGAACCGAACATTACCATTCTTCTGCAATTAATGGGTTTTGTAGATGACTCATCTTTCTCGTTTTCCCTTTTGTAATGATCTCATTAATCTATAAACACTTAAAAATGGTGATAAACTTTCATCTTTACATTTCCCTTAGATGTTTATCATTTGCATATTCTTTATTGTTTCGTTAAAACCTGTCATGGAAAGAGTTACTTTTGAAAAAAATCTTCATGAAATACATTCCAATCATGTCTCATTTTTAAGGAATTATAAGTATAACCGTAGTGAATAAACTCATATGATTATCATATAATCTATTAGGTCGTAGATTTCCAATCCATCACCTTCTTTTTACATAAAAGTTCATTCCTTAATCTATTTGAACAAATCTCTTTTTACATATATAGTCTTTTAAATATGTGTGTTATACATACTTGTAGATACAAGTTATCCATAGTCTTCTTTACTATTTTGGATTACTTTTTCTGTATACGAAACCACATAACTTAATTATTAAAGAGATCAGAAAACTCCTTAAATAACATTTACGTATGGTACTTCATGACCAAATATATGTGAGCTTTTTTGTATAACATCGTGCAATGATCTTTTGAGATAAAAATATTTTTTCTTGGATGATTAATTTTGAATATCTAGAGACAATTTTGTCTTTCTATTGTCTTTTCTTCCAATCATAATTTGGAATAACTCTTTAGCAGTTTCGATTAGGTTCAAATCAAAGATCTCATTGATCCATAGTCTTTTGATAAATACATAAAGGAGTATTGATAAACCTTATAGTATTCACTTTAGTTATTAATTACACCCCATGAAACATATTAGTATTAATTCAATCGAATAACTTATGTTCTTTGAGAACATAATTTGACATCATTAATCCTTCAAGGATTTTCTATAAATGTCATTATCCATCGGATAATATAAACCAAATCTTTATTTTAGTTTGAGATTGATAAGGGACTTGAAAGTAGTTGCATCTACCACAAGATGATATATCTATTATTAATCAGTTATTATATTCATTTTTCTTTTGCATAAAGACCCATTTATGTTCTATTAATTTTACGTCTTTAGGTGACAGACTACTAGTCCAAATAATTCTCTATTTCCAAGAGATTTTTTTGTTTATATAGATTATTTCTATGATTGGTCAATCATCACTTTGCATACATTTTTCAATAAATTTTCTTTTACCGCGATTCATGATTTTTGATTTTCATCAACTGTTTTACTGAATGCAAACATTGAATGCAAAAACATTATCGGCATCGATTTACTCTTTGGTTCTATTTTATTTCACATATGACAAAACTAGTTGAAATCTCTTATCATTATTAACTAGATTCATACCCACGCCATGCATAGAGAAAAATATTCATAAATTATATTTTATTAGTAAATATAAATTAAATATTTATATATTTGTAACATTTATTTAAAATTAATTTTAATATTAGTTTTTGTATATACAAAATTAAGAAAAGAAAAATAATTATTTTTTACGAATTTAATAGTATTTTTTTGTTAACTTAATAAAATATATTAATTCTCTAACCAAATTAATAACAATGATATATTTGTAATTATTCTAATAAGTTAAACTTTTATATATTTATTTAAAATTTATTGTAATTATTTTGTTAATAACACGTCAAAATAAGGTTATTTTATTAAAATGTTTCTTAAATAATATATTAAGGATTACGGTAGTAATTTAAATATATTTATATTTATTTGAAATTATTTATAAATTAACGTATAAAAAATTTAAAGAAATAAAAATTATTGTTTTTACAAATGTAATAGTATTTTTGGTTAGTTGAATAAATTATATTTATTCTTTAACCAAATTAATATCAATGGTATCTATTGTAATTATTTTAGTAAGTTAAATCATTTTATATATTTAAGCTGAAACTGGCTGCGGTGTTGACACGTCAGCATGGTATTTTTGTTATTAAAACACATCAGGGTAAGGTTAGTTTGTTAAAAAGTTTCTCAAATAGTATATTAGGAATACCATGATTGTGGATTTATTTTTTTGTCATGACTAATGTCTCTTCTATAAATCATTCATAATTATTTGCTTCCTTGTCTTGCCATTTTTTATAATATGTTTCTTTTTGGAGGATTCTAATCTTGGGAACCAATATGCATATCTCTAGACCTATTAGTAGTTGATATTGTCCTTCTAGAACATCGATATTAATTGGAGCGCAACTGGCATATGTGATTTTGTCACTTAATAATGATCAGTACATGCTTATGGCATCTTATTTGCTAAACTAATCAAATGAATTATCTTTTGAACTTTCATTGCAAATACTTTAGTACGAGTATCAAGATAATTTATTTCAATGATTTTTTTTCCAATTGTTTATATATTTCTTCTCTTTAGTTGTTGGAAAGACGACTTACTAAAATAATAGTTTGTAAATTGAATCTAATTCATTGTGGATGACTCAAGTTATTCAATTTTCAAAGAAGACTCATACCTCTTTTGAGGTCATATCTTAGATCATTGGGGTTGAGTAAGCAGATATATATTAATCAAAACAATTTTATATGAAAAATATTTGGTTCCTAACCATAAACCAATTTTGATGGGAATAACTCATAATTACTAATTGGAATGATGCGAATAGGATTGCTGCATCTAATATAAATTATCTTGTGTATGAACATGAGCTATATGATGTTCAACATTATCATCTCAAAAAACATGCATTCATCATGAAAGGTGTGCGACATTAATTCATGAGCATTATCAAAACCAATTGTCACAAACTAATTAATTGACCAAGTACTCTCACAAACGCCATGTTTCAGTTGAAACAAAGATACAAATTGTATGATAAAAATATCTCTTTGTACATGTACCAAAAACATTTAATAGATTTAAGGCTGGTGAAATTGTGTTATCTATTTGCCTTGTAAACAAGTAGCACATAAGAAATCATTAGAAAAAATATTTTTTCTTTTACCATATAAATTTATGATTTTTTCGCATTACTTTTGATTCGGAATGGCCTAAATGGTCTGCCAAACAGTAAGATTTTTTTTAGATCTTTGATTTATAATCTCTCTTATATTATTTATTGTGTAGTAAAATTTAATAGGAAATACAAATAGTTTCTCCAAATACTTTTACTGTTTTGGATAATATTCATGATTTGAAGATATTTATCACTTTTTCGTCTATTGTCTCAACATATTAATCTTGAAATCTCATAGATTTTCTTAAATTATTCATCTAATCAATTTAAGTGTGAACATAATCTTCTGGATGTTCCCCTTAGATAAATGTAGGATTCCTCAATTCTCTCCCTCAAGGTGATGATATTTCATGGTCATCCGTTTAGAAATATATCATATTCTAGAATCAGCGATGTATCCAAATTGGACGATGTATCATATTTTACATCATTTTAGCTTTCATGGCTTGAAAGATTATAACCCATTAATGATTTCAAATTGCATTCTCATAGACAATCATATATTTTCTTTTTTAGAGCATTCAATAATATGTGTACCATCTCATGTTGTACTTACATTTACTTTTTTCTTCGAAATATCCCATATAGTTATCATTTTTTTCTCACTTTTTGTGAGAATCTGAGTTTATAAAAGAAAATTTTTGCTCTCCACTTTGATCTTAACCATATCCACATTCATGTCTCCTACAAATTTATAGCCACTTTTTCTACTAGTATTGTTAGTGTAGTCGTTTTATTACTCAGTATAGATGTCACATTCGTTTCAGAAAATGAAACATGACCAAGTGGATGTAATCTATAGTTTATTGTTTTGTTCAAACATAATGAGAAAAAATAGCTCATTTTTTTGTTCAAATATAACATTTCATAATATTTCTTCTGATAATGTGTCTAAGGATAATAATATTTTTGTAAAAGATAGAGTATGTCTTCTCTAACATCTTTTTATCAATGACATTTTCTTCACATACTATCAAGTATCAACTTCCAATTAATTGTGAATATTCATGAGTTATACTCATATACATATTTAAAATCTTGTAAACTTAGATTGACTAATCATAATGAGCAAAATCTTGTAAACTTAGATTGACTAATCATAATGAGCGTTAGTTAATATCACATTTTATGATTATAAAAAAACTTCTAGATATCGTATGGTTAAGTAGTCAATCTTAAAATCATAAAAATAATGATAAAATTATAAGTCATATAAAATAATTCAATAAATCATTTTATTTACTAGAAAAAATTATTACTATCATACCATTAAACTAAATTCTCAATCAATCAATTAATTCACGAGACAATATTAAATGACAAATAAGCACAAATTTCGTGATCGTGATATGATGCAATTGTTATATGTAAAACCCCAAATTATAATAATGTATACATAAAATTTAAGTCAAACCATGTTTCTACAAACTTTTTATCATAATAATGTTTGTTAAAATTTTGCACAACTCATACGACTAGAATAACCTCAAACAGTTTATAACTAAAATTTTGGAAATCAGGATCTACGTAATTTTCATATAAAAAACACTAAAACACTAATAAAATCTAATTATTACTCTTCTGTGCAAAAACCATTACAACCAAATTCGTGCAAAACATGATTAATATGAAACCATGCAAAATTTGGATTAAACTTGGATATGTGCGAAAAGTATGATGGAAACGAAATAGTAGGAAGTTTGGAAAAACAATTTCGCCTAAAATTCGGGTAAAACATTTTTCATAATATAAATGGGCAAATGTCTAAAATAGCACTTTTTTAAGTTATTGTTCCAAAAATAGCATCATTAGTTTAAATTTCCAATAATAGCATAAATTTAAGATTAAAATGCATTAAAACTATATTTTAATAAAAAAAAATTAAACCCTAAATTGGAAATAATGAACCCAAATACAATACTTTAAGTTTATGTATAATTTATTTAGAATAAATAAGTATTTTCACATAAGTATTTGTGCTATTTTTGGAATTTAATTTTATGATGCTAGATTTGAAAGAATTACTTTAAAAGGTGCTATTTTAGGGTATTACTCAATATAAATCAACATAATTTTTTTCCTCACGTATTTCAATTCAAAAGCATAGATCAATTAAATTATAATTTGATTAAAGCATAAATAATACTTAGCTCGATATAAAGCACATTGGCTATGGGAAAGACGAAGACATCGGTGGGCTCGATTTGGGAAGCAAAGTTATAACCGTTGGTCAGGGCATAAAGCACAAAATAATAATAAAAAATATTGAGAAAATATACAATTAAATGGTATCAATTTTTTTATTTGTTTGTAGTATAAAATGATATAAGTCCGGCTCTGCCGTTGGTGAACAAAGACATCCGACATTCTGAAAAACAAAGACGATGTTGATTACGGATTTGCTCAGCTGGAAAGTGTTGGAACAATTTTTTGAACAATATTTGCATGTTCAATTTGGGTATATGACCCAAATATTGATTGCAAAAATTTGTTGGAATATGAATGAGAAATGAACCATTGAACTCATAATAAGTCATAAGTTTGTTGGTAAATTTAATAAGAAGGGACAAAAATTTCTCATTAGAAACTTGAGAAAAAATTTCTAGTATATAAATGGGAGAACTTATGTAGCAGTTTAAAAAAGTTGGAGAGAAAAAATACCAAGCTACGCACGCGCCGCCGCCGTCGGGCTTGGGTTTGAATCTTGGGTCTTGGATCTTAATAAAGTTTCTTTTAGACTAGATTTTGATTATGGTTTTGGCCCAAAACCGAGTTAAAACCCTAAACCATACCCATGATTTTCTCCTCTAACCGTCCACAATTTTTTCGTCGGTTTGGTTTACTCCCACGTTTTAGGATTGCGAAAACCGCTCCCTTAAAGCTATAAAAACAAGCATTTATCCTCATTAACCTAATCTTGGCTGCCACCTTTCACATTCTCTCCCAAAATCGTTTCCACCGATCACTCTCCTCACCATCTTTTGTTTCCACACTGTAAGTCTCGAGAGTATACCGTAGATTATTGTTCGTAGATTCTATAATCAGGTGTTGCGATTGTAGTCTCGTCGTGGTTTTATCATAGGATTCATAATCTCATCAAACCGCCACACTGCGGGAAATTTATTGAATTAAGGAAAGAGATCAAATCTCGCCTCCACGAATTTGTCTTTTTCTTAATTCGGTTTTCAATCGTTTTTGATTCGTAAATCATTTTTCTATCATGATTTTCATATATGATTTTTTTGCATTCTAACAATATTAATTCAATAAATCCGCTTCCTGCTTATCGCTTGAATCGGATTGAGAATTGCGATCGATTTTTAAAAACATTTTTAACCGATATTTCTATCTGAAAAATGATTTCAAACGATTCTGATATGATTTGTAACGTTTTTTCAAACGTTTTCACATTATTTCAATCGATCGGAATTGATTTCAAAAATGTTTTCAATCCGTTTTTTGTGATCGATCTGAAACAGTTCTGCGAATGTTTTCTAACGATTCACCGAAAAGTTTCAAAAATCAAACGATCTAATCATTTTTGTCAAACGGTTTCCGCGAATGCCTAACGACAAGTTTCACGAAACGCAAAAATAATATCATTATCGAAATGCCTATTAGGGTTTCTACGAATATATTATTTAAAATATATATATATATATATATTAATAGAAACGCCTATTAGGATTTCTAAATGAGAAAAAAATATTTTTGATTCATAAAGGAGTCAAAATATTTTTTCAGAATTTCTCGGAATATCAATATATATATAATATTTTGTGATATCCGCAGAAATTTTAGCGAATTTTTGGAACGCTTTTTAAAGCAAATTTTCACAGAACGCAATTTTAACAATTTTTTTAATCGATTATATTGCTGTCGTATTTGTTTGTTATCCATATTGATTATGTTTCTTTTATATTTGAACATATTCATCCGACAAATGGCTAACGAAACTGCTTACGTGGTTGTTGATACCACATCCCGAGGTGCCAATGATGGGATTAACACAAGTGAGGTGACGCGCAGATTGGGAGTGGTCTACCACTTGGTTCATCCGCATCTGATGTCCCGTTAGTGCGTAGCGCTATAAGTGCAGGACTTACGCCGGACAAATTCGATGGGTCCAATTTCAAGACGTGGCAGCAAAAAGATGCACTTCTTTCTAACCACTCTAAAATTGGAGAAGCATCTCACCGAGGTTAACCATGTCTTACCTCCGGGGAATACTGATCCATGAGCTCTTACTAGTGTTGAGTCGTGCAACCATGGAGACTACTTGTGTCGAGGGTACATTCAAAGCCGCCTGGTGGACCAACTGTTTAATGTGTACAGTGAAGTTAAAACTTCCAAGGATCTCTAGGATACCTAGGAAAAGAAGTATAAGTCTTTTAACGTAGGCTTTGGGAAATATGCAGTTAAAAAATTTCTTGACTTCAAAATGGTGGACTCAAGGCCCATCATGGAACAAGTTTATGAACTACAAATGATATCACAAGAGTTAACCGATGAGGGAATGAAGCTGTGTGAGACGTTCACAGTGAACTGCTTCATTAAGAAGCTACCTCCTGGTTGGGTCGATTTCAAAAATTATCTCGAGCATAAGCAAAAGGCTTTGACGTTGTCAAACTTAATTTCTAGGCTGCAAATTGAGTCTACACATCGCAGATCATACTACCATTTCGATCATAATGCGAATGTAGCCGAATACGTAAGAAAGGGCAAAGGCAAAGTTGTGGCAAACAACATGCGTTTAACAAGGTCGCGCATCAAGCCTCCACAAACTTTAAGAAGCAAGGCAACCCAAAGAAATGCTCTATGAGTTATCATCATTGTGGTAAGAAAGGACACAAGTCCTCGGAGTGTCGTAGTAAGGCGAAGGGAAAAGCTCAAGCCAATCTGACTGAAGTTGACCTATGTACGGTGGTCACTGAGGCAAACATGGTTGAGGAAAACCCTAGGGAGTGGTTCTATGATACTAGAGCAACCACTCACATCTGCATCGATCGGGATATATTCAGTTCTTATTAGAAGAACAAGTCCGAAGAGCAGTTGATGATGAGAAATACGACATTTTTCCAAGATTGAAGGTCACGACAAAGTGGTATTGAAGCTGACTTCTGGACACGTGGTCACTCTCACCAATGTGAAGCACGTGCCAGACATGAGGAAGAATCTGATATCCGGGACATTGATGAGGAAGCATGGGTTCGCCATCAACTTTGAGTCCGATAAGTTGGTTCTTAGGAAGAATGGAATGTACTTGGAAAAGGGGTATGTCAAGGGAGGACTGATCAAAATGTGTGTAATGACAGTTCTCAAAAACAACGATATTTCTACTTGTTCCAATGTTGCAATGAATAAGAAACCAGTTGCTTATTTCATTGAGTATTTTAATTTATGGCATGAACGGTTAGGACATGTGAATTATAAATTGATACAATGATTGATTAATTTGAACCTAATTCTAAAATGCAAAATAAGTAAAGACAAGTGTGAGATATGCGTCGAAGCAAAACTCACAAAAACTTCATCACCTCATGTTGAACGAACTACTGAACCTATAGCATTAATACACACTGATTTATGCGATTTGAAAAGCATACAAACTAGAGGTGGTAAAAAGTATTTTGTGACATTCATAGATGATTGTATAAAATATTGTTATGTATATTTGTTACGTAGTAAGGATGAAGTAATACAAAAATTTATAGAGTACAAGCTGGAAGTTGAAAATCAACTTAAGAAAACTATTAAAATAGTTAGAAGTGATAGAGAAGGCGAATATGATGGATTTTTTAATGCATTTTGTCAATAAAATGGCATTATCCATCAAACAACAACTCCCTACTCACCAGAATCTAACGGAGTTGTAGAATGAAAAAAACCAAACTCTGAAAGAAATGATGAATGCAATGTTACATGAATCTAGGTTATCTCAGAATCTGTGGGGGGGGGGAGGGAAGCGTTACTCACCACAAATTATAATCTTCAATAAAATACCACACAAAACAAACAGCAAAACGCCGTATGAATTGTGGAAAGGTATTGTACCTTTGTACAAATACCTCAAAATGTGGGGATGCCTAGCAAAAGTAGCAATCCCTCCTCCTAAAAAGGTCACAATTGGATCTAAAAGTGTGGATTGCATATTCATAGGATACACACACAATAGTAGTGCTTATCGGTTTCTGGTACATAAATCAGATATGCCAAATATCTATATCAATACGATTGTGGAATCAAGAAATACAATATTTTTGGAAAACGTGTTTCCGTGTCAGGATAAATGTCCAAAACGAGCACGTGAAGAGGATGATGCAATAACCTTAACAAATAAGGCAAGCACATCTGGAACTTCAGTAACTGAAGTAGAAAATGTTGAAGATGAACCTAGACGAAGCAAAAGAGCTCGTAAGGAAAAATCTATTGGTGATGATTTCTTGACGGTCTTTCTTTTAGAGAATAAACCAAGAACATTCACCGAAGCCATGTCTACACTTGATGCACCTTCATGGAAAGAAGCTGTGAATAGTGAGATCGATTCTATTATGAAAAACCATACATGGGAGATAACAGATCTACCACAAGGCTTTAAGGCATTAGGGTGTAAATAGATTTTCAAAACAAAATTGAAAACCGATGGCTCAATAGAGAAGTACAAGGCTAGATTGTGGTGCAAGGATTCCGACAAAAAGAAGGTTTCGATTTCTTTGACCCCTATTCTCCAGTAACGAGAATAACTTCAATAAGAATGCTGATATGCATCGCAACATTAAAGGACTTGGAAATATATCAAATGGATGTAAAAACTGCTTTTCTAAATGGTGATTTAGAAGAAAAGATCTATATGAAACAACCTGAATGGTTTGTTGTACCTGGTCAAGAACACAAAGTGTGTAGACTTGTCAAGTCATTGTACGGACTCAAACAAGCTCCTAAACAATGGTATGAAAAATTTGACAATGAAATGATGTCAAATAGTTTCAGCATAAATGAATGCGATAAGTGTATCTACATCAAAAATACGCCAAATGGGTATATTTTGTTATGTTTATACGTGGATGATATGATTATCATTGGTAGCAATAAAGACATGATCAATCAAACTAAGACTCTGCTTAGTGGAAAGTTTGACATGAAAGATATGTGATTAGCGGATGTCATTCTAGGAATCAAGATAACTAGACATTATGAAGGAATCATCCTATCCAAAACTCATTATGCTGAAAAAATTCTTGATCGGTTTAAGAACTACTCAAATGGAAGTGCAAAAACTCCTGTCGACCCTCAACTTCACTTAACCAAAAACTCGGGTGAAGCGATGTCACAGCTAGAGTATGCATGAGTGATCGGAAGCTTGATGTACTTAACAAACTGTTACAAAACTCAAACTTTTGGAAGATATCCTGATGTGGGAAAAACTAGTGTCAGCAATACGTATACACTGTGATAGTCAATCGGCTATTGCTTAGACACTGAACAATCTGTATAATGGTAAATCGCATCATATACGAAAACGACTTAAAACCCATTAGGCACTTGATCTCAAATGGTGTAATCACGGTAGATTACATCAAATCAGCTGATAACCTAGCGGATTAGTTTACTAAAGGTTTAGCTCGAGATCAAGTTGTACAATCATCAAGAGGAATAGGTCTAAAGCATATGACTAAAGATGAAATTTGATGGAAACCCCACCTACATGACTAGAGATCCCAAGATATAGGTTCAAAAGGACAACTAAATCAAATGGAATCTGAGAAAACACTATGAGACTTACGTCTATACCCAGTTTCTAGGATGATAAACAGTGTTGTTACCTGTATGTGTATAGGATAAACATTGCTTTTAATGATTTGAGACTATAGCTTTGACATATCAGTGAAGTATTACAGGATGCTCTTTAAAACAAAGCTAATGGCGAATCATGTTATGAGTGTGAAATGGGGCCGTTTCTAGGAGAATGAAGAAAAGACTATATTCTCCATGTTCACTCATGATTAACCAGGCAAGTCCACGCCCATAATGGACACAATAGAGATCATAGTTCTACGAGAAATGAAATTGTGTTATACCTGTTGTCTTGGTTTACATCAAAGCTCGGGTGGTTCAAGACATCATGTTCACCTCTTGGTCGAGTAAACCCGACAGATATTAACAATGATTGGTTCAAAGCTGAAACATGTTATCATCTCAGATATAGTGAATTTTTGTTTATACTCTCGAAAATCTGTCTGTCTAGTGTACATATTACGTCTAGTCAATAGAGTTCGAGTCTATCGAGTTTGCATTGTATAAAGTCATTTATATTCATGTGGGGAATTGTTGGAATAATTTTTTGAATAATATCTGCATGTTCAATTTGGGTATATGGCCCAAATATTGATTGCAAAAATTTGTTGGAATGTGAATGAGAAATGGACCATTGGACTCATAATAAGCCATGAGTTTGTTGGAAAATTTAATGAGGAGGGACAAAAATCCCACATTGAAAACTTGGAGAAAAATCTTCTAATACATAAATGGGAGAGTTCATGTAGTACCTTAAAAGAGTTGGAAAGAAAAGAGACCAAGCCACACGGGCACCGCCGCCATCGGGCTCGGGCTTGGGTATTGAGTCTTGGGTCTTGGGTCTTAATAAGATTATTTTGGGCTAAATTTTGATTACGGTTTTGGTCCAAAACCGAGTCAAAACCCTAAATCATACCCACGATTTTCTCCACTAACCGTCCATGATTTTTTCATCGGTTCGGTTTCCTTCCACGTTTTAGGGTTGCAAACCGCTCCCTTAAGGCTATAAAACAAGCCTTAATCCTCATTAATATAATCTTGGCCGCCACCTTTCACATTCTCTCTGAAAATCATTTCCAACGATCCCTCTCCTCACCATCTTTTGTTTTCGCATTGTAAGTCTCGAGAATATACCGTAGATTGTTGTTCATAGATTCTATAATTGAGTGTTGCGATTATAGTCTCGTCGTGGTTGTATCCTGGTATTCATAATCTCATCAAACCGCCACACTGTGGGAGATTTATTGAATTAAGAAAAGAGATCAAATCTCGTCTGCACTAATTTATCTTTTTCTTAATTCGGTTTTCAATCGTTTTTGATTCGTAAATCATTTTTCTTTCATGATTTTCATATCAAGTTTTTCGCGTTCTAACATAAATAATTGCTGTTGTATATGTGGAGATTATATATATATATATATATATATGATTGTAGATAAGTACTAACCTTAGAGATAGATTTAACTTAAGATTACAATATATCTTGAATTTATAATATTCTAGAAGATATTTTTATAATGGGCATCCATTTAATAATTCATAATAATTGTATTTTTATTGGAGTGTTGTACATAAAATAAAAGATTTGAAGGAATTGTTGTTGTATTGATACGTGAGGATTATTGAAACACTATTTCCAAAACTTTCGGTCCATAAAAGTTGTTCTTTTTTGGATTTCCCAAGAATCTGAGTCACAACATCTTATCCCAACCATCTTTAGGTCATTATTAAGGAATTTCAGCTCAGCCTACCTCTTAGTCAAGCTTTCTGCATTTTATTTTTTAATTATTCATTGAGGTTCAATCTTAAAATATACGATTTTACTTATCCTTTCTAAACATTTCTAGGTTCAAGTCATGTCTTTCTACGCAACAATAGACTTAATAGCCTAAATTCCATATATCTAACCGAGTTAGAAGAATTTGATTATGCACCTTAGTCCATTAGTGTCATGGTCGTGCATTTTCATCGGTATCCAACCGATGACCGTTTAGGTCGAACTGATCTTTTTGGTACTTAGTCATAAAACCAATCATCCTTGGCCAAATGATACACCCGGCTGACCATCCGGCCATAAGTGTCGACCCGAGTCTAGCCAAGGACAATCTCGGTCCAGCCACACAACAAACCCGGCCGACCATCTGATTGTAAGCATCAACCCGAATCTGGCCAAGGACACTCTTGGTTTGGCCATACGACAACTTGGTCGACCATCTGGCCGTGGAAGATATCACCCAATCTTCTGGCCCATTGATCATTCGTACAATTTTTATAGACTTTTCTGGTTGATTGCGATATGACCCGACTATCTCGGTTCCTTGACCACCATATCACCAACAAGAAGGAATCCGAGAAGAAAGGATCAAGTTCTACTCACACCGACAAAGTTATGCTCTTGGTCGCCTACCGTATGGGTCGGGCTCCTGAACCAAAGCCCACGATCTTTATCTCACTTGGTCTTTCTCTCGATCTATTTGCCTTATGCTCATATGTCTATGGGTGTATCCCTTTTCCGACCCCAGAGGTCGTATTTATAAGGTTTGTGGTTTGTTTTTCACGAACAGTCATGATCTTTGTTCGACACTAACTGTCTGACCGACTACACTACTGCCTAGCTGGCCACATGTGCTAACTAACTGTCCAGTGGCCCCAGCTACCGGCCTACTCGCGTAGCTGCCGAACTCGTCCAGCTGACGTCCAATTCATGCAACTATCATCTAACTCGTCCAGCTGTTGCCCAACTCGTCCATCTCGATTAAGCTGCCCGATCACTTACCCAAGTTAAGGTGTGACGCCAATTTGAGCTACTATAGGTGGTTCTAGATTATTTTGGCCAAGCTTCTCGGCCATTCCATTGTTCCGTCCCAGTGCGACAATGGTTCACCCCAACGATCTTTATTGAAGATATAGGGGTGTTACACGGTATCCCATCCGGAGGAATAGGTTGTTACAATTACATCTTTATATATATATATATATATATATAGATAACTATTAACTTTAGAGATAGATTTAACTATTGTAGAAGATATGTTTATAATGGACAACCATTTAATAATTCATAGCAATTGCATCCTTTTCGCATTATTAGAAATTTTTCATATCTTAGTTTAAATTTAGTTTAGATAACCAAGTAAATATAAATTTAACTGAGCTAAAATCAAAAGCTTCTATTCTCTATATATTAAATAAGAAATATTTTTTAAAAAAATATATACATATCATTAAAAAAATATGATATGCTTAAAAATTTATGAAATGATCATTTATTTAAATGTGATATGACAATTTAAAAAATAAACTTATTTCTAATAAATAAATTTAGGTACACTAAAATTAAAATTTGAATCGATAAAACCAAATGATTAAATCGATTGACATGATTAAAATTATGTTAACTTTGATTCGCATAATTGTTCTTAATTTTTTATTTTATTTTTTATTTAAATTTCCATAAACGAATTCTACCAAGTTATAGAACAAATTATATTGTACATCTAATTGCTCTAAATGATAAATAAATAAATGATGAATATAATAGATTATGCACATAATCTAGAACATTAGTCCAACGTATTATCAAATGAATGGTGAACACACTCTAGAATATATTGCTCTAAGTTATTTATTTATTCATCACTTATTTATTATGTATTTTTTATTATTTATATAAAATTTAAATAATTTTTTGTTTATTTTTAATTTTATCCAATAAAATAGTGGATAACAAACTAAGAAAATATATTCTAGGTAGATATCACAAATAATTTCTAAGATATTTACATTATATGAGAAGTGAGTTTATAAAAAAAATGTTTACGTATTAGTAAAAATTTGACATAACTAAAAAGTATGATATATATGTCGATAAGTCAAATGATTTCAAATATAACTTTGATGTTGAATAAATAAAACCGAATCGAAAAAACAAATATGTGAACCTAATATCATGATTAAAATTAAGTTTGGTTCGACAGACAGGTTATAGATTTTTTATACATAATTTTGTTTAACCGAGTTATAGTTTATAAAATTTGACTTTTCAACAAATAAACTAAATTTAGCTAGATAACAAAGAAAAGAATCAAAATTGGCGAAATAACAAAGAGAATAAACAGTTGCATTGTAATTGTTCAATTATTCCATAACTTTCCAACTTTGCCCTCACACCTCAGCCGACACATCCATGCTCATAGGTAATGATGTGACACTTTCAATCTGACACCCTACGACATGATTGAGGAAGTGAAAACTTATGCCAGTGCACTGTACAAAAACGAATCTCAAAGCATAATCTCCACCGTTGATTCTGAAAATTTTGGCGCGCATTTAATGCGCAGATTCACTTTAGATTTCGTGTAACATCACGAAAAGAAGATGTCAGCGTTTGTACACGTTAAGAAAGAGTGTAAAGTGTATATATAAACTAGTTATTTAGGTTAAACAACCACCATTGAAGAGCTTCACTCTCTTTCTTCATGAGATCACATCTACGGGTTCGATTAGTTGAAAAAAAAATAAAGGTCTTTAATATGTCTCTTACAAAACTTTTGTTTTGGTAATCCTAGTTCGATTTTAAATTAGAAAATACCAACTACCTCATACATGTTCTTCATCAGAGAAATTTCAAGAAACGAGAGAATCGAATGAGCGTAGAGAAAAAAGAGAGAAAATAGAGCAAAAAATGAAAGAAAAATCTAAACAAATTCTCTCTCTCCCTTTAAATATAAAATGAAATGATGTGACTTAAACTGAACTGACACACCTAATCGAATAGGTGTCAGTTAGCAACCGTCTATAACTGCTCAACGATAAGGATGTTATCGGATTTCAATAAAGTGAACAGTAACAAAACCTTCTCTTTGTTATTTCGCCAATTTCGATTCTTTTGTTTGTTTACCCAAATTTCACTAAATTAAATTGTTGTTATGTCTGAAATTTGAACCGATTGAATTGAATGAGTGAGATAAATGAATGTGATAATATATGTATTGATACATATGTTTCTAACACAATGGATAATATGTTATATTGCCTAACTATATTTTAAAATTAAAATTTGATGTTATTATTATATTATTAAGGAATATTGAGTATATATGTTGTTTATGTAATGACAGAACATGAGAAATTAATTACTTAGCTAGATTAGAGTTATAACGGGAAATAATGAATTAATTGTTTAAAATATCTTAATTTTTATATTATTTGTGTCTCCGCCCGAAGTAAATGTATTTTACAATGTGTCGTAGAAAACTTGCTGGTTTGTTTTTACTAAGACAAATATTTACTCATGCACAAGTTAGGTGTAAAGATGGGCTAAAAGTTGTTATCACTAAACAACCAGAAAGGCATTAGAGAAAATTTGTTATATCACAAGTTAAGTGTAAAGATAAGTTAAAATTAGTATGTTGCTATATCAGATTAGTTGAAAATTATTGGCACTGACGAACCAGAAAAGCATTGTAGAAAATATTAAATGATGTGTATAAAATAAATTTTCTAAAATATCGAGTATTGTTTCTTTAATATATTTTGAGTTGTTTCATACTATGTACTTTTCTTATTTTTTTTACAATAATTGAATAAAATAACATTATCTCAAGTTTTAATTTCAAATATATCACTAATTATTTAAATTTCCAAAAATAAATTTAATACTCAAATAATTAAAAAAAAAATTTTAAAGAAAAAAATTAAACTCTAAATTAGAAAAATGAACCCAAACATTATGTTTTAATTTTATATATAGTTTATTTAACGTAAATAATTATTTCTATATAATAATTTGTATTATTTTTGGAGTTTTATTTTTAATGTGTTAAATTTAGAAAATAAACTTAAATAGTGCTATTTTAGTGTATTACTCTATTTTATATTTTATTTTCACACACCAATATTTGTTTCAAATGATTAATTTATATGATAAATATTTATATTTTGTCAATCATCATTATTAGTTTTACATGTTTATTGAATTATTTACGTTCTTTTATCAACATCTAATTATATATATTTTTATTTAAAGATTTAATATTTAAAAATGAAATTTAATTGTATCAAAAGTATAGCTAAAATAGAAACCAAAAACTAATGGTTATAAAATTCATTACATATAAGTACATAATTACTAATATGTATTTATACTAAAATATAGTATTTATACTAAAATATAGTTCAAATATACTTTTAATGTGTCAAAAACAAATATATATAATTTTAATATAAAATAAAAGATGTAATCATATAATTAAGGGCAATTGACTAAAATAGCACTATTTCAACTTTTTGTTCCATATATAGCATAAGTCATTTAAATTTCCACAAATAACACAAATTTAATACTAAAATAATTAAAAATTTATTTATAATGAAAAAATTTTAATCCTAAATTGGAAAAAGTGAACCCAAACATTATGTTTTAATTTTATATATAGTTTATTTAAGGTAAATAATTGTTTTTGCATAATAATTTATGCCATTTTTGGAATTTTAGTTTTAATATGCTAAATTTAGAAGATAGACTTAAAATAGTGCTATTTTAGGGTATTACTCTATAATTAATTTAAAAATATTATTTTGGTAAAATTTAATACATAAAATATAAATAAAATTTAGAATAATATCATAAAATAGTATTTTTTAAATTTATCTTTCAAATTATTATATAAAATAATTATTATGAGTAATATCCAAAATATCATATTTTAAAGTTTTTCTTCCAAATTTACCTTTTTAAAATTAAACTCCCAAAAATAGCACAAATAATTATACAAAAATATTTATTAATTTAAATAAATTATAGATAAAGTTAAAATATTATATTTGGATTCGTTTTTTTCAATTTAAGATTTAATTTTTTCTAATAAGATATAGTTTTAATACATTTTAATCTTAAATTTATGCTATTATTGGAAATTTAAACTAATGATGATATTTTTGAAATAAAAACTTAAACAAATGTTATTTTATACAATTGCCCAATAATTATTTACCTCAAATAAACTATATAAAAAATAAAATATAATATTTGAATTCATTTTTTTCCAATTTAAAGTTTAAATTTTTTTATTAAATTTTTTTTAATTATTTTAATATTAAATTTATGATATTTTTAAAAATTTAAATGATTAATAATACATTTGAAATAAAAAATTTTAAAAATATTATTTTAATCAATTTTCCTAAAATTTATAGAAATATATAATATAAAATATAATATTTTACACAAATACAATAATTATCCAAATCTTATTATATGTTGTAAAAATGTTATCCAAATTTATATTATATAATAAATATATGTTATACATCATCTACTATACTATAGTTTTATACGCAGAGAAGAAAGTTGTAACATTTTGTCATCCTCGTTTTCTCTATCCAACAAACACGCATGGTTAAAAAAATCGAATGATCGTTTGACCGTGAATGGCATTGATTAAAAAAAATATATTCTACAAGTAATAGATAATGAAGTATAATGGAAGGGAAAAAAAGAAGATAATGAGGTATAATGTATTAGTGGACTCATGAACGAAACTGGTTCATGTCTGAAGAGCAAAGTTATGAAAATCCCTTCTTGCCTTTTAGATTGATGACAGAGAGTTCTTGTTCAACATACTCTCCTGCGGGTATGGCCGGATAGTTACTTGCCAATGATGATTCCGCGAAATGTCCCAAAGGTTTCAGCTCAGCATCAGAAGCAATGTGAGCAAACAACTTCAAGATATGCAAAAACAAATTCTTTTCAGATAAGCCAAAGGGTCAAGTTTGTCAGGAAACTTCAAAGGAAATTTTGATTTAGTACTTACTGTCGAGGATACTCTCCATAGGCTTCGGTTTTGTTCTTTTGCTACTTTGATTGCATCTCTAGTCTTGCTCGTGACTACGACTTCATGCATTCCGGCAATGCATTCTCCAGCAGTCAACCATTCTATCTGGTCACATGTGCACCGTAATTTTAGCTAATGTAATACAACCTCAACGAAGTAGTTATCATAGTTTCTTTGATTAAATCAATTCAAGATCAAGTAAACGAAATGTGGTTCAATCCCGATACCTGCTTTCCAGTTTGAATCAAGAGACAGCCTAGGGGAACTTTAACCGCAACCTTTTCCCCATTCCTTAACCAAATATATAGACCAGGGAATCTACTTCTTCCATGAATTGTTAAGAAATTGAGGTCATAGTGATATCCTGCAAATATCGTGCCCTCCTCGTTGTAACAGCTAAGATCACTTCCCGTTGGAGCAAGAAGATGAGGACCCTGAAATTAACAAGAAATTATACTCTTGAAGTTAAGATAGCAAAATCCATGTTTGACCTCGGTCCGCTTAACAAAGAGTCAAAAACTAAAGTTAAATATAGTAAATCTTCTAACATAGCTCAAAGATAGAAAGAACAACATTAGAACCTAATTACCTGCTTCATGAGCGATGTAAATGCATCCTTGGGCAAACCAAACCCGACTGCTGCCATTTCAGCAACAACCTGAACGAGTCAACAAGATATCATCACCTCTTCACAGTTACTTAATGCTGAACAAGCATAAAACCGTAAAGCTCTAAAGCGGTTTCTCACCTCCACAGCTGATATCATCTTGTAACCCCATGAGTCCATTACTTCTTTCCATTCCGGAAAACCTTGTGGTATAACAGGCTCAGAGTTGAGCTCCTAAGCATAGTCCACCTCTAAATTAACAACGAAAACTTATATGAACATATAACAGAGAATATATCAAATGATCATACCTTAAAGCGTGTGTTTGATGGTCGAGGACCAACTCTCCACATGTATCTCCACTTGTGATCTGGACCCTTAGGAATGTGTGGTTTGTTTTCTATTGACATTTTCTTGAATTTTTCTTGCATCTCTTCATCAACCAAACTCCTTGGCACTTCAACTCCTTCAGGTGTCACACCAACCTGTTAGATTCAAATCAACCATAGCCAACTACTTATCTCACCAAAGTTAAAACTGATGTAGAACTTAACAAAATCGCATATGTACCCAAATTCGAACCCCTAAATCGTGCACAGTGTGGCTAGTAAGTCAGTCATCGAGAGATATTGAATCAAAATAGATTTGTGATGGTAGAATTTTAGGAACCTGATAATGAAGATTAGGTCTCTGTTGTAATCGCTTGAAATCATCGGGCATCTGAAAATAACTTTCCATCATATCAATGAATCGATCGTTATCTTCAACACTGCATCTCGGATCTTTAACCAGAAGAGCTCCGGTTTCTTTAAGAATCCGACTCACTTCTCGGCACGAGTCGAGGAGATCAGTTCCCAGATCAGAAACCCATTCGCCGGCGGAGTATTCAAGGTAACGCGACAGATCTACGACGGGCAACTCCATGAAGGATTCTACAGAGAAGACAAGAATACACTAGAGTTTTTTCTTCTTTCCCTTTCTCTTATGTTGTTGCTGTGATATGCCCGGAGATGGAGTGTAAGATTTGATGTCCGTTTTCGTCTCTCCATATTCATTGTATTAACCGAATATGATTGAGAAATTCTTGCTACCTTTTAGAAAGTAATCTTGAAATCTTTTATATTTTAACTGTATTTTTTTACGAAAAAATAATTGATGTATTTTCTATATTTTTCTATTCGATGACTAAAAAGTTTCAATTTTTGTACATGTAACAAAATATAGTTTTTTATATGGAAAATTTTATAAAATATTATTTTTCAAATTTTTATTGTAAATATAATATTAATTATTTAAATTTTTAAAAATAATATATATTTACTATTAAAATAATTAAAAAAATAAAAAAATACTGAAAACATATAAATAAACAACATATATCACATTTATAACTGCAATGTTAACCATAACTTCAATTATCAAATAAATAAATAAAACTTATGTTACTATTATGATTCCCCCAAAAAAGTTTTAAAAAAATTATATTCTCGTATTTTTTACGATCAATCAATTTTTAAAATAATAATAACTGTGATTTGTTATAGAATATGTCTATAATGTTCGAAAAATTTTTATGAACAAATTTGCATGTTTAATTGGGTAATATAGTCCAAATATTGATTGCAAAAATTGTTGGAATGTGAATGAGAAATGGGCATTAGACTCATTAAAAAGTCATAAATTTGTTGGCTAAAATAATGAGGAGGGACAAAAGTCCCACATTGGAAACTTGAGGAAAAATCCTCTAGTATATAAATGGGAGAGCTTATGTAGTAGCTTAAAAGAGTTGGAGAGAAAAGGGACCAAGCCACGCGCGCGCCGCCGCCGCCGCTGCCGGGCTCGGGGCTCGGGTCTCGGGTCTCGGGTCGTCGGGCCGTAGGCGGGTCGTAGGCCCAATAAGATTCTTTTTGGGCCAAATTTTGATTATGGTTTTGACTCAAGTCAAAACCCTAAACCATACCCACGGTTTTCTCTCCTAACCGTCCATGATTTTTTTTTCGTCGGTTCGGTTCCCTCCCACGTTTTAGGGTTGCGAAAACCGCTCCCTTAAGGCTATAAAAACAAGCCTTAATCCTCATTAACCTAATTCGGCCGCATTCTCTCCCAAAGTCGTTCCAGCGATCTTCCTCCTCTCTTCTTCACGCACTGTAAGTTTTTATCGAGAGTATAGCGTAGATTCTTGTTCGTAGATTCTACAGTTGGGTGTTGCGATTGTAGTCTCATTGTGGTTGTATCCTGGGATTCAAAATCTCATCAAACCGCCACACTGCGGGAGATTTATTGAATTAAGGAAAGAGATCAATCTCGCCTCCACGAATTCGTCTTCTTTTTAATTCGGTTTTCAATCGTTTGATCCGTAAATCGTTTTTTCGTATCGTGATTTTCATATCCGGTTTTCCGCGTTCTAACATTCTTAATTCAATAAATCCGCTTCCTGCTTATCGCTTGAATCGGATTGAGAATTGCGATTGATTTTTAAAACGATTTTCAAAAAACGTTTCAAAACGATTTTTGATCTGGAAAAAAAAAACGGTTTCAAACGATTCTGATCTGATTCGTAACGTTTTTTATAAACGTTTTCACATTATTTCAATCGATCGGAATCGATTTAATAAACGTTTTCAATCCGTTTTTGTGATCGATCTGAAACAGTTCTACGAACGTTTTATAACGATTCAGTGGAAAGTTTCAAAACCTAAAACGATCTAAATATTTTTGTCAAACGGTTTCCGCGAAGGTCTAACGGCGAGTTTCGCGAAACCTGAAAAAATATTATTCTACAAACCCCTATTAGGGTTTCACGAATATATTATTTTAAAATATATATATATATATATACATATATATATTTATAGAAACGCCTGTCAGGGTTTCTGAAAGGAGGAAAAAATATTTCTGATTCATAAAGGAGTCAAAATATTTTTCTGGAATTTCGCAGAATATCAAAAAAAAAAAAAATTTTGATATCCGCAGAAATTTGAGCGAATTCTCGGAATGCTTTTTTAAGGAAATTTCCGCAGAACGCAATTTTAACGATTCTTAAAATCGATTATATTGCTGTCGCATTTGTTTGTTATCCATATTGATTCTGTTTCTTCTATATTTGAACAGATTCATCTGAAATGGCTAACAAAACTGCTTACGTGCCTGTTGATACCACATCCCAAGGTGCAAATGATGGGATTAACGCAAGTGAGGTGACGCCCCAGATTGGGAGTGGTCTACCACTTGGTTCATCCTCATCTGATGTCCCGTTTGTGCCTAGCGCTATAAGTGCAGGACTTACGCCGGACAAATTTGATGGGTCCAATTTTAAGACGTGGCAGCAAAAGATGCACTTCTTTCTGACCACTCTGAAATTGGAGAAGTATCTCACCGAGGTTAAGCCTGTCTTACCTCCGGGAAATACTGATCCACGAGCTCTTGCTAGTGTTGAGTCGTGGAACCATGGAGACTACTTGTGTCGAGGCTACATTCAAAGCCGCCTGGTGGACCAACTGTTCAATGTGTACAGTGAGGTCAAAACTTCCAAGGATCTCTGGGATGCCTTGGAAAAGAAGTATAAGTCTTTCAACGTAGGCTCTGGGAAATATGCAGTTAAGAAATTTCTTGACTTCAAAATGGTGGACTCAAGGCCCATCATGGAGCAAGTTCATGAACTGCAAATGATATCCCAAGAGTTAACCGATGAGGGAATGAAGGTGTGTGAGACATTCACTGTGAATTGCTTCATTGAGAAGCTACCTCCCGGTTGGGTCGATTTCAAAAATTATCTCGACCACAAGCAAAAGGCTTTGACGTTGTCAAACTTAATTTCCAGGTTGCAAATTGAGTCAACACATCGCAGATCAGATTACCATCTCGATCATAATGCGAATGTAGCCGAATACGCAAGAAAGGGCAAAGGCAAGGTTGTGGCAAACAACAATGGACCTAATAAACATGCGTTTAACAAGGTCGCACCTCAAGCCTCCACAAGCTTTAAGAAGCAAGGCAACCCGAAGAAATTCTCTGGGAGTTGTCATCATTGTGGTAAGAAAGGGCACAAGTCCTCGGAGTGTCGTAGTAAGGCGAAGGGAAAAGCTCAAGCCAATCTGACTGAAGCTGACCTATGTGCGGTGGTCACTGAGGCAAACATGGTTGAGGAAAACCCTAGGGAGTGGTTCTATGATACTGGAGCAACCACTCACATCTGCATTGATCGAGATATGTTCAGTTCTTATCAGAAGAACAAGTCCGAGGAGCAGTTGATGATGGGAAACACGGCGTTTTCCAAGATTGAAGGTCACGGCAAAGTGGTGCTGAAGCTGACATCTGGACACGAAGTCACTCTCACCAATGTGAAGCACGTGCCAGACATGAGGAAGAACCTCATATCCGGGACATTGATGAGCAAGCATGGATTCGCCATCAACTTTGAGTCCGACAAATTGGTTCTTAGGAAGAATGGGGTGTACTTGGGAAAAGGGTATGTTAAGGGAGGACTGATCAAAATGTGTGTAATGACAGTTCTCAAAAACAATGATGTTTCTACTTTTTCCAATGTTGCAATGAATAAGAAACCAGTTGCTTATTTGGTTGAGTCTTTTAATTTATGGCATGAAAGATTAGGACATGTGAATTATAAATCGATGCAACGATTGATTAATTTGAACCTAATTCCAAAATGCAAAATAAGTAAAGACAAGTGTGAGATATGCGTCGAAGCAAAACTCACAAAAACTCCATCACCTCATGTTGAACGAACTACTGAACCTCTAGCATTAATACACACTGATTTATGCGATTTGAAAAGCATACAAACTAGAGGTGGTAAAAAGTATTTTGTGACATTCATTGATGATTGTACAAAATATTGTTACGTATATTTGTTACGTAGTAAGGATAAAGCCCTACAAAAATTTAAAGAGTACAAGCTCGAAGTTGAAAATCAACTTAAGAAAACTATTAAAATAGTTAGAAGTGATAGAGGAGGCGAATATGATGGACCGTTTAATGCATTTTGTCAAGAAAATGGCATTATCCATCAAACAACAGCTCCCTACTCACCAGAATCTAACGGAGTTGCAGAACGCAAAAACCGAACTCTGAAAGAAATGATGAATGCAATGTTGCAGGAATCTGGGTTACCCCAGAATCTGTGGGGGGAAGCATTGCTCACCACAAATTATATCCTCAACAAAATACCACACAAAACAACCGGCAAAACGCCGTATGAGTTGTGGAAAGGCATTGTACCTTCATACAAATACTTGAAAGTGTGGGGGTGCCTAGCAAAAGTAGCAGTACCTCCTCCTAAAAAGGTCACAATTGGACCTAAAACTGTGGATTGCATATTCATAGGATACGCACACAATAGTAGTGCTTATCGGTTTCTGGTACATAAATCAGATATATCAGATATCCATGTCAATACGATTATGGAATCAAAAAATGCAACATTTTTTGAAAACGTATTTCCGTGTAAGGATAAACATCCGAAACGAGCACGTGAAGAGAGTGATGCAATCACCTCCACAAATGAGGCAAGCACATCTGGTACTTCAGTAACTGAAGTAGAAAATATTGAAGATGAACCTAGACGAAGCAAAAGAGCTCGTAAGGAAAAATCTTTTGGTGATGATTTCTTGACGGTCTTTCTCTTAGAGAATGAACCGAGAACATTCACCGAAGCCATGTCTACACCTGATACGCCTTCTTGGAAGGAAGCTGTGAATAGTGAGATCGACTCCATTATGCAAAACCATACATGGGAGATAACCGATCTACCACAAGGCTCTAAGGCATTAGGGTGTAATGGATTTTCAAAACAAAATTGAAAACCGATGGCTCAATAGAGAAGTACAAGGCTAGACTTGTGGTGCAAGGATTCCGACAAAAAGAAGGTTTGGATTTCTTTGACACTTATTCTCCAGTAACGAGAATAACTTCAATAAGAATGATGATAAGCATCGCAGCATTGAGGGACTTGGAAATACATCAAATGGATGTAAAAACTGCTTTTCTAAATGGTGATTTAGAAGAAGAGATTTATATGAAACAACCTGAAGGGTTTGTCGTCCCTGGTCAAGAACACAAAGTGTGTAGACTTGTAAAGTCATTGTACGGACTCAAACAAGCTCCTAAACAATGGCATGAAAAATTTGACAATGTAATGATGTCAAATGGTTTCAGCATAAATGAATGTGATAAGTGTATCTATGTCAAAAATACGCCAAATGGGTATATTCTGTTATGCTTATACGTGGATGATATGCTTATCATTGGTAGTAATAAAGACATGATCAATCAAACTAAGAGTTTGCTTAGTGGAAAGTTTGACATGAAAGATATGGGATTAGCGGATGTCATTCTAGGAATCAAGATAAATAGACATTCTGAAGGAATCATCATATCCCAAACTCATTATGCTGAGAAGATTCTTGAGCGGTTTAAGAACTACCCAAATGGAAGTGCAAAAACTCTTGTCGACCCTCAACTTTACTTGACCAAAAATTCGGGTGAAGCGGTGTCACAACTAGAGTATGCACGCATGATCGGAAGCTTGACAAACTGTACTAGACCCGATCTGGCGCACTCGGTAAATGTACTAAGTCGCTACACGAGTAATCCAGGACATAATCATTGGAAAGCTATAACTAGAGTATTAAACTACCTACGTTATACAAAAGATTATGGGTTGTACTACGGAAGAGAACCCGGAGTTTTGGAAGGATACAGTGATGCGAACTGGATATCCGACTCCAAAAACTCAAAATCCACGAGTGGATATATCTTTACACTTGGTGGTGCAGTAGTGTCCTGGAAATCTTCCAAACAAACTTTGTTGGCTAGATCAACCATGGAATCTGAGTTCATAGCTTTAGACAAAGCTGTAGAAGAAGCAGAATGGCTTCGTAATTTTTTGGAAGATATCCCGATGTGGGAAAAACCAGTGTCAGTAATACGTATACATTGTGATAGTCAATCGGCTATTGCTCGGGCACTGAACAATCTGTATAATGGTAAATCGCGTCATATACGAAGACGACATAAAACCATTAGGCACTTAATCTCAAGTGGTGTAATCACGGTAGATTACATCAAATCAGCTGATAACCTAGCGGATCCATTTACTAAAGGCTTAGCTCGAGATCAAGTCGTACAATCATCAAGAGGAATGGGTTTAAAGCCTATGAATAAAGATGAAGTTTGATGGAAACCCCAACTACGTGACTGGAGATCCCAAGATGTAGGTTCAAAGGGACAACTAAATCAAACGGAATCTGAAAAAACACTGTGAGACTTACGTCTATACCCAGTTCCTAGGATGATAAACAGTGTTGTTACCTGTATGTGTATAGGATAAACATTGCTTTTAATGATTTGAGACCATAGCTTTGACATATCAGTGGAGTATTACAGGATGCTCCTTAAAACAAAGCTAATGACGAATCATTTTATGAATGTGAAATGGGGCCGTTTCTAGGAGAATGAAGGAAAGGCTATATTCTCCAAGTTCACTCATGATTAACCAGGCAATTCCACGACCACAATGGACACAATAGAGAACATAGTTCTACGAGAAATAAAACTGTGTTATACCTGTTGTCTCGGTTTACATCAAAGCTCGGGTGGTTCAAGACATCATGTTCACCTCCTGGTCGAGTAAACCCGACAGATATTAACAATGAGTGGTTCAAAGTTGAAACATGCTACCAACTCAGATACAGTGAATTTTCATCTATACTCTCGAAAGTCATTCTGTCTAGTCTATATAATACGTCTAGATAGTAGAGTCTATCGAGTTTATCGAGTCTGCATTGTATAGAGTCATTTCTATTCATGTGGGGGATTGTTGGAATATTTTTTATGAACAAATTTGCATGTTCAATTGGGTAATATAGCCCAAATATTGATTGCAAAAATTGTTGGAATGTGAATGAGAAATGGGCATTGGGCTCATTAAAAAGCCATAAATTTGTTGGCTAAAATAATGAGGAGGGACAAAAGTCCCACATTGGAAACTTGAGGAAAAATCCTCTAGTATATAAATGGGAGAGCTTATGTAGTAGCTTAAAAGAGTTGGAGAGAAAAGGGACCAAGCCACGCGCGCGCCGCCGCCGCCGCCGCCGGGCCAGGCCGGGCTCGGGCTCGGGCTCGGGCTCGGGCTCGGGGCTCGGGGCTCGGGTCTCGGGTCTTGGGTCTCGGGTCTTGGGTCTTGGGTCTTGGCAAAGGGCCGTAGGCCGTAGGCGGGTCGTAGGCCCAATAAGATTCTTTTTGGGCCAAATTTTGATTATGGTTTTGACTCAAAACCAAGTCAAAACCCTAAACCATACCCATGGTTTTCTCTCCTAACCGTCCACGAATTTTTCGTCGGTTCGGTTTCCTCCCACGTTTTAGGGTTGCGAAAACCGCTCCTTTAAGGCTATAAAAACAAGCCTTAATCCTCATTAACCTAATTCGGCCGCATTCTCTCCCAAAGTCGTTCCAGCGATCTTCCTCCTCTCTTCTTCACGCACTGTAAGTTTTTATCGAGAGTATAGCGTAGATTCTTGTTCGTAGATTCTACAGTTGGGTGTTGCGATTGTAGTCTCATTGTGGTTGTATCCTGGGATTCAAAATCTCATCAAACCGCCACACTGCGGGAGATTTATTGAATTAAGGAAAGAGATCAAATCTCGCCTCCACGAATTCGTCTTCTTTTTAATTCGGTTTTCAATCGTTTGATCCGTAAATCGTTTTTTCGTATCGTGATTTTCATATCTGGTTTTCCGCGTTCTAACATATAATACATAAATTGATAGAAATTTTTATTAAGACAGAAAATATGAGATAATTTCAAAAATACTAAAAATGTTGAGAGTTTAAAAAATATAGAACTATTTTATAGTTATGTAATATTAATTAATATTTTTGTAATTAAAATGTTAACATAAAAATATGAGATATGTCAATATGAAAGATACACGTAACTATTTCTCAAAATAATGATTAGAAACCCTTAAATATTATATAAGATAAAAAAAATTATTAAATTATCAAAACGTATTTCAAGACTATTTATAACAAAAAAAATCAAAACTGAAGTTATTTCACTAGTTATAAGTTAAATTTGTCTCACTAGTTATAAGTTAGATTTTCACTAGTTGTATACAAAGTTTAAATTTTGTGAATGGTCGTTTGTCAGCCGCAGATTCATGTGGCTGCGGCTCCGATACATTATTGTTCGTTTATCTACCACAACTATATGCGGCAGACGCAGCGATTAGATGCTGCGTTTTACGTCGTAATTTTTTCGATCGCTAATTAAAACAACGGTGCGACAAAAAAATATTCGATTAACTGCAACTGCAACCGCTGGCGATAGACAAAAGAACAATATTTACCACAACCACAGTTATAATGTTAACCGCAGCCACAACCGCAATCATCTGTGGTGACTGGCGACCAAACAAACAAAACTAATACGACAAGTTTTACTTTTATTAAAAACAAGAAATATTAATACCATCCTTCATGAGGTTGGCTATCCTTAGCTATTTTATTTTATTGATTTGTTTTTTTTTGTTTTTCTATTCAAGGAATTCATTTGTTTTTTCGGAAGCAAATGCATTTGATTGAGACGAATTACTAGTTTGAAACTCCATTAAAACTAAATAATTTTTCATTAAAAACATTAGATGTTTTGATTGGAGACAAAAATTATTAGGTTTTTTTCCTTTTCTCTTTATGAAAACATTATGTTTTACTTTAAAAAAAATATTATGCTTATGATAGATAATACGTGATGAAAATTATTAAGTAGGCAGTTTGAAGTTTGATGTTTACTTTTTGCAATTTTTAAATAATCAGTTTTTATTATTATCGAGTAACATATACCTATTTCAGATACAAAATTCAAACCAACTCAAATCCGCATTCAAAACCCAAACTAACCCAAATTCGAACTCAAAATCCAAACCAAATCAAATCCGAAGAGATCCAAATCGAATCCGACCCAAAGATTTATAAATATCTAAATGTAATTTACATTTTTGACCCCTAAAATCTAAAAACCCACAAATTTGACCAGATCCGAACGGATACCCAAAATGGGTATCCAAACGTCTAACCCTAGCCAAAACCTAAACACAACCATAATAATTAGAGATGTTAAAATCTGTTTTAAATTAATGGATACTTAATAGATATTTATAATGAATAAATAGTCATTTAAGTCCATTTATCAGAATTGAGATTAATAAATTTTACTGAACATCCATTGAAAACTCATTCACTAAAAGAATTTTGCCTTTAAAATATGGATACCCTATTAAATCTATTTATATTTAATTCTTGTTAAATCAATAGTTCAAAAATATATTTAATAATAAGTAATCAATTACTTTTTTGATGAAAAAAAATCATGTTTTGATAAAATATAAAATTATGCTTTAGACAGAAAAAATGCGAAATTATGTTTTTGGCAAAAATGTAGAATTACGTTTCTGACAGAAAAATGCGGGATAATGTTCTTAGAAAGAAAATAAAAAAATTAAGTTTTTGGCAGAAAAATATGGAACTACGTTTTTGCGGAAAAATATAGAATAAAGTTTTTGGTGGAAAAATACAAAATTACGTTTTTTGCGGAAAAATGGAGAATCATGTTTTGGCATTAAAATGTAAAATTACGTTTTTGGTGGAAAAATACCAAAATACAATTTTGATAAAAATAATATGAAATTACGTTTTTGACGAAAAATACGAAATCACGTATTTGGATAAAAATATAGAATCACGATTCTATTAATAAATGAGTATGGATTTAAATATTAATAAATTAGAATCTAAATAGAGTATAGGTTTAAATGAGGTGAGTTATAAATGAGGTGGATTTTAATATATATATTTATGATAAATAGTAAAGTTTTTCATACAACATTTAAAAAAATTCAATGTTTTATTTTTAATATATTCATAAAAATAATGTTTTGTTTAACAAATACATGAAATTTTCACCTATTTGAAATAAATTTACAATATTATTTTATTAGAAATATAATATTTTCAAACTAATATAAAAAATACAATTTAAATGGATTAAATATGTTTATGGATTAATGTAATTATAAATGGATTTGAATAAATAGTCATATTAAACCTTTAAACGAAATGAATTTTATAGAGTTTGGATTATAAATGGAGTGAATATACCTATTTTAATGTTCCTAATCTCGTTATTATTAAATGGAAAATAAAATTGCTTATTTGTCAACTTCTCTTTCATTTAAAAATTATGTGTCAACTTCTCAAATCATATAAATAAATACTCAATTTTAATCTATTTTCTATTAAATTAATCATTTAACTGCTGATAAAAATTAAGAATTATGTGTTAAACTAATATACATTTAACTGGAAAATGCAAGTAATAAAAATGATTAATGTTTTAATTTTAATCCCTCTAATAATAACGGGAAAACGAGAAAATGCAATTAATTAAACATTTGATGTCACATTTTTTTCTTTCACTTAGTGTTAATATGTAAATCTCATGTCTAATTTCAACTTAAAAGTCAAAAACATATAAATAACAATATGTGTTGCATTCATTTATCAATCAATAAAATATGTATATTTTAGTAAAAATAAAAATTATAACAAATACTTAATTCATAAATTATTTTTAAAAATATGATTTATTTGCTGTGTATCATACATATATTTATATGAATAAAAATATGCAAAATCTATAATAAAATTAGTAATTTATTTTATATCCGAAACCATTAATAATAATAAAATCTCTTTTTCGAAGTTAGAACGGATATTGGGAGACATTCTTCTTGGAAAAGAAGGAAAGTTGCAATATTTTTGGAAAAGAAAAAGAAGTGCAAATTAGACATATGCAATGGCTTAAAGCGCAAATGGGTTTCAACTTTCAACGATAATAATAGAGATGTCACAGCTAAAATAAGCAAAACTATCTATAAACCTCAAAACTTTGAGAAGCAAAAAATGAACTGGCAATAACAGCACACGCTTCTTCTTCTTCTTCTTCTTTGACATCTCTTTTTCTTCTTCAAGAAGTTTAAAGGAAAACCCCCCTAAAAAATGCCTTGCGTTGACTAATCCTACAGCAATGTGAGAAGGATGATCGATGACTTTCTAAAACATCCATAAGAAATGGCTTTTCAGGCTATAGCATGTATGGTTTTCACTGAGTAAACCCGGATGCCGTGCGCCGCTCATGTTCGCCTTGTTCTTCTTTACTGAATTCCTCGAGCAGTTCACGCTGTCTCTGCGTTATATTTCTGCCAAGAAAAACATAAAACATACATAAGAGATTGCGAGGCGGCACCTGACAATTGTATCATTAGCTTTATGGGAGACATACACAGGGATGCTGACGTTGAAATGCACATATTGATCCCCAAATTTAGTCGACTTTCTTGCTCTAATACCTGTTTGTATCGTAAACCAAAAACAGTGTGATTTGAAAAGTAAACCAACAAGAGCATCTACTCAAACACTTGAATCTGTCCCCACTTCCATAGGGATTTGAGCAACATTTTTTCCCCCTGTCTTGGTCTCAATATCCAGTTAGACAGCTGAAGTTATCGACACGAGCAAAAGAGCTCACCTTTATTTCTTAGCACTACTTTCTGACCCGGTTGGGTTCCAGGACGGACCTGCAACAAAAGAATTTCCAAGTTAGTGTGCCGGAGGGAGAAGTTTCCAGGCCAGGCCTAACAGTTAGCTTTCAAAAAAAAAAAATCTGCGAAGCTCATAAGTGGCTTCTGGATGCTATTTGACATTGTAGAAATTCTTCACTTAGCCGGAAAGCATTTTCAGGTGTTGATATAAGTAGCTTAAATTCTTAAAACGTGTATGAATGTGAAACGTTTTCAGAAACCTTCACGACAACATCACCGGTGAGGGTTGGAACTTGAATGGTTCCTCCAAGAATGGCCTGATAAAAGATGAAGAATATATTCAGTTATAAGGAACAATACAAAAATGGTAAAAAAGAGCTCATGGCTACTGCACTAGATGTCCAAAACAAATGCTGAAGGCAAAAGCACCTATAAACTTTTAGAAACAGGATTAAGAAGAGCATGTTGTTTCACCTGGGTAACACTGAGAACCGCATCTACATGAATATCTGATCCATCTCTGCGGAACACAGGATCTTCACGAACCTGAAAAAGGAATACAGCCAAGTTATTGCGAACGCAATGGAATTATTAACTATGACTGTCCATTAGAAAGTTAACTTCACTAAAGTCACCTTGATAGTAACATAAAGATCTCCAGGTTGGTCACCTTCAGGATCAGCTCCACCTACCCTTGCCACCTTTAATGTTTCGCTATTGTCAACCCCTGAAAGATGTAACAAATGTTAACAATTACAGAGTAAAAAAGGTGAAGACTACACATATTATTTTGTTACCTATAGATATGCGAAAAGAAACTACCTGGATCAATATTGACTTTCACGGACTTCTGTCCTCGAACCACTCTAGCCCCTCTGCAGGATTTGCAAATACTCTAGTAATACCAACACAAGAAAATTGATGAGCAATTGAATAGTTATAGAAACATAGTTAAGACCAAACATCTAAGATGAATCTAACAGAAGGTGGTGTGCGTCTTCACGCATATGTAGACATTTCATACACAGATAAACACTAGTATAAGATATAAAAGTGCAATAATCAAATAGATAACATACTGAGAACGTTTGACCAGCTCCACCACAGTTCTGGCAAGTTCTTTGGATGCTTAAAATACCCCTTCTCATTGTTGTCTGAAAAACATAATGGTAGTACTTTCAAACCATCATAAAAACAAAAATTATAATTACAGTGTTAGGACTAGAGTTTTGTAACATGATACTGACCATTCCAGAGCCATTACAGGCTTTACATTTTTCACGTTTGGTACCAGGAGGAACACCTTGTCCACCTGAATGAGAAAGGAAGAAAGAAAACAAGAATAAGTATCTTGAGCTTGAGACAGTAACAACATACAAAGCACTTTAATCGCAATAATATATGCATACCACAAGTATTACAAGCCACCTCGGTTTGAAAAGTTATAGTTTTGGAGCATCCTTGAACAGCTTCCATGAAAGAAAGATCAAGCAAAACCTAACGACAGTAAAGAAGGAAACAAACAGAAACGTATTAATCTTGGAGCACAACAATGATCTCTGGGAATTAAGCAGATTGTAATACCTTGACATCTTGACCTCCAATATCTTGCCTGAAAATGTTGTTGAAGATCTGATTTGTGAAACGTGTAAACCAAGGGTGTTGATAAGTTAGCCGTTTTCATTTAAAAGGAAGAAAAGGACTAGGCAATTTTATCAAATCAACAGTTATGAACTGAAGGCTATATAGTTGGTAACTAATATTCTTTTGAGTAGAACATATTAGATGAAAACCAATAACGAAAGGTATTACATTCCCATTCCCGAAGATATCAAATGGGTTAAACCCTCCACCAAAGCCTGAATCGCCATTCGGAAACCCACCACTAGCATTTTGCTCAAATGCTTCATGCCCAACCTGCAGAGATGACAACAAACCTCGGTCACATATGATATAGGTAACCGAGGAAGCAATGCAAAAACATGCCAGCTTGCTATAATGTACTCAAAGAAATACTATGAGGCCAATGCACCTGGTCATAAAGGTCACGCTTCTCCTTATCTTTCAAAATCTGATCCAAAAGAAAACCCAAACCAGTTCAATCAAATATTCCAACAGATCATATGAAATGAATTCGTTTAAGTTGTAAAACTCACTTCATAAGCTTTTGAGACCTCCTGGAACTTCTTCTCAGCTTCTGGGTCATCTTTATTCATATCAGGATGGAGTTTCTTGGCAAGCTAGAAAAAGATACAAACAAACACAGCATCGAGCAGTGAGAACCAGCTGGCCTATCAAATGATCACATCCACGAACAACTTAAAGACGCAGAAACTCAACCAAATTGTCCCTACCCCATAATAAGCCTTCTTGATTTCACCTTCTGGAGCATTCTTGCTCACGCCAAGAAGTTCATAGTAATCTTTAGAGGACATAAATGAAGAACCTAGTATCCAGAAGCGCAAAATATCAAAAGCCCGCATGTTACTCGTGAAGAGATTAAATTATAAAAACAATCTAAAAATTTTCCGAATCAAGGAAACCACCGATGAGTACCTGTTCCATGAATAGACCTTGTCGAACCAAAATTTGAATTAAAAGCTCCAAAGCTGATCCATTTCCGATCTTGCCCTACATTAGAAGAACCAATATTAACCATGTGGCCACACTCAATTTGATTCATTACACTTTCTTATTGAAAATACCATATTTTGAAGTGTAATCTCCAAGAATTTTCGTTGGGTTACCAACAATAGTATTTAATCTCCTATAACCCACAACAGATACTCCCCTGAGATTCTGAAAACTCTTGATGAAGACACAGAAAACAAGAAGTTAGTCAGTTTCAAATTGAGAGATAGAGAGACAGAGAAAGAAGAGGAGAAGAACTAACCTGATTGCCGAAAAGCGTTGACGAGAGGCATCGACGAGTCAACAACCGAAGAAACTGAGACCCATTGGTAGGAACCATTTGATCGTGGCTTTGAAAAGCTTTTCAATGTTTAGCTTCTCCTTGAATCCTATGGAGCTTCTATTGAGCAGCCAAAGTTAAAACCCTAGCAAAAACCCTGTTTTGTTGCTTCAGAACTGTGTAGAAGACGCAATTTCTGTTACTCGCCACACAATATTCCGGGTTTTGACCTTTTTCTTTCTAACCCGCCCAATGCAGCCCGAAATGACCCGACCCAATCCGATCTAATCAGACCCGAATCGACCCGACCCATATTACCCTTAAATGGGTCCACTGGCCCATTAAAGAAAAAATCTCGATAACTAGTCGCCGTCGTCTCTGTAAATCGCCGTCGTTGCGCTCGACTGTGCTCGTCATTTAAATTCGTGGAATTCAGCTCAGAAATTATGAAAATTTATGCGTTGTTTTCTCAGAAATGTAAAATTCTCACGAAGGCTCGATATTGAGGTTTCAAACAATGTGGTGGTTGCTACAGAAAAGGGTTAGTTTTTCTATTACTTTGTGTAAATCCAGAAAAGGGTTTGGTTTTGAGCAGAAGTGTGGTTTAGTTAACGTAAAGTTGAAATGGGTGAAAGATAAAGAACTCGATGCTGTTGTGGTTCGTGAAAAGCATCTTAGAGCAGTTTGCAATCTTGTTTCAGTTATCTCTGATTCAAGACTACCGATTTACCGCCTCAACGCTCACCGCGGTCAGCTCGGTCTGCCTCAAGATCTTAAGGTCGCTGCGTTTATCCGGAGATATCCCAACGTTTTTGTGGAGCATTGTTATTGGGATAGTGGAGGTACTCGTGTTCCTTGTTTCGGTTTAACCCCTGAAGCCATTGATCTTTACCGTGAAGAAGCTGAAGTTTTACGGGTGAACCAAAGGGATGTTCTTGTGAGGTTGTGTAAACTTCTTATGCTTACTCGTGAAAGAACACTTTCTTTACATTCCATTGATCATCTCAGATGGGATTTGGGTCTGCCTTTTGATTACCGAGACTCGTTGATTCCTAATCATTCGGATTTGTTCTGTTTTGTGGAGTTGTCCAGTGATGTTGTTGGTTTGAAATTAGTACATTGGGATGAGGGCCTCGCAGTTTCGCACTTGCAACAGAGAGAAGACCATAGATATGATGATAACCGAATGGCCTTCCCCATTAGATTTACTAGGGGGTTTGGATTGAAAAGGAAGAGCATGGAGTGGCTCGAAGAATGGCAGAGACTCCCTTATACATCACCTTATGTCGATGCATCTCATTTGGATCCACGAACTGATTTGTCAGAGAAGAGAAATGTTGGAGTGTTTCACGAACTTCTTCATTTAACAATTGGGAAAAAGATGGAGAGGAAAAACGTGAGCAATCTTCGAAAACCGCTTGCACTTCCGCAGAAGTTCACCAAAGTGTTTGAACGCCACCCGGGTATTTTCTACATTTCTATGAAGTGTGATACACAGACAGTGATCCTTAGAGAAGCATATGAAAGGCGACATCTCCTTGAAAAGCATCCTCTTGTTGAAATGAGGGAAAAGTTCGCTAACATGATGAATGAAGGCTTTCTTGATAGAAGCAGGGGGCTGTATCGAAAACCTGTTGAGGCTGAAGAACAAAACCAAGTTTGTTTATCCAGTTTGGGCAGAAAGGGTCAGGCAATAGCCTGATATCGGGATACGAGAATCTGGTCCTGTAGTTTGATAACATGAATGGTATCTTGTTACCATGGAAGCAAATCAAGACAATGTGGAGATTCTGAGAGAGTTAAAAAGGATTACATTCTGCATCTGAATATAGCAGCCTGAGCTTCCGGCATCAAACTGAATTCGATCTTGCTTTTGTCTCATTCGAAGAAACAGAAATCTCATTCCGACAAGTACATATTAACACAATTAGATCAACTTTGTTAGAGATGGCAGAGTAAATCAACTGTCACACTCATTAATGTTAAGTAGAGTTAAGAGTCACTTATATACAAATCTTAGTTGTATCTTTATTTGCATTTCTGCCACTGTATACACAATGATTTTCCGGTTAGTATAGTTAGTGCTTCGGCTTGGTGGGCATTTGGTTCTACGAAGGTTTGGTACTGATACTTCGGCGGAGACCATCGCTTCCTTTCCATATGCCGCTTCCATTCCATATGCCAGGGGACAACGGTGTTTCGTTAGTCGCCTTTATGGAAGTTGTTCGACAGGTCCAAAGTACCTTCGAGAACTCGTCATACCATTTCCTTTTGTTGACATCCAGCCGTTTTTTCAGGTTCATTAGAATTGATTTGTTAGCTACATCAACTTGTCCTTTCTTTGCGGATAATGTGGGGTCGGTCAAGCGAATTTTCCATGTCTTATTTCTCAAAATTACGATCCATTATCTGTAACAATTTCATAAGGCAATTCGTGACGACATATTATATTTTTTGAAACGAAATTCCTGACTTCTATATGAGTTATTTGTTGGTAGCTTCTAGCGTCGATCCGTTTGGTGAAGTAATCCGTGGGGGGTTAGTAAAAATTTTATCGTTTTGACTCTTCCGGATTCGTGTAACGGACCGGTTATATCCATAAACTATCTCATGAATGAATATAGGGCATAGACTGAAATAATTCTTTGGTGTAATGATGGGCTATAGGTGCGTGTCTTTGACATTTATCATATTTGGCCTAATAGGATCCGCAGTGTATGATCATTGTCGGCCAAAAATATCCTTGTATGTCTATCCTTTTCTACGATGGGGTGAAAGTGAATCCTCATTTCGATCTGGGGTCTTTTCCTTTTTTTGAAAGGTTTTTCTTCGGAGGAGTTCTCGTTCGGTAGGAATTTCCTTTGTAGAATTATTTATGGGTTTTGTGTCTCTAGCATCTAAGTCAACGTTATATCTAGTTCCCCTGCTTGTAGCTTTGAGGCTAGCAGTCGTCCTACTTTTTGACATTCTTTTGTTGAATGTCCGTGTACTTTTTGATGCATACAATATTTCTTGAGGTCATAATCGCTATTTTTACTGTGTAAGTGTGTTGTCCTTGGTTCGTTTTGAATGGAAAAAGAAATACCGAAATTTTAGCTCGAGTTCTTGATACAATTAGAAAGTAATTGATGATTTTTCTCTCTCTTTTTTCTTTTTTTTTATATGTTGACTCATTACATCCTTTTAATATATCCGCCTATCATCGAGTTCATGACCCCCACTTCAGTTGCGCATTTAACTTATTTGTTGGAGAAAGAAGGACCAATAAAGAATTTAGTTTAGTTATATTTTTTTTGAATTGTTCTGACCAAAATTCAATGACCAAAATAGCTTAGGAAGAATCGTAGAGTCATGAACATGGTCATCGAAACTGGAAAGAATATAAGATGTTTGAGAATTTATAGAGGAGAGGAATACACATCACATGAGTTCACAAACTACGACAAGGATCAAGGAATTCGAAGGCAAATGACCACTACTTACACTCCACAACAAAACGGTATTGCAGAAAGGAAGAATCGCACAGTCATGAACATGGTCAGATCAATGTTATCAGCCAAGAAAATATCTAAAATCTTCTGGCTAGAAGTAGACATTTGGACATTCTATATTCTCAATAGATGTCCAACTCTTGCAGTAAGAAACATCACTCCACAAGAGGCATGGAATGGGTAAAACCAACTGTTGAACACTTTCGAGTTTGGGGAAGCATTGGACATGTTCATATTCCAAATGAGAAAAGAGGAAAACTTAATGACAAGAGTGAAGTCTGCATGATTGGTTTTTCTTCAGAATCTAAAGGCTACAAGTTGTACAACCCAACAACAAAGATGGTTGTGATAAGTAGAGATGTGATGTTTGAAGAGACTAAAACTAGAGCGGGGAAGAAGATCAAATTCAACACAACTCTGAGTTGACTTGGAATAGTGATAATGAAATATGGGAAGAAAGTGAGAATGAGAACAGCAATGGAACAAACCATTACTATGAACCACAAGGTGCTCCTGAAGTTATAGAAGTAACATAAGAAAATTGTACCAAACTTAGGGAGGGACAAACTGCAGAAGTCAGAAAAGGTCAAACAACAAGGCCTCCTCGATATCTTAGTGATTACATCACTAGAAAAGAAATCGTAGAAGAGGAAGATGAAGTGAATTTGGTCCAGATCATCTCATCTGATCCTTTGACATTTGAGGAAGCAGAGAAAAGTCAAAAATGAATAAAAGCAATGAATGAAGAGAGATAAATTCAATTGTGAAGAATTTGGGAATTGACACACCTACCAAATGGAGCAAAATGCATTGGAGTAAAGTGGATTTATAAAACCAAATTGAACGAGCATGGAGAAGTGGACAAATACAAAGCGCGTTTAGTGGCTAAAGGTTACTCTCAAGAACATGGAATAGACTACACTGAAGTTTATGCTCCTGTTGCTAGAATGGATACAATCAGAACAATCTTAGCCACAACAGCACAAAGAACTTGGAACATCTATCAATTAGATGTGAAGTCTGCATTTCTTCATGGAAATCTTATGGAAGATGTTTATGTTCAGCAACCAAAAAGATATGTTGCAGAAAGAAATGAAAGCAAGGTATACAAACTGAACAATGCATTATATGGACTAAAACAAGCTCCAAGAGCTTGGTTCAGTAGAATTGAAGACTATTTCATCCAAGAAGAATTTCTGAAATCCCAAAATGAAGAAACATTGTTCATCAAAACCAACAAACAAGGTGAGGTTCTGGTTGTTAGCATTTATGTAGATGATCTTATCTACACAGGAAATAACATCTCCATGATGAAAGACTTCAAGACATCAATGCAAAGAGAGTTTGATATGACTCACATTAGAAAGATGAGATATTTCCTAGGAATTGAAGTGTTACAAACATCAGAAGGAATTCACATTTTGCAGTCTAAGTATGCTCTAGAAATATTGAAGCGATTTCAGATGGAAAATTGCAATTCAGTGTGCAACCCTCTTGTTCCCAGAAGTAAAATCAACTTGAATGAAGAAGGAGAACAAATAGATGAGATTTTCTACAAACAAATCATAGAAAGTCTCATGTATATCACCACTACAAGACCTGGCCTGAAATTTTCAGTAAGTCTACTAAGTAGTTACATGTCTAAGCTTACAATGCTACATCTCCAAGCTACCAAAAGAGTTATAAGGTACTTAAAAGGAACATTGGATTTCGGCATTTGGTAGAAGAAAGGAAGAATGAGAGAAATTCCGGTTTATACAGATAGTAACTTTGCTGGGGATACAAATAATAGAAGAAGCACCACATGATATGTGTTTTTGATGAATGATGCAGTTGTTGTTTGGTGTTAAAAAAAAACCAATTGTCACATTATCAACTACCAAAAGCAGAATATATAGGTGCTTCAGTGTGTTCATGTCAGGTCATTTGGTTCAATAGAATCTTGGAAGAATTGGGGTATAATGTGAGTGGAAGTACCATTGTTTTATGTGATAACACCTCAACTATTAAGCTCTCCAAGAATTCAGTTTTTCATGGCAGATGTAAACACATGGGAGTTCGTTTTCATTTCTTAAGAGATCTAGTTAAGGAAGGAACAATCTCTCTAGAGCTCTGTGAATCGAAGGAACAAGTTGCCGACATTCTTACAAAAGCATTGAACCGGGAAGCTTTCGAACGATTGAGAAGAAGTCTCGAAATCTGTTCTGCAAGTGATAAATTAAGCTTGATTCATCAAACTTAGTTTAAAGGAGGGTTTGTTGGAGGAAGAAGGACCAATAAATAATTTAGTTTAGTTATGTTTTTTTTAATTGTTCTGACCAAAATTCTCGGTCAAATCTATTAAAGTTGTTGTTCTGTTTAAACTTAACTTATTCTGTTTTTCTGCAATAAGTTTAAGAGTTCTTGTTGCTTTATTTAGCTATTTAAAGCTTTTCAATCTTTCAGTAATAAACAAGGTTTTCAGTTCAGTTTTCATTAGCTTCTATAATTCACAAATTAGTATCAGAGTTTTAACTGAACTTCGAAAACTAAAGCGGTAGCTTTAAACAAAATACCATTAAAATTGAATGATGATAAGATGAAGCTACCACAATTTGACGGTCAGTGGAATCATTAGAATGAAGTTTTGGAAAACTTCTTTAGCGCAAAGGGTCTATGGAACTTGATCGAAATTGGATTTGAAGAACCTACAACAACACTTCTATCGTCGGATCAAAGAGAACAATTAGATAATGCTAAAACCAATGATCACAAGGTAAAACATTATCTATACCAGTTCGTTGATAGAACAACATACGAACAAATTTTAGACAGAAAAAGCTCCAAACTCATATGGGGTTCAATGAAAAAAAAATTTGGAGGAAATGATCGAGCAAAAAAGCTCTATTGCAAAAGCTAAAGAGAGATTTCAAAGTTCTCGAAATGAAGGAATCTGAAAACATAGAGGAGTAGGAGTATTTCACTGGTGTGTTAGATTATGTTGTTCATACTAAAATACACACAATGCCTTTTTAAATTTGCATCTTGAAAAACAAATGATGTTTGCCTCAGTGTTCAAACATACACATTTTCTGCAATTTTCATATCCACATCTGCTTAATCCGTTCTTAATAGCATTGTTTGTTGATAACTTTGGTTGAAAAAGTGTCCGGTTCAATTTTCGAAATATTGTGCTCGAGGAAAGTGAAAACTTGAATTCGAACTTACTGACCGAACCAGTCGTCTACAAACCCTAATGTCGAAAAAATAGATTAGAGAGTTTTGTGTCCTTTTAATTTAATAGAACAAATAAGTATCATATGTTAAAGACTAGAACATGGGTCAATGTCAGCAACGAAGCTAACTCTTACTGAAGATACTGAATTGCTTCGAGGAAGACAAACAACTTAGCTTCGTGAATCTCTGAATTCAACTTCAGAAAGGAATACTTTTGGATGTGATCGAAGCCCTGATTTCGACAATTATCACAATCATGTCATACGATAGTGACTAAAAACCGTAAGTACGAGTCATAAAAGGAGACTATGGATGAGACTAACCAAGCCTGCTTGCATCTAACCGCTTCTTGTCGAACTCTACGTTTTGGATCGTCCAATGCCTTTGTTATTGCTTGTAAAACCTTAGCGAAATTTCTCAGTCATGAGATGCATTTTCTTACTCTACATAACTAAGAAAAACATGCGTTTTAGATCTTTTAACTAACCTGGTTTCTGAAAGGATAAATCCTTCTATGCGGCAATTCCAACAGAGCCACAAGACACTGGATAGCTGTCTCCCTAACAACCTGCATAACCGGATCAACGAATCAAAGTCATTGGAAAAAAAAGAAGCATGTGCATGGAAAATGCTTTGTTACCATTAGATGTGGATATGATGTAAGTTTGACCAGGCGTTCGATGATTATATGTGCATTATCACTGGCAGATTGTTGTCCTGCAAACAGAGCAAGCCGTAAGTACGCAATCAAAACCTAAAATGCCTTTTTGAGCTTTTAACAATAATTGAATTGACTCAACCATCTGATCATGGACGTTTATGAGTTCATAAAACAAATCATTTCGACGAATGAACAGCGAGATTTTATAAAATGCAATAAGCTTTCGCATACCAGCATCTAACTTTATTACCTTTAATATCAGTAAGCGTTCCAGATAAAACCAGTAATAGGCTGAAAAGAGTTTCTTTTTCCACAGGGTCATGGCTTAAGACAGATAATCCGTCCAGTATCATCGGGTGTAGCTGCACAGACCAAGGTCTTTTAAGTAACTGTTTATAAAAGCACAAAATGCAAAGTCTGTCCTTGAGGCTCACCTTTTTGGTGTTGTCCAGTATGACCGTTACTGGAACATTGGATATAACATGCACGAGAGCAACATGCAACATTGTTCTGAAACCATGACGCCAAACTAGTAAGCTGAGATTCTGGAATTAGTTGTCATAACAAAGTCTAACTTGCCTATTTATGATATGTACTTGAAACTTAGTGCAACAACGAAGAAGCCCAAGCTATTATGAATGACTTTATGTGCTAGCTACACCTAACCCAAATTAAACTAGCAATCTTCATGATGTCTTCTCATTGTTCCGAAAAGGAACACTGAAATGTTTTGTCTGGGTGCTGCTGCAGTTGCATCCTATCTAGGAACATGACATAAAAGTATTGCATGGTGAACTTGAAGACAGCACAACACAAGAGCATCCGAGATGCTAATGAGCAAAAAGTTTCATATGCAAGAGTAGAAGGCTACAAGCAATCAGATCTAACTCTATTTTCAGAATAAATCTATGACTACAAAATCCTTGAATGCTCCACGCAAGTTAACTGAAAGGTAATTCACCGTAATTACAAATATAGTTAAAGATATGTGTACCTCGAGAGTGGAGTCTGGGAAGTCATAATCAAAGACTCCAAAATGGGAACTGCTATAGAGAAAAATCGCTGCTTATAGAGTGGCCGTATAACTGCAAATTTTCTTTTCAGACACATTCCCGAATCAGACATTAGTATTGAAAATGCATCTGCTGCATGTTTCATGGCAGAAGGATGCAGAGTATGCCCGGAACAGTTAGTGGATTTTAAGCATTCTACTAGTACCAAAGCTATTTCGCTAATTCTTCCATCACCCCGCATGAGTAAACCTTTCCCAATCCATGCTAGTCCTGTTATAGCACGGGTCTGAAGGTCCAGGGAACCACAGAAGCCTAAACATATCTTCGACAAGTTTGCCTCACTTCCACATATAATTTTACCAGATCCATCAGAAGATATCTTTTTTCCAGATGCAAAAGCTGTGTGTAATATTATATCACATGCCTCACCCAAGGAACAATCGGTTGAGATATTTGTTCCACCAGAAATTGGGTCCAACTTGTTAACCATTGAACCCAAAGCTTGAGCTGCTGGGATATATCCCTTAAGGAGGGGTACCAAAAATAGATGTATAAGTGATTTTACATCTGGAATGGATGCTTCGGGAGATGCAGCTATGATAGCTGAAGCAAATAGAGAAAGTATCAATTCATCCCTAAAGGACAGGTCACGTTGTAGGTCCTCTAATTCAACAAAGGTCAAAGGAATGGACTCCATAGCTGGAAGATTGCTTGATGAGATCACCTTATAAGCTTTCTGGATTATACTGTTCTGTGACTCTACCAAAGCAATTCCTACAACTTGCCCCATTGTTGCCATTGCTGCCTCAACAAACTCCTATAGTAGAAAAGCAATTAAACTCATAACATCAACAATAGATGAATCAAATCTACTTTGAAGACAAACAATGAGTATAAAGTTCACCTGAGTACTTACCCTACAATAGATATCACACTTGAAAACTCTGGAGGTTTCAATTTGATCCCACATACTGATACTGAAGTGCACAAAGACTTTCTCGAGACCATCTATCTCGGCCACACTGTTTGAGCTCAAAAAATTACCATTAGTCAGAAGAACTGATGCAAAATAGCATGCAAAGGGGAATTAAGATTGAAGAATATTGGTTGGCGAAGAAAGAAGGTATGGAGAAGGAAATTCAAATCACATGAAAAACAGAGAAGCCATACGCATAAAATACACCACAAATGTTTTCAAGTTTTCATCTTCTGAACCATACCATGATTAAATGATAGAAAAGAGTCAACAAAGAGGTCAAGATCACATATTTGTAAGTAATAACAGTTATCAGCTCTAAATGCGTGCTAATAGTTATCATCTCTACTTTGTAAAATAATAATAGAAAAGAAAATGGTGTTATTGCCTTGCTTGTTGGTTTCCACATGAATATCTTTTCATTCTCTCTCTTTTATATATGTCCATTTATAAACATTCTCTCTGATACGTTTATAATAGACATATACAGTTTTCTATTATAAATACTTGAGGGGAATTTTATCTATACAATTTTGGATGGGTTGACAATGTAGGATAACACATATGCTCTACAGGAGTACAATAGAGATTCACATTAAATCAACAAGGCAATCAACAAGTTGTATCATCCGGGATAGTTGGCTCTTCATAAACAACTAAGAGTCGAAATACACACCGTGGGAAAACTACTTTATCTACATGATATAATAAATTTTGGGAAAAGTTTGGGTACCGTGGAAGCAATTTAGTGGTGAAACATTCCAGGAGCTGAGAGCATTTTTCGATTGACTTGTAGTTTCCATTGACCTGACAAGTAGTTTTTAGAATCGTAGTTAGAAGCAAGGAATCCCTTGCTTGTTGGAGATAGAAACCTCCTAGCTAAAATAGCATCAAGCTGGAGATGAAACTATTAGCTCCAGTATAAATGAAATGTTCATGATAGTCATGGGGGAAAAGACATACAGAAAATTCAGAAAAATTGGAACATAAAGCTTCCTCAAATCCTTGAACCATTTTCTCCACATACTTCAGTCCAGTGGAGCAGACTTCTGAAGTTGCTTCTAACAACACTGGATATGGAAGATCGGAATGACTAGAGCAGGCCAATGAGACCAAATTTTCAACAACTATACTCATGTAGCTCATAGCCTTGTCACTATCATGATACTGATCAATAAATGAGCCAATGCAGACCAGCGCTTTCAATGCCAGCTCCCATGCTATTGTTTTGTCAATCTTGGCTGTGATGATTGAAGTTAAGGTCATCAAAATCTCCTGGAATTCAGACTTTGATACAGGAGACGAGCTGCCCCTGAATATACCCATAGTCAGCAGACCTTTAACTGCATATTGAGAAAAAAATTGAGGATAGGAATAAGAACATGGCAACCTAGAAAAATATGTAGCACGAATTCTGTATTACAATAGATTTAAGGCAAGGTACAAAAGGCAGGATCATTAACGCGGAACATATCTGTTAAGTAAGGACATGCATTTACCTCCAAGATATACATCCGCAACGCAATCATCATTAGAGCTGTGTGCTGCAGAAGCGAAAACCCGGATCAGTGAAGCTGAGAAGCTTTTCACCATAGAGCACCATGATTCCTGTGTGCATCCAGGTGTTGTAGAACATTCCTTGAAACCATGGATAAGATCTTTTGACGCTGTAAGAAGTTCAACGCACAGATGAAGACTTCCATAGTTGAGTCTCGTAGAGACTGAAGAATTTTTGTTATCAACACGATTACCAGATGAACTTTTCTCTAAAATCTCTAGAGTATTCATAAGGCGAAAGAAAAAGGTTTCAAAGACTATATTGCATGACTGAACTGAAGCTTTGGCAGACACAGACAGTATCTGACCGATAACAAGAACCTCCAGTTTACTCGCGTCAGGCATTTCTTTATACTGAGAGTGTCTAGGGATGGTATCAAGGACCCTCATAATATCTGTATCATCAACAACAAAACCTAAAAATGAAATGTCTTCCTTAACAAGACTATGAAGAAGATTAACAGATTCTTTGTGGATCTCATCCATTTCAAACCCTGGACTCGTGAGGAATTCTTGAGCAAAGGACACATGCGTCCTAGTGGAAGAATTAAATGCATTCTTCAAAGCAGACCAAATACCACCATAGTGCTTCTCCATTCTGTTTACTCCATATTTCATAGCGCAATCTTTCAGATATTTCAAAGAATCAACCTAGAGAGATACGAGTGGAACAAAAATAATTACACTTGTCCAACATGGCAACATCTGGAGCGGCATATAAGCTAAATGTACTAGAACATGATTACATAAATACATGTTAAACTAACCTTTGCAACTGGTAGAGAAGAAGAAAGCTTTTCTAGAAGCAGTGGAATAGCATATGGTTCAAAAAAAGGCGTCGAAGAGAATGCCATCTGCAAAATCGAGTGAAGTACATCTGTGATTTAGACCTGATCTTATACATTTATATAAAAATGAATCTATAATTCCTCCCCCTCCCCAACCACCATTTTTAGCCTAATTCATGCCTAAAACTACAAGCTATACCTAGTAACTAGATGCAGAAGGCTAAAACATATATTTCCATCTCCAAACCAGTAGAGTTTGGAAAAAATTCAGTTTAAGATTTACAGAAATTTAAGGCATTTGTACGGAAAACGGTCAATTTCAACATCAACAATCTTCATTATATATTTTTATACAATTATGAAGCCGCAGTGCGGATTTCAAAATTTATCTCTTAATAATTCAAATTTTAAACACGACCTAACAAATGCGTGCCTTTTTCGACATTTCCGTTAACTGGTTTCCATTAATACTGGCGGACGTGACATAGGATTGGGTGATGTGGCAATGCGTGTACAGTAAAACGACGTCGTTTTGGTCGATTTAATCTACCAAAACGACATCGTTTCGCATAACACATGCTTTCCCCATTCTTCCTCCTTCCTCAATCGCGATTAAGATTCGATATTGGAGATTTTCCTAAATCGACAAGTGAAGAGATAAGTTGATTTTGGAAAAGTTTCATTTTCGGAAAATCCCCAATACCAAACCATAATTGCGATTGAGAAATGAGGAAGAAGGGGGAAAACACGTGTTATGAGAAACGACGTCGTTTTACTGCACACACTGCCACATCACCCAGTCCGTCCACGTTGTATGCCACGTCAGCTAATATTGATGGAAACCGGACTCCGTTAATAGAAATGTCAAAAGACACGCATTTGTTAGCTTTTCCCTTTCTTTTTCCTTCCTCAATCGCGATTAGGGTTTGGTATTGGAAAATTTTTTGAAAACGAAATCTTTCCAAAATCGACAACTGAAGAGTTAAGTTGATTTCGGAAAGGTTTCGTTGTTGAAAAATCCCCAATAGCAAACCCTAATCACGATTGAGGAAGGAGGAAGAAGAGGAAAAACATGTGTTATGAGAAACAATATCATTTTACAGCACACGCACTGCCACGTCACTTAGTCCATCCACGTCCTATGGCGACGTCAGCCAATATTAACGGAAATCGGACTCCGTTAACGGAAATGTCAAAAAGACACGATTTTGTTAAATCATGTCTAAAATTTGAATTATTAAAAGGTAAATGTTGAAATCCACACTACCGCCTCATAATTATATAAAAACGCACGATGAAGATTGTTCATGTTGAAATTGACCATTTTCCCCCATTTGTACACTTGAAGCAAAGAGAAATAAATCATCTTGTCACAGAAGAAGAGCAGAAGTCAGTCAGCCTTACTTTGCCCTAGAATTTTCAGAGGATGCAAAATACTTATTCTGCCAAATCTTAATACAAGTACAACTTAAGGTAAAATTTATATTAAAAAAATCTCTTATCCGAGATGATCAACTTAATATTTTACCCAGACCCTTGAGTCAAAAAAGATAGCAACAACTTTAAGCAAATCGTAAATACTCACCAATAGACCCCTTGAAAGATCCTCTCTTTTAATATTAGTTTCATCATCTTTTGTCTGCAAACCCAAGAAGGGCATACTAAATAGTTAAATCAAAACAAAGAAAGAGAAGGTCATTGCTATATCAATAAATAGAAAGGATAGGCTATAAAACTCACATGCGTAAAATGAAGAGGGAAGTAGCAACCAATACCATCAAAAATATCAGAAGCATTAGAAGCAACTGGACCGGATGGACTGGGGAACAGTTGAGCCAAAAGCTCTATTATACGGAAAGCTACCATTAAGCATTGAGGGTCCTTTTCCCCATCAATGGCTTCGCATGCAGCATAAACAAGTATATTACCCTAGAAATCAATAGAATCAAGACAAAATATGAGGAAAGGCCCTTAGCAGATCTAAACAGTGAAGAAGAAAAAAACAGAAAACTAAGATGAAAATGCGTGCATTTTTTATAGACTTATCACCAGACGAAAACTAGAAGTCTAGAATAACCTGAACATAGAGCTTTTGATGAGCCAAGACCCAAGGGCATATATTACATATTCAAATACTTCAACAGTTATCCACCTTCCCACCAAGCTAACACAAATAGATTCACAAGAAAGTATTCTTCATAGACTAGACTGAATTTTCAATTCTGAAATAGTAATCGGCAGGTGGCACGTAGAAAGTACATACCATAGGCATAATAGCTTCAGAGTATTGTTGTAGAAGGCACTCCAAAAGTTCAAAAGAAAGCTGCAAGGTCATTAAGAAAAAGATAATGTAAACATCCGGTGCCATTCAGATTGCAGAATACTAGAACTAGTAACTGATTCATACCTTGCGCTCGTGCAGTGCTAAAGACTGCACTTGCACATTCTCCACAAATGACTTTGCCACAGCTTCTGCATCGATCGCAGTAACCATACCAGCTATGTCTATCCTCTTCATCAAAGCCAAGCAACCAACAAGTGCCCCACGAACGGCTCTCCAGTCTGCCTGATAAACTTCCAACATCATTTTTTCTCTATTTTCAAGAAATTGAATAGATATACAATCAATATAAAACTAACATAGTATCAAACTGACCAGTTTTCCAGTAAAGAATCCAATGAGACTATGGACAACTGCACTGTCCAGTGGCTTCGATTTTAGATATTTGAGAATCTCTGCAAGCAGGAGAATACCTATGAAGACGCACATGTCAGAGATTTGTTTGAGAGAGAGATATAGATTCAGTAAAAGAATACAGAGAATAAGAAGAAACCTCGTGTTCGGACAACATTATCAGTTGTGGTCAAATACAGCTCCATCTCTCTGACCTACGCTTAATGAAATCGAGAAATTAACAATACGAATTGGGTGCTACGAAAGTTGGAACAGTGAGTGTATTATGTTTACCAATTCGTCTATAGATAAGCAACCTTTCTCCAAGGAAGAAGCAATCGCTTTGAGACTAGCATCCTAAAACAGTTGCAAAAGTTAAATCAATTTCCGCCAATTTGCACAGAGATCAGTTACGAGGATACAAAAGTACATGTTGAGTAGGAGAACGAGTAACGTCCACAAAAGCTTCGAGATGGTGAGTGAGCTGATTTGGTTCTGCCATCAGTTCGACGACGGCGATAAGAGGGAGACAGTGCTGCGACGACGGCGATAAGAGGGAGACAGTGCTGCGACGACGGCGATAAGAGTGAGACAGTGCTGCGACGACGGCGGAGGAGTGGCTGCCTCTTTATTTGTAGAACTTTGTGTTTGGAGAGAGAATAAAATATGACTGTTTGAGTTTTAGGGATTTTTTCAGGTTTATCAATTTGAAAAATAATACTACCTTTTGAAATCTATCCGAGACCGATTTCCTATTATATACGACCCAATAGAGAGAATTTGCAGGCTGACCTGCTTGCAAAATATGGTCAACTCCTTAAAACTATCTTAACATTTCAAAAAAATAAAATATTATTTCAAATATCATTATAAATAACTAATTTAAAAATGAAAATTTTTGAAATAATAAAAAATAATAGCATAATTAACAAAATAACGTTTTTTATTTTTATCTATTATGCATTTAATGTAAATTCGAATACATTCTTAAATTTACACTAATTGCAACCGACACAAAACTGATCCAAATCATAATGATGTCCGTTTTTTAATGTCAAATCAAATATAGTTGCACTCTATTACTATATAAACCATAGAGAGACATGTTTCTACATTTTTATTTTTCCTCCCAATCGTCTCTCCCCTTCCTTTTGTCTCCTCCTCTCCGAAATTCTTTTAAAATTAGGTGTCAACTGCTTTTAATCCGGTAGATATTGATGGAATTCATGGCGACCAACACTAACGAAGAAATACATGTAAGTTTATTATCCCATTCTGCTTATATACATGCACGTTATCTCCATATTTGAAGTTATATGCGATGTTCGTCGTTAGTGTGGGCTGTATTTTCCGATATAGTAATTTAGATTCACCGATTTCTTCTCTAATGGTGAGTGCATACTGTTCTAAAAATATTTACTTTTTTGGTTGAAATATCGGTCATGTTCACATCACCGATAGTAAAATAGTTAATTTTTTAACATGTGTTTATTTTTCCTTTAATTTTGATTTTTGGCTCCACAGTTAAATTTTTATTTTTGGATTTTTATTTTTTGGCTATATTTTTCGATTTAGTAACTTCGGTTCACCGATTTTATCCTCCAATGGCGAGTGCATACTGCTTTGAAAATATTTACTTTTCCGGTTGGATTATCTGTCATGTTTACATTACCGGTAGAGAAATAGTTTATTTTTTAAATGGATTATTTTTGCCTTTGATTTTGTTTTTGACTTCACATTTAAGTTTTTATTTTCAATTTTTTCTTTTTTGGGTTACTATGAAAGCAAGATTTCAGATCTACGCGGCATGGCATGTAAAGATTTTCCAGTTGAAAAATGGGTTTGTTTCTCTCCCGTTTGTGAAATTCATTACCTTTTTGATTTTGATTTTGTATCATTTTTTTATCTGGATTTTCACTTTTTGTGTTTTTATAAAAATGTTTGGATGTTCAGAGATTTCGACTTTAGATATATTATCTCCGGCATCGCAAACAATGTTCACGTTTATGAATTTTGATTATGAAACCGTTCAAAATATCCTTCATTTTTAAAAGGAAATAATAACCTTTAGATGTTGTGATGTATGTTGTCGTTTTTATACATTCGGTACTTTCGTGTCTTCTTTTTTCCAATTGTCCGCTGTTTATTGTCCACCTACCAAAGATGTATATTATAATCGCGGTTTCTTCCATTATGGGTTCTGTCTATTTTATTATGTAACATATATTATAACGGTTATCTCAATAGTTGGTTTTGTATTTGTTAAACCTAACTCTTATACGATAACTACTATTGTTACTTGTCTACTACATAATATTATCCGATAATTCTATTTGTTATGCGTTAAGCCTAACACTTACATGATATTTTATATTTTAAAAAACCAATCATAACCTTCCCCCAGACTGTTTGTAGAGTGGAAATGAACCAGAAGGCAAAAAAGTTAATGTATACCATTCCGGAGGATGAAGAAAATTCTCAATTCATTCGATGATGATGAATGTAAACAAATCAGAAATTCACATTTTGCAAAATTTATTTTCATATGTGAGAAACCGATTTATTCTAGTAGATTGGGTCATTTTATGCTTACAAGGCAACTCCAAGTCAAGAAAAAGCATGAAATATAGTTTCTATTTGCTGGAAAACTCGTTACATACTCCCTATGAGAATTTGCTATTGTAATTGGTTTACCTTATGGCAAATATCCAGTAAAGGAAAAAAAGTATGGCAAGAGGAAGGTGACTGGTGACACGCACCCGTACTGGAATTCTCTATTTCCCAACACTAAGAGTATTACAGTTGCACGTGTTACGTTGATGTTGAAGAAGAAAATTGTTGAAGATAGGGAAATAAGGTTGATGCTTGCTTATCTCGTTATTATTTCCGGTGTACTTGTTCCTACATCCCACATTTCCAAACTTTCAAAATCTCATGCGGAACTCACTCGTGATATGTCAACGTTTTTTACTATCCATGTGGTCGTCTTGCGTTTGATATGAATATGTCTAGCATCAAGGACAAAGATCGTATTGCGTTGTCACAACTTCATTAGCCGTTAAAGGGTTTTCTCAACCACTCTAACTTGTCTTAGCTGCTACTGCACCTGCTATTACCGAAACCCCAATATGTGCCCCAAATGACTTGGATTCTAACTCTGATTCCGAGGAGGAATCTAATGAGGCTGTAAACCTTCCTTTAATTAGCTCCGGATATGTTAGAGGCTTGGATAGCAAATGCTAGGTATCATTATTTCCTTTTCACTAAACTTTACTTATAAATTATTCTGTTACGCTTTAATACGAAGATATATACTATAATAGTGTTTATTGACCGCTAATCTGGTATTTATTGTTTACATAATAATATAAAACCATTTCAAAAAATCTGTGTAGGTGAAGATTCGTTCGATAATTGATGAAGAGGATGATATTGAAATTGATGAAGAAGAAATAGAGTGGTCCGATGAAGAAAAGGATGAGAAAGTGATTGAGATGGTTAGCTTAATTTCTGATGATTTTGAGTTCTTAAATGGTATGTTTCATGGTGGATTATTGCTCTTGATCTTGTTGCCATGAGAGAGAAAAAATTGAAGAAAAAAAGTCAGAAAGAGAAGGATACTGATAGAGCATCGGATGTGGGAGGATCATCAATTAGTTATCAAGCGATTTCAAACCAAATTTTATCAATGGTTGTTGATAAGATGAAAGAAACATTTTTTACAACGTATGACACATTGCTAGCTGCCTTAGATAGTAGAATTATTGAAATGCAGAATTCTATACTCTCCGACATTTTTGAGTTTTTGGACTCATATGCTGGAAATCGTGCTCCTCAAGGATCAAACCATGAGAATGATAGTCATATTGGATCAGACGAGGGTGCGACAATGAAGGAAACCAGCGGTCGGATGCAACACACGATAATGATATTGTAATTAATAGCATGTCAATTTTTGCAATACGTTAATTATTGTTTAACAATCTGTTCATATATGTTATGCAGAAAATAGACATGAATGCGCAATGCACTTCAATAGCAGCGCTATCTGAGCCAACGAATGATGTTGTTGGACCCGTGGATGAGGTATGTAATATGCCATGAGATTAATTTAATGCATCAATAGTTGATATGTTATGGTTTACATATAATTCTTTTTCATCCATTGCAAAACTTTAAATGTTCATTTAAATGTTTTACTATCATATAATGTAGGAGTTAGCAACTAATATCAATGGTGATATTGTTCCTGGTATCCTCAATGCTAATGCTTTAACGGCTCCTGCTGGTGATGCTGGTGTAGAGATTTGGTTTTATTTCTTGAATACATTTCATCTATCTGTTAGAGTGTTCATATTTTATTTATTAATATAATATTTCGCAAGAAAATATGGACATTGATGGTGGCAATCTAAATGCCGAATCTTCTACACCCGTTACTCGTAAGAGTAAGAGGTCTAAGACGGGTGATTTAACCACATAGAATGAGTTGGTTCTTATTAATACATCTCACATTACTCATGTTGAATATCAATTTGGAGTAGATGAAGCCGAAAACTACGGTACTAAGTTTGGGACACTATACGAGAACATGGTATCTCCAGGTAAATAGCATATAATCCTAGTACCTTTATATTGATATTCTTTAGTTTGCATCTAATTTTAACATTTTTCCCAATGTGATTACCCTACCTAATGGTGCATCTGTATCCAACACGGACATCTCTTCAATTGCTGAGAGAATGTCCGTAATGGATTCTAAGGTAATTGATCCTCATACATTTTATATTTATTGTTAACGTGTTATTTAACGGTAATTTTTTTTGCTCAACAGATGGTTGATGCGCTTATGTTGTACACGCGTATAACGATAATTTCAAAATCACACATCCTGGATTTGATTATGGATTTTATGACAGGGAGTTTGTTGCATGCATTTCATCTCATTACACCAAATTCTCAAAGGTACCAAATAAAGAGAAGGGGAAGTTTAAATTCCACGACACTCTACTCAAATATTTTTGCGAAGCAAATACTAGCGCCAACCTTCTAAGATGCCTTTATTTCCCATTCAAATTTGACATGCAGCATTGGGTAGATATTTGTGTTGATATGTATGATGCCATTCTCCATGTACTGGATTGCAATGCTTCATTCTGCAACATTAGTCTCATAAAAAAAAATCTGATTCAATTGCCAGAATGATTTTATTCCTACTTCGTCAAGTTGTGAGTGATGATGATGATCTTATTTCCCTGAAGATCAATATTCAAAGAGCGACATATATACCTCAGAATGTTGTACATACTGATTTGGCTGTAACTTCTATTCTCTTAATGCAAGCGCATGCCAAGGCTGGATTTGATGGATGCAAAAGTATTACACCAAGAGTTTTTCCTACCACGAGGTCCAAAAATTGGATGTGCTATTCTTTGAGTTATTTGTTGGACCTGTGTAATTGTACTAGCGTATCTCTCTTTTGATGTGTTTTCATTTTCTTTTTTATGTTTACTATTTTGTACTACAACCTCATCGTTATCATGTTCGTTCAGTATTACACCACATGTAATTTTAACACTAATACATTTGTTGTAGACTAAGTTTTGTTGAAATGTTAGTCTTTTATTTAACTTCGTTCTTTCCACTTAAGGTGTTAAATTAATTGTTGATATCTAATTTACGAGTTACACAACCATTAAATGTTATTTACATTAACAAAAGAAATACGTTTGAAATTCTTGCCAAATATATGTTATCACGGGTGACTAAGTTTATTACATGCACTAATCCTTATGTAATAAAGGAAGATAGATCATAGTTTCAAAGAAGAGGGACCGGGTTCTACATCCATAATATCATACATTCAAAATTACGACCTCACCGTTTCATAAGTGCATTCTTAAAAGAAAAAAAACGTCAAACATTGCCCACGTGCTACAATGGGTCCGCTTACACCGCACCTGCTACAAAAGTCTTTCTCTTACGAACGTACTCCTGGTCAAGGTACATTCCATGTTATATGCTAACCGAATGCATAACGGATAATATCGACAATACATATATATAAATGTCATACCATCAATTCGTCGTGGGATGTAATTCTTTTTTTGTCTTGGTCGTCCAGGAGGTTGCTTGGTGCACGGGGTAGCAAGTTTTCAATGTTTCACCGTCCATGCAAGTCATTGTCTCAATATCCGTAGTTGGATAAACGCTCTCTTTGTAAGCTAGTTTCTAATATTCTATGGTATATATTCGGTAGCTATTAGACTGTCTACCTTCTATTTTGCATAAACAGCTACACATACAACATGACTGCAAGGGATCAATAGTTTTTGAAACTTACATCACGTGCATGTCTTCCTGTCCAGACTAACAATATAAACTCCACCTTCTTTATCATTTATCTCATACTCCTCTTTGTTAATCATACGAACCCCAAACCGTGATGATTCTTCAAAAATTTTATTCACGATTTCATACACTTTTGGTGTCATTGTTGTTGTAGCTGCGGATGATGCCCATTTCGGTATGTGAACCAAGCGGTCATGGTTGTTCTGATGAAATCCAATAATAGAATAATCGGCAACTCTCGTGCAAATCTTAGTACCAAGTTGACCGACTCTGCGTTATTACTTGTCACTGCATTATAATGGATTCCATTGAACTACGACCGTGCCCAATGTTCGAACCCTATCTGGTACAAATATTCAGCGTAAGGTGGGCTTATTGATGGGGACATCAGGTCGTATGGCCGGACAGGAGACCAGACTGGCCGACCAGGGAGTTTTCCCGAGACAGCCGGGCTATTTGGCACATCTGCCGGCCCAAGCAGGACCGCCGGGCCTTCGACCAGCTGGGCCGGACCGACCAACATTTCCGACAGAGAGGCCCAAACCTCCGGCCCAACTGGCGGCGACGTGGATGACATCGCTGGCCCAATTGGTGACGCCGCCAGATCCGGGATCGACTTGGCCGGTTCCAATGACATTTCGGCCAGTACCTCGCACAGTCCACCCGGTACAGCTATTCCAGCCGATTGCACCACTATTTCAACATCTACACAAAGAGACTCGCACCAGATAAGCTACCAACTTCAAGACATGTATCTAGAGGAAGTCTCTACACCAGTGGTGCCACCAGGAGCAATGACAAGGAGCAAATCAAGGGCGCCCTTCCACAAGTTTAGCTTGTGGGTCGACAAGCTCCTAGAAGATGATCGACAAGGAACATTGGGCCAAGAGTGCAAAAGAAGAGTCCAAAGGCTTCTCACCAATGCAAGGGACTTCAGAGACTTGGGCTTTAGTAGCAAGAGAGGTCAAGACCCAAAGATTCGTAACTCTACTACAAGTCGAAGACTAGGAACTAAGCGCATGCATGCCACAAGATCGGCCACCTTCCATTTCTTGGCCGATAGGTAAGAATGGTAAGTTTTCATATTATATACTTGCCTTTTCTGTTTTGTAGTGTGAGATTTAGAATGTTTATATTTTGAGTCAAAGACATTTTAGGTAGAAGTCCTTTTCGGTTATGCACTTTTGTAAGTTTTCCATTTGTGCACTTTTGTAAGTTTTCTATTTTTCTTTGAGTCGACCCTAGAAGGTCAAACTGTCGAGCATATTAATAAGGCTCCTTCCACCATTGTAGTTTGACAACCTTTTTGATAATTAATAATGATCGAATTTTTTTTCTACAAGTTTTTCTCTCAAGAGACTTGTGCGCTTAGAATTTAGTCGAGACCAGCCCTCCTATCTCTAAGTTTGTGATTTATCACGAGGTTCATCACCCCTCGTGTGGTTCACTTCACCCTTCCATCCATTACCAAACAGAAAACCCCTATACAGAAGCTTAAGGTTGAGTTTCTCACCTAAACTTCTCCAAATAGCCCACGTGCGTACAGATTTGAATCGAGGCTTGTATCATTTTGGTATCAGAGCTTAAAGCTCCTAAAACCAGGTTGTTTCTATCCTTTAATTAGTTTTGATTCCAGTTCTTGCATTAGTTTAAGTCGCAGTAAAGAAAAAACAAAAAAATAACATCAAAACTCTAAACCGAGTGCATCTATCTTCTACGTGCATAACTAGGGCTTAGATTCATTCTTGCATTGCAATTTTCGTCTTTCCTTTTTGTTTAAAGCATATTTCCATTATCATTAAGTTAAATTAAAAAAACAAAACAAAAAAATAGAAAGACATCAAAAGAAATCGACCAAAAAACAGCTAGCACTAGTTTAGTTATTAGGAAGTTTCCATTTTTCTAACTTTTCCATTTTTCAGATTTTCCTTTTTTTCCAGTTTTTTCTTTTGCATTTTTTCGAATTCTTATATAAAAAGAAAATCATACTAATCGACTTAGTAGCAAAATAACTTGTGTTTCTTTCTTCTAGCACAATGGTAGAAGGAAAGCAGGATGCAGCCGAGGCCATGATGGCCATGTTCACCACCCTCCAAACACAACTCGCATCCATTGGCGAGAGGTTGGAGCGCGTGGAGAGGCCGGTGAGATTCCAGGCCAGTAGGCATGTGAGGGCTGAGCAAGACCGTGCTGAGGGTCCTAAACACCCTAGGACATGACACGAACAGGAGGAGCCCAAACCGGTTGAAGATGAGGACACGCAGCCTCACGGCTATCACCCTAGACCGAGAGGACCTCCACGGCAACCAGAGGCAAAAGACGATGGCTTCGAGCCATATGGTCATCACCAGAGACCAAGAATGCCTCCTAGACATCATGAGGATGGAGATGAATACGCCTACAACCGGGTAACTCATCCTGATGTTAAATTAACACTTCCTAGTTTTGCAGGAAAAGTAGACCCGAAGCCTATCTAGATTGGGAGAGGAGGATGGATCACATCTATGATCACTACAATCAACCAGGACCGAGGAGAGTCTCCATGGCAGTATCACAACTCACTGACAATGCCCTCATCTGGTGGGATCGTGAGGCTTCTGACCGAAGGAAGAGGAGATTGAGGCCCATAGACTCATGAGTCGCATGAAAGATCTCATGAGACAAAGGTTTATTCCACCCTATTTCTATAGGGATTTGCAACAACGTTTTCGTACTTTTAAGTAGGGCACCAGATCAGTAGAGGAGTACTATGAAAAGTTTGAGAGGCTAAGGAACAGGTTGGAGCTCAATGACGATGAAGAGGCATTGATGGCACAATTCTTGGATGGACTGTAAGAGAGAATCAGCCGCAAGGTGGATAGACAAATCTACAATGACTTTAAAGACTTGTTCCACCTATCTGTCCAGGCTGAGCAGCACATCAGCTGTAAGAGCCAAGACATCTGCAGCAAGCCTAAGATGCCTTGGATACCAAGCAATAGCCCTAAACCATAGACAAAGGCAAGAGCATCAAGATCGAATCACGGTTCAAGAGCAAGCCTCTTGAGCAAACCTGTGACCAGAGAGAGCCTAGTAAGTCTTCTAACCCTCAGAGATCACGTGACATCACTTGCTTTAAATGTAGGGGTTGCGGCCACATCTCAAAGGAGTGCCCAAACAACCGTGTCATACTGATCACGGAAGTTGGAGAGTATGAGTCTCAAGACAAAGAAGACTATGAACCAGAAGGAGAATACGGTGACATTGAGTACCTTGATATGGAGGAAGTGCTGGTCACTAGACGTATTCTCAGTGCAATGGTGGATCCCTCAGAGACCATTCAAATGGAGAACATCTTCCACAGCAGCTGCACCATCAAGGGCAAGGTATGTAACCTCACCATAGATGGTGGTTATTGCACTAACATTGCTAGTGCGTACATGGTTGACAATCTAGGTCTAGAGAAGACAAGGCACCCTCGACCGTATAGACTGAGATGACTCAATGACAAAGTGGAGCTCAAGATCCATGAGCAAGTAACTGCGCCATTCAGTGTGGGCAGATACCAAGACCAGGTAGTGTGCGACGTGGTGCCAATGCAAGCTGGCCACCTTCTGCTAGGAAGACCATGGCAGTTTGACAAGGAGACCAGGCATGATGGCCGAACCAATCTCTACACCTTTGTGCACGACAAGAGAAAGGTCAGCCTAGCTCTTCTCACACCTGCTCGGGTACATGAGCTACAACAACAAATGAGTAAGGAAAAGAAACTTGTTAAATCAAATTTTCTTATTCAAGCAAGTCATGTCCGGAGAGCTTTGGCCTCGAAGGATTTAATGTTGCTAAGGGTCTTTAAGGAGAATTTGACTGTAGAAAAGGAACAGGTGGAGCTACCTCCTGAAGTAGTAGCTCTCCTCAACAAGTTCCAGGATGTATTTCCAGAGGAGATACCAGCAGGCTTGCCTCCCCTACGCGGCATAGAGCACCAGATCGATCTCGTACCCGGAGCAGCCTTACCTAACCAACCAGCCTACCGGATGAGTCCAGAGGAGTCTAAGGAGCTTGAGAAGCAAGTCAAGGAGCTCCTGGAGAAAGGCTATGTTCGAGAGAGCCTCAGTCCATGTGCCGTACCCGTGCTGCTAGTGCCCAAGAAAGATGGGACTTGGCGAATGTGCGTGGACTGCCGAGCAATCAACAATATCATAGCCAAGTACCAACATCTGATACCACGGATGGATGACATGCTAGATGAGCTGAGTGGAGCCATGGTCTTCTCAAGATAAACCTCAAGAGTGGATACCACCAGGTCAGGATGAAGGAAGGTGATGAGTGGAAGACTGCTTTCAAGACAAAGCAAGGGCTATACGAGTGGACAGTCATGCCATTCGGCTTGACTAATGCCCCAAGCACCTTCATGCGCCTTATGAACCAAGTTTTTAGGGCGTACATCAGTAAGTTTGTTGTAGTTTACTTTGATGACAATTAGTTTACAGTAAGTGTTTAAGGGATCACCTCACACATCTTGAGTTGGTATTTAAAACCCTTCGACAACAAAAGATTTATGCCAATCTCAAGAAGTGCATCTTTTGTACTGATAAACTTGTCTTCTTAGGTTTTATTGTAAGTTCATAGGACTTACAGGTTGATGAAGAGAAGATTCGAGGCATATAAGAATGGTCAACACCGAGCAACATCAGCCAAGTGAGGAGTTTCCACGGTCTGGCCAGCTTCTACAGAAGATTCGTGTCCAACTTTAGTAGTATTGCCTCACCATTGACGGTAGTAGTGAAGAAGAACGTGGGATTTAGCTAGGGAGAAGCTTAGGAGAAGCTGAGGAGAAGGCGTTCCAGGCCTGAAGGATAGCCTCACACATGCACCAGTGCTAGTCTTGCCCGACTTCAACAAGACATTTGAACTAGAGTGCGATGCCTCTGGAATAGGCATAGGAGCGGTGCTGACTCAAGGAGGAAGGCCAGTGGCATACTTCAGTGAGAAGTTAGGTGGTGCCTCACTGAACTACCTCACTTACGACAAGGAGCTTTATGCCCTAGTCCAAGCCTTGGAGACTTGGCAGAATTACTTATTGTCCAAGGAGTTTGTGATCCACACTGATCACGAGACTCTCAAACACCTCAAAGGGAAAACCAATCTTAAGAGGAGACATGCAAGGTGGATGGAGTTCATAGAGATCTTCCCGTACGTCATCAAGTACAAAAAGGGCAAGGACAAAGTGGTAGCCGATGCACTATCAAGGAGGTTTGCCTTGATATCCACCATGGAGGCAAATGTCTTAGGATTCGAGCACATCAAGGACCTATATAAGGATGATCCTGACTTTGCCGAGAGCTACAAGGAGTGTGGCACAGGAAGTCATGGAAAGTTCTACATCCATGAGGGGTTCTTGTTCCGAGAGAGAAGGCTATGCATACCACAAAGATCGTTACGGGAGCTTATCATCCGAGAAGCTCATGGAGTAGGACTCATGGGCCACTTTGGTGTCGACAAGACACTAGCAGTGGTCAAGGAGCACTTCTACTGGCCACACATCAAGAGGTCAGTAGAAGCCCATTGTGCAAGATGCATCACTTGCAAAAAGGCAAAGTCACAAGTGCACCCTCACGGGTTGTATCTTCCTCTGCCCATACCTACACATCCATGGGTGGACATCTCAATGGACTTCATTCTAGGTATGCCCAAAATCAACCACAAAAATGCTATCTTTGTAGTGGTGGACAGATTCTCCAAGATGACACATTTCATCCCATGTGCCAATGTTAATGATGCCACGCAAATAGCCGAGCTGTTCTTCAAGGAGATAGTACGGCTTCACGGAGTACCAAGGACCATCATGTCAGACAGGGACACCAAATTCCTCAGCCACTTCTCGAGGACCCTCTAGAGGAAGCTAGGCACGAAGCTGCTTTTCTCTACCACCTGCCATCCTCAAACCGATGGCCAAACTGAAGTAGTCAACCGGACATTGTCGACTCTTCTCAGGACTACACTAGGGAAGAACCTCAAGACTTTGGTGGAGTGCCTGCCATTCGTAGAGTTTGCATACAACTGAGCCGTACACTCAGCAACCAAGAAGACCCCTTTTGAAGTAGTCTACGGCTTCAACCCTCTCACACCATTGGAGCAAACGCCACTACCACCAGCAGAGATGACCAACCTCAACGGAGCATCCAAGGTAGAGTTCATAAAGAAGATACACCAGAAGGTAGCAGAGAACTTGGAGAAGAGTACCGGGCAGTACGTGACTCATGCCAACAAGGGAAGAAAGGAGGTGATTTTTCAACCAGGCGATTGGGTGTGGCTACACCTAAGGAGTTCCCCAACCTAAGGAGTTCCAAGCTAGCACCAAGAGGAGATGGACCATTCAGAGTGCTGGAGAGGATCAACAACAACGCCTACCGGATCGAGCTTCCAGGTGAATTTAATGTGTCTAACACATTCAACGTAACTGATTTACCCCTTTTCCATGTAGATGAACCAGTTTTGAGGTCAAAACCTACTGAAGGGGGAATGGATGATGGGGACATCAGGTCGTATGGCCGGATAGGAGACTAGACTGGCCTACCATGGAGCTTGCTCGATACAACTGGGCCATTTGGCGTGTCTGCCGGCCTAAGCGGTACCACTGGGCTTTCGACCAGCCGGGCCAGACCGACCAACATTTCCGGCAGAGAGGCCCAAACCTCTGGCCCAACTGGCTGCAACGTGGATGACACCGCCGGCCCAATTGGTGACGCCGCCAGCTCTGGGATCGACTTGGCCGGCTGCGATGACATTTCGGCTAGTACTTCGCACTGTCCAGCCAGTACAACCGATCCAGCCGATTGCACCACCATTTCATTATTTACACAAAGAGACTCGAACCAGATAAGCTACCAGATTCAAGACATGCATCTAGAGGAAGTCCTTACACCAGTGGTGCCACTAGGAGCAATAACAAGGAGCAGATCAAGGGTGCTCTTCCACAAGTTCAGCTTCTGGGTCGACAAGCTCCAAGAAGATGATCGACAAAGAACATTGGGCCAAGAGTTCAAAGAAGAGTCCAAAGGCTTATCAACAATGCAAGGGACTTCAGAGACTTGGGCTTTAATGGCAAAAGAGGTCAGGGCCCAAAGATTCGTAACCCTACTCCAAGTCGAAGACTAGGAGCTAGGCGCGTGCATGCCACAAGGTCAGTCACCTTCCATTTCTTGGCCGATAGGTAAGAATGGTAAGTTTTCATATTATATACTTGACTTTTCTGTTTTGCAGGGTAGGATTTAGAATATTTATATTTTGAGTCAAAGACATTTTAGGTAGAAGTCCTTTTCGGTTATGCACTTTTGTAAGTTTTCCATTTGTGCACTTTTGTAAGTTTTCCATTTTTCTTTAAGTCGACCCTAGAAGGTCAAGCTGTCGAGCATATTAATAAGGCTCCTTCCAGTATTGTAGTTCGACAACCTTTTTGATAATTAATAAAGATCGAATTTTCTTTCTACAAGTTTTTCTCTCAAGAGACTTGTGCGCTTAGAATCTAGTCGAGACCAGCCCTCCTAGCTCTAATTTTGTGATTTATCACGAGGTTCATCACCCTTCGTGTGGTTCACTTCATCCTTCCATCCATTACCAAATAGAAAACCCATATCCACAAGCTTAAGGTTGAGTTTCTCACCTAAACTTCTCCAAACAGCTCAACTAAACTTCTCCAAACAGCCCACGCGCGTACAACCTTGAATCGAGGCTTGTATCACTTATCTTCTTAATTTTGTTGAAATAGGTGTAGAAGTCTGAACATTTGTACGCCCGTGTTGCCTTTGACACCAGGAAACATAGATTTTTAGCTTTAAATGTCGTTTTAATGTTTCGTTGTAGATGAACAATGCATGCACAATGCCCACAACTTGGATACACCTGTTAGGTTAATACTCAACGTTATCTGATATAACCGTAAGTAGAGATCTATGTGTATATGTACAACGACAGCATAACATGATCTGTATAAAGTTTAATATAAAGCGTTACCTTCTTAACGCAAAATATATTGAAGAATGTCGGTCGGAGACAAAAACAATCTCTTTACTATTTGGGACGATGTCACATAACTTTTCAAAGAGCCATTCCCATGCTTGGTCATTTTCACTGTCCACAACACCGAACGCTAACGGGAAAATCTAATAGTTTCCATCCTCTAAGCTTGCTGTTAAGAGACATCCGGCATATCTCCCCTTCAAATGTGTACTGTCAATGACGACCACCTTTCGCATGTATGAATATCCTTTTACACTTGACCCAAGTGCTACGAACAAATACTTGGAAAGATTTCCTATATCTTTGTCATAAACCGGCTCCATGGAAATAATAAAATCTAGATTCGCCTTCACTTGCTGCTGGAGGTATGCCGACAACAATTTGTATGACGAGCTTAATCCATCGATGTCAATATCCATGGCTTTTTCTATGGATTTCCATGCTTTTCAATACGAGATATGAACATCATGTTCTCCATGCATTATCTCCCATACATCGGTTGGACGTGGGCCTGATCCGTGTTTCTTGTATATGCGCTACACAATTTTCCCAATCAATGTAGACGATGCCTGTTTTTGGTAACTGCTCCGCTCATCCACACTACAAGTATGGTACGTCCGGGCATGGCTTATTTGATACCTACGTTAAAAGTATTAGTAAACCCGGATATATTAAAAACTATTTGCTTAGTTATTTCAGCTTACCAATCAGACTCCAACATTTCTATCGTATATACGCGCCAAACACAAGATTTTCCAGTACACTTAGGTATCATTAAGTTAGGATTTGATCTTATACTCTTGTAAGTGAATTTATGCCCTATTGCATACACGACCAAATGAGTCTTAAAAGCGTTTCTATCTTTAAATACCATCCTGACATACAAGTCATCCGGGTCATGCACACGTAAGCCTGTATTTCAAATGAAAGCATCTACTTGCAAAACCAATGTATCCTGTAATAATATATTTACTAGATTTATACCCACGCCATGCGTGGGGAAAAATATTCGTAAATTAGATTTTATTAGTAAATATAAATTAAATATTTATATAATTTTAATTTTTATTTAAAATTACTTTTAACATTATTTTTTATATATATAATTTTTTTTTAAAAAAATATTTTTATGAATTTAATAGTATTTTTGGTTAGTTTAATAAAATATATTAATACTCTAACTAAATTAATAACAATGGCATATATGTAATTATTTGAATAACTTAAGCCTATTTATATATTTATTTGAAATTTACTATAATGATGAAACGTAAGCATGATATTTCTGTTAATAACACGTGAGAGTAAAGTATTTTTTTAAATTGTTTGTCAAATAATATATTAGGGATTAAGTAATAACTTAAATCTATTTATATTTATTTGAAATTATTTATAAATTAACGTATTAAAAATCTAAAAAAATAAAAATTATTGTTTTTGCAAATATAATACTATTTTTTGGTTAGTTGAATAAAATATATTGATTCTCTAACCAAATTAATATCATTGGTATGTATTGTAATTATTCTAGTAATTTAAACCTTTTTATATATTTAAACTGAAACTCGTTGTGGTGTTGACACGTCAGCATGACATTTTTGTTATTAACACGTCATGATAAGGTTACTTTGTTAAAAAGATTCTTAAATAATATATTAGGGATACCTATAATAATAACATTATTGAATAACTTACCATTCCAATCCTTTTTATTGCATACGTTGTCATCATCAGATGAGACATGTTTTGGTGGAGTTCTGTTTTCAATGGACCCTCTTCCAATTGTTAGATCAAGGAACGACTCACTTGGTCTAGTTTCTTCCACCATTGGTCCCTTATCCTTATCAATCAAATATCTTTTTCACCCACTTCTGCTTGACAAGATTCACCTCGTTTCATAATGTATTACATAATGTATTACACGCATAACATAAATATTATCCAATAATTGTAAAGTTAGACAATAAACTGTACATTATTTAATTTGCACTGCTGGGAGTATACCATATGTCGGTATCTCTTCCTGATCATCAATATGCAGAAACATATCTATGTTTTCGCGAATGCTTGTAAAATTCTCATACGCTACTATATTTATAGATGATCTCGTTGATTGAAAGTCTCCCTCATTATGATCTCCTCTTAAAGTAGTTGTTAACTTATATGAGATATCCCTACTGGTATCTTGGAAGTGTGCGAGTTCATCTTTAGTTAACACTTCCTGGAGAACATACAAGCTCATAGGGAAGAGGCTATTACGGCTGAGCATTCCTACATCAAATTGGTTGTCAATGATCAATATTGGTGAATACGGTATTATATTTTTGATATCGATATGTAGTTTGATTATTACCTTGGTACTTGATGTCATTTGTATATAGATCAGTATTTTCTAACATTACTGTTAACAGTTAAAAATGACTTGTATATCTGGATTGCTTCTTCTACTAATTGTCAAACAAATTGGCAGTTGAAAATAGTCTACTCTTAAAGCCATGAATAATTCAATCGCTATTAGTTTTTATATTAATTAGAGGTGTACGTTTGTCTTCTTCTGACATCATCCATTTTAGAATTTGGTAGGTTAATGCAATCATGATCTTTTCATCGATAAGACAACGTGTTTTCACTCTCTCTTCGAGTGTTATTTATGTTGTGTTTTGGATATAAGTACATCCTCAATCTCATCGTTATTGGCCTTGTTAAATTTTCATATCCCCATCAGTTTGTTTTTTCTAATGAGCGCGGTGCATCCTCACTAGTAAAACCATTGCTAAGTTATTTCAGTACAGTTTAACACAATTATTATATGTTAAAAGTTAGTTTACAGTTTCACAAAAAGGATAATATTCTACTGTAATTCCAAGTTTTTGTCCATCTCATAATGTAATATGATTGAACACACTTTCAATGGAACACATGCATGATGAAAATGATCTTCTAAATGTTTTGATGTAATCCATGAATAATGAAAATTATATTTCCAAATTTTATGCATTTTAAGTGAGTATAAGTGTTGTAAAAATACTCCTTTATAGTTAACTATTCTATGTATATGTTACCATGAATATTACATATTATAAAATAACAATATTTAATTGTAGACACAAGTTTCACTTTCTTCTTCATAATACAAGTTGGTCATATGCTTCTTTGATGAAGCACATGCATGCATGAAATGTTAGATTTGATCAATGCGTAGAATTTAATACCGTAAACAACAAAAGAACATTTTACAAATAGGAATCTAACTTGAGAACTAAACACATATTAATGGCACTCACCTTTGTTCAACGACCGGAACACATGTGTATTTATCTGCTACAACATTTATTTCCCTCCATTTAACAATTGAGAGTTTGAAGGAAGTTTGGAGAGAAGTTTAGAAATGGTGATATTTTCGGCTACACCATCACTTCTTATATATACTTTACAAATTTTTTCAGCATAGATGACATATCTGAGTGATGTTATACTCGAATCTTGAGAGAATCAGAGCATTTAATACTCGTCGTAATTTTTGCATCCAGCGGTCATATTAAGTGTTGAGATGCGTTATTAACACTACTGTTGCAGAGTGTGTCACGTTCAGTCAACATCAGTCACGATCTCTATCTCCTTCAGTATATGTCGACTGACGTGTGGGGGTAAAACCACAAAGATGGAGCAAAAGTGAACAGCTGAAAAATATTTTTCTCTTTAGTTTACCATTTTGCTAATGTACATTTATTTCTTTGTCATTTTGCAAATTTTCCCAATTTTAAAAACAAATACAAAATATATAACAAGGTTAAAATAGATATGATTATTATAAAATTTAATATTTAATATTCAAATTTTTGTTAAGCGATTTGAATAATTTTTATCTAAAAATAAATAAATTAACTATTTAATACATCTAACAACTTAACAAATTATAAATATTAAATTTACATATATATATATATTTATATATATATATATATATATTTATATTATAAATATTCCAAAAACAAACATTATTTATAAACACATCTATAGTGATTTAATATTTATTAAAAATATATAAACTAAAAAATATTTAATTAAATTCACAAAATATAAATATAACAAAATATTATAAATATATAATTTCTCACATAATATAGGTTAAATCTGAAACTATATAAACTTAAAGTATTAAGTTTAACATGGACGATTTGCAAAAATAACCTAAAACATTTGTCCAATTACAAGTTTAACTCCCTTAAACTTATTTTGCTAAACCAATCCTTTTATCTCTTTTTTATCTTTTAATAATAATTCTATTTACATATTTGCCATTACCTTATAATAGAAAAAGACAATTATGAAATTGTTTTTCAAAAATATTATGAAAATGTCATCTTGTTCATTGCACACAACCATCATTGCCCTGCTTGTTATGAGCTTTTAATATCATCGACACACCCACATTTTACCTTTATTTCTTTATCAAATCTCATTTATCTCAACTTTTTTCATTTTCTCTTACATTTTCTTCCAATTTCTCTACTCACATTATCTTAAAAAGCTTCCAACTTTACAAAAGATCATCACTATCCATTAAAACAAACTTATGGAAGTCTATATCGTTCATCCTTGAAGTCGCTCAGCTTAAAAATCAAGATCCAAGGTTAGTTTTCGTGTTTTGGATATGATTTTCTTGTTCCAGATCATTGACTTCTCGAAAATTTTGCTTTGTATTTCATTATCAAATCAAACTTCTCAAAAAGTTTGCTTTGTCAATAAAAAACTGTTTTGATGGAAAAAGATTAGTTTTCTACAATTGACCATGAATTTTTTCCAAAGTAGACTTCGCGGAAAGTCTTTTTTGATCGGAATAAATCTCGCAAACTTTTCGAAAAATCTACTGTGGTGACAAAAAGGTTAATTTTCTGCAACTGACCATGAATATTTTACAAAATAGACTTTTCGAGAAGTCTGTTTTTATCGGAACACATCTTGCAGACTTTTTGAAAAATCTGCTTTGGTGACAAAAAAAATTAGTTTTTTTGTAATTGACCATGAATTTTTTCCAAAGCAGACTTCTCGATTTAATTTTTTCCAAAAGAATTGTTAATTTGGTTATGTTAAATTTAAGTTACGATTTTTTCAAATTTCAGGTTTGTGCGGACTTCCCGAGAAGTGTGCTTTGTATATGAAATACAACCATCATTGCCCTGCTTGTTATGAGCTTTTAATATCATCGACACACCCACATTTTACCTTTATTTCTTTATCAAATCTCATTTATCTCAACTTTTTTCATTTTCTCTTACATTTTCTTCCAATTTCTCTACTCACATTATCTTAAAAAGCTTCCAACTTTACAAAAGATCATCACTATCCATTAAAACAAACTTATGGAAGTCTATATCGTTCATCCTTGAAGTCGCTCAGCTTAAAAATCAAGATCCAAGATTAGTTTTCGTGTTTTGGATATGATTTTCTTGTTCCAGATCATTGACTTCTCGAAAACTTTGCTTTGTATTTCATTATCAAATCAAACTTCTCAAAAAGTTTGCTTTGTAAATAAAAAAACTGTTTTGATGGAAAAAAAGATTAGTTTTCTACAATTGACCATGAATTTTTTCTAAAGTAGACTTCGCGGAAAGTCTTTTTTGATCGGAATAAATCTCGCAAACTTTTCGAAAAATCTACTGTGGTGACAAAAAGGTTAATTTTCTGCAACTGACCATGAATATTTTCCAAAATAGACTTTTCGAGAAGTCTGTTTTTATCGGAATACATCTTGCAGACTTTTTGAAAAATCTGCTTTGGTGACAAAAAAAATTAGTTTTTTTGTAATTGACCATGAATTTTTTCCAAAGCAGACTTCTCGATTTAATTTTTTCCAAAAGAATTGTTAATTTGGTTATGTTAAATTTAAGTTACGATTTTTTCAAATTTCAGGTTTGTGCGGACTTCCCGAGAAGTGTGCTTTGTATATGAAATACAAAGCAGATTTCTCGGAAAGTCTGCTTTGGAACGAAAATACAAAGCAAATGTCTCGAGAAGTCTACTTTGTACATGTCGGTAAAGTTAAATTGAAATTCTGGTTTGGTGAAATTTTTAGTTTAACTGAAGTGAATTTCCAAAACAGATTTCGCGAGAAATCTACTTTGTATTTTCGTTCCAAAGCAAACTTCCCCATAAATCTGCTTCCTAAATTTTGGTAAGGTTAAATTGAAATTCCGGTTTGGTGAAATTCTTGGTTTGTGCAGACTTCCGGGGAAGTTTGCTTTGAAGATTCGATACGATACCGGTTGGTTAAATTTTGGTTTGTACAGACTTCTCGAGAAGTGTGCACAACCCTAAACTCTAAATTGAAAGAAACCGGTTTACTTGAATTTAATTTCTGGTTTGTGCAGATTTCTTTGGAAGTGTGCTTTGTTAAATCTACGGCAAACAATTCGAGAATTCTGCGTAATCTTGAACTCTAAATAATAATTTTTACTAAATATGCGAAAATTTTGTTAAAAAATGAATGAATATGTTAAAGATATGTAAGTAAATGCAAAACTCAAACAAATTTTGTAAATCTAAATATTCAAACTTATCACATGATATTTTAAATTTTAACATGAATTTCCTACACAAACATCAACTATTAACACACCACATAACAACAAATATTAACAAACATTTGATACCATTAGATCGAATCCAATCTCCTTATTTTTGAATTCATTATAACTTTTATTTGCTTTTGATATGTATATAAATTGTGTTAATGACAATTTTTTTTTACATATTTCATGATTTTTATTTGATTTAAATAATTTATTAACAAAGCAGACTTATTGAGAAATCTGTTTTGGTAAGCAAAAATAAAACACACTTCCCGAAAAGTTTCCTTTGTATTTGGCTGACAAAGCAGACTTGTTTAGAAGTATGCAGATTTTTTTGTTTACATAGAAGACTTCTCGAGAAGTGTTCTTTGTTTATGATTACTAAAACAGATTTCTCGAAAACTATGCTTTTTTATGATTATTGAATCAGATTTCTTGAAAAGTTTGTTTTAATCTAAATAAACCACGCAGACTACGTAGGGACTAAAACATAATTGATATTTTTACATTATTTTGTAGTCAAAATGAGTGTTTTGTAATTTATTTACTCTTATGGGTTAGTTTTGCAGAAAATTTTTCATGCAAGTTAAACTTGCATTTGCAGACAAATTTTAAATCATTTTTAGCAATTTTTCCGTTTTACATTTGTATTTATATTACAAATATTCCATAAAATAAACATATTTATATTTACATTATTATTTGAGAAGTAAATTTTAGAAAATATCATTAAAACTGTAAAATATTAATTCAACTATTATTATAAATAAAACACAGAAAATATACCAAATACATAAGAATGTTAAAGTATTCATGAAATCTAATATTTTAAATTCATGAATAACTTTTTTACCCAAAAAAAATAAATCAACTATAATATTACATATAACATTTAAAATTTCACATTTTTATATTGAGAATATTCTATAAAACAAATATTTTTATAAACACATTGATAATGATTTAGTATTCAATAAAAATCTGTAAACTATAAAACATTTGATTAAATTTATAAAAATAAAATACAACAAAATCTTATAATTAAAAACTCCGTGCATACCGTGAGTCAATTCCTAGTTTTTTATAAACACTTTTTTTTGTAGGTTTGAAGATATTTTTATATTTTTAACCAATAGATAAGATGTGTTTGTGTAAAAAAAAACCTTTCGAAAACTATTATTATTAAAAAATATCAAATGTAAAAACATCGATGTTCTTTTAAATTTTAAAAACAACATCTTATTATACTAAAAATATTAAATTATTATTTCTATTATTCTAGATGAAATATGGTAATATTTTAAAATTTTATTTGAAGAGATTAGTATTGAATGTGATATTGTTTATACTATGATAGTACTGCATGGGATAATTTTAAATTTGTAAAAATATTCATGAATATTTTTATGTTGTTGATATATATCTAAATTTAATTTGTGTATGAATATTTTGAATTTTTTTTATTCAGATAGCAATGTATTGATAGATCACTAGTGTCATGATATATTTTATCAGTTTGGTTGATGATTTTTAACATTAAAAAAAATTGAGTTTTTAAAAATATGATTTGACTATGTCGATTTGATTATGTCGATGAATCAAATGTGATACGTTGTTAGTTTGAAAATCAAATGAATAAACTGATTACAGTAAACTGATTGATAGAATTAAAATCTGTTCAACAAATTAGTTATTAATTTTTATCTAAGATTTTTATATTTATAACATCAAAATTTGTAATAATCCAATAATTAAGAGTAGTTTTAAATGCATTAGTTTATAAAGAAAGACTATGTTTTCTATTGGATATAACTGAATTAATAGAATCATTTATTATCCATATTCAATAATGCTAACATGTAAAATAAACAATGAAAATATTCTATGTATATATATTTTTCAAATCTACTGAATCTTAAGAAATTATACTTTCAGCATTTTAATTTTATCCAACAATATAATGGATAACAAGATAAGAAAATATATTTGATTTAGATATCATAAAAATATTTAAGTTTTTATACCTATAATATCCAAAATTTGGAATGATCCAGTTAGAGCCGATCCTGAATTTAATTAGACCACAAGTAAAAAGAGATTGTTTTATACTATTCTATCACACTATCATAATATTTTTAAATTTAATAAATATAAGATAAATGTATTAAGTAAAAATATTAAACCAAACGGAAAACCAATACATTATTCTAGAAATATAATTCTCTTTGCATTTCTCTTCGCAAACTCATTCATCAAACTTGTATAATCAAGTTTTTCAGTCATTCTCTTTTCAATCGGCAACATTGACAATCCATTTAATCTCTCTTGTGATATAGTCAATCGTAAATAAGATTTTATGAGTTTTAACTTGGAAAAACTTCTTTCTATGAAGGCAACTGAAACTGGAATCATCATCATTATGCGGTACGCGATCCATGTATTTGGATAACAACTTTCCAATTTTTTCAGAAAATCCAATACTTCGACAATCTTTTTAATCTCTTTTGGTAGAAATCATTTTAAAAGTTTTAGCTCCAAAAATAAATTATTACCATCAATATCAAAATGATTACCATGCTTCAGAAACTTTTCCATGTTGACACAAGAAACCATCAACTTGTTATCGTTTGCTAACTTCAGTTTCTTCAAGTCAAATAAGAATCCAAAAGTGTTTTCATAAATTTAAAATTGATCAAACCTTGTCTCAAGTGACACCAAACATTGATCCACAATTTTGATGAAATAATTCATCCTGAAAATTTTTTCCTCTCTTAATATCACATATTCTCCAACTTTTTCAAGTTGTTCATCATCATATTGTTTTCTTTTACTAAAACGTTTTGTTTTCACAAAGAATACTGGATCAATTTCTATATCAATAGCAATTCGTTCAATTTCTAATTTTATTGTTTGAAAACCCGTTTCTCTATAGTTTTTTTTAATAAGATACAAGTCCTTCTAGCCGAGCAATAGCAATATCAATATCCATATCTTTTGATTATAGAATCTTTCTTACTTTGTTAACAACAAACAAAATCTCAAACCAAATAATCATTCAAACAAAAATTCAAAACTCCTGATTCCATGAATTTTATTCATTGCAAGAGATTCAATTTCGCTTCTTGTTTTCGGATTATCACTATTTTATGCCAAGTAAAACAAAACATCTCGTATTTCAAGAGCTTGAAATCTTATTGCTTTATAAACGTTGTTGATGCGACTCTAACAATGAGTTTGTGATACTGGTTTGACTGTAATACCATTCACAATCTTTATGAAAACTTCGCAATTACTTGTAGAAGATGCAAACAAATAGTAAATACTTTGAAAATTTTGAAAAAGGACATTGCTATCGGTGATGAAGAAGTGATACATGAAAATACAAGGTTTAAACTATGACAACCACATGGTGTGTAGAATACTCTTGGATTCATTTTAAGAAATCTTTTATGTACTCCATTATTTTTGTCTTTCATGTTTGATCCATTATCATAACTTTGTTCTCTAATGTCATCAATACTTAACCCAAGATCAAATAATGTTTCCCAAAAAATGTCAAAAAACCCTTCTCCAGTTTTATCTCTAACTTCCACAAATGAAAAAGAAATTTCTTCAATATTTGCTAAGGTTTCAAAAATATCCACACAACAGATAACTAGAGACATTTTTTTCGATGACTAATATCAAGAGTAGTATTAGGAATAACTGAAAAATACTTTGCACATCGAATTTTCTTTAAGATCATTTGTTTGAGCTCATTTCCAAGTATCTCTATCATCTCGTTCTGAATTTTGTGATACAGATAATGATAATGAGTTTCACGTTTATAAGTTCGTCTAATGTGTTCTTTCATCACTCGATCAAAATCTGCAATTACCTCGATCAGGCCCAAAAAATTTCCATTATCATTCACATGAGTTTTGTAGCCACTTCAACGGAAAATCGGCCAGTTCATGTCCAAAAAAGATTTAGATGTCCGATTTATTAATTAATTTTGTACACGTGCAAAAACATACATGGAATTGATTGTTTAATTCAAATTTTATACAAGAAATTTCATATATGTGCCATTTCACGTATACGCATTAACCACGTTAAAAATCTGTTAATTGATGTCGATGTGGCGGCCACATATCAGCTGACGTAGAACACAGTCAGTGGATTACCTCAAAACAACGTCGTCTTGTAAGATTCTCAAAACGACATTGTTTATATGAAATAAGAAGAAGAAAAAAATTTGTTACGTCATATTCATTAGCCAATAATGAACCCAATATGCATTAGTTAACTTGTTTGTCCTACATAAAAAAATTAATTTCTTTGTACATGAAATGTTATCCAAAAACAGCCATATCCGAAAAGCCATATCTAAAACAAACTATCACCAAAAACAGCCATCATCCGAGACATTAGACATCAAAAAACAGCAATATCCGAGACATTAAATCATCCAATAAACCTAAAAAATCATCAAACATATCAGATTGAAAGAATTGTAAAATCCATCCAACATAAATATTATCTTCATTTAAAATGAGAATTTTGTGATGGTTGAGTTTGTTGACTTGGACATTCTCCTTGTTCAGATTCGCTAACCGATTGTTTTATCGATCTATTAACTTGACAACGATAGTTAGAGTTCTTCCTACTGTTATGTCCGCATCCACTACAACGTCCGCAAAAAAACAGTCCGACTTTCTCGTGTAAGTTTCGTCACTCTTTCCGGGGGATCTTATATTTCATTCCCTTTTTTCTTTTTTTTTTTCTTTGGGGATTCAGTTTTACCCTTTATTCTCTTTTGATTTTTTTTTAGACCATGAGTTGTATCTCTAGAAGGTGGTTTAATCCTGCTTTCCTTAGATCTTTTCCAGAAATTAATCCTATTCACAGGGAAGATAGGATCGTTGTACTACATTCTCCATGTAGAAGTTAAATACCATTGGAGACATAATCCAATGGGTCAAGCTTTTTGTACAATATCACTCGCAAAGAATGTCGGCACGGTATACCTGTCATACTCCATCTCCTACACGCACAAAATCTTACATTCATATCAACTTTGAAACTATGTCCATTTTCAAGTACCTCGTATTGGTCATTCCCATTAGGAATGACTCGACAATAATTCATGTGTTGTTCATTTTCCTTGATTGTATTGGCTACCTTTTCACTATATAGTCCTTGATGCTTATTCTCTTTCTTCCTACTCAAATCCATACAAGTCCTTGTTTGTTGTCTTATAGTCTCTAACATCTCTACCAACAACATTTTTCTCGCTTGGTTGATTGTATTGTTGTAAGATTCTGAGAAATTTTTTGAGACATCTTCACACACGGCATTTTCACTAAAATTGCACGGCTGCAGTTACGGGGTTCCTCATCATGATAGCTTCATACACACCCACATCGAAGTTCTTCAATGCTTCCATTGCTTTTTCATACTCACCGATGTTAAAACTTTTTGCAATTGCCCAAAATAAGTGTTTAGGCAATTCTTTTCCTGGAAACATTCTTCTCAAATTCCCGTAGATATGACGTGCACACATACGGTGTTCCACTCTCAGTAGTTTTTGTTCAACAGTATAAATCAAACCCTGTCGAATTGTAAAACACAATATAAAAACATGATAATAGAGACAAAACGAGACAAAAAATATAAAACACATAGAAGTTTACCTTTTGCCTATCAGAGATCAGGGTAAATCCATAACCATCGTCCTGATTCAAATCAGATTTCATCTTCTCGATAAACCATAACCACGTCTCCATGTTTTCCACTTTCACTACAGCCCAAGCAATGGAGAAAAATTGATTGTTTGCATCTCTTCGTACGGTTGCCAATAGTTGTCCTTTGACAACATTTTTTAAAAAACACCCATCGATTCCAATTATCGGCCGACAGTGAACAATCCATGTCCTTTTCAACACTTTGAAGCAAACGTAATACCTATCAAAGGTTTTTTTCCATCGCTGCTTTGTATTGTCCCAACCTCCACTGTTAAATTTGGATTAGATCTATAAAAACATAAAAATATGACTATTAATTCGATGAATAGTTGCATTTTCACAGTCAAAGATTGGTAATTACTCGATCAATTCTTGTTTGTAGTCCTTTAATCTTGCAAATTGCTCATCATGTTCATCTTGAAGCATTGTCAACGATAGTCTCTTGGCTTTTCTACATTGATCATTTGATGCAACCAAGTTATACTTCGCCTCAAGTGCTTCTTGCATAGTCTTCGGGTTGAAGGTAGGATCTTTTGTAATATCATTCAAGAGCAACTTTGCAATGATTCTTTGGACATGAATTGGCCGATTTTCGTTGGGCATGAATTGGCCGATTTTTTTGGGCATGAATTGACCAATTTTCCCTACTTCCATGAAATGCAATATTATGTTTTGCAAGACCTTTTACCAATGCAATTATTCTCAACAACATATCTCTCCAATTTTTCTTTTCTTTATTTACTTCTTCTTGAAAATGTTTATCAATAGTTGGTTCATTTGTAGTTTCGCTTCTAACTCCATCCAATGATTCATGCATTTGTATTACATTTCTCCGGTCATTGTAATCATCATCTACCACCTGATTACCATCAAGTGCCACTGATTACCATTTTTTGTCTTACATGAATAATTTACAGCAAAAATAAAAGATTTTATCTTTTATTTGGACTAAACTAGCTAACGCCTATGTTGGTTCTCTCCATTCTTAATTTTTTTTTGTATAAGATGAATGTGAAAAATATCTACCAACATAATCTCTTGGAAAACAAACCAAAAGTTTTGTCATTGGATTTTCAACTAGAAAATTTCTCAATCTATTGTCAAAATTTCTCCAGTTTTCCGGATTGTTGATATCTCCATCTATTTGATATTCTTTAACATCAAATGTTTTTCTCCTTTTCTTTTCCATTCTCATTCTCATTTTCATTCATATTCTCTTCTTCATTCTCGTACTTTTTTTTCCATTCTAATTCACATTCTCGTATTCATTCTCGTTTTCATTTTCATTCACATTCTCTTCACACATGTTGCTCTCATTTTATAAAACATCATCAATTTTAAAACATATTATAGTTAAGTTTAGGATGTCAACACAATAATAGAATCTCAATTTTGTAAAAGTAAAATATAAAAATCTATAACTATAATTAACATACCAGGAAGAAGAATGATGCTTGAAGGTGAGATGGCTGGAAAAAAGAGTGCTGAGTTCAAATTAGACTTTATAGGTAGTTAGGTTTACATTAGGGTTTTTGTCCTTTCTACGTTTTTATTTATCATAATTTTTGTTTCAAAAAATTTTGTTGTTAGCAAGGTTTGAATCCATGAGTTTGATGAAAAAGTTTATTTTCATTTACCATTGCGCGAAAAAGACTTTTGGAATAAGGGTCAATTTTTTATATCAATATTGAAAGCTTCAAGCACGTACTTACTTTGATTGGGCTTTGGTTCGATCTAGGATCTAATAATAGATAACAAATTAAGATTTTTTTATATATTTTTAATAGATATCAAAAAAATTATCTAAGATTTTGATAACTAAAATATGGAAAATTTGAAATTAAGCAATAATTAGAATAAAACCTATGTGTCCATATTAACTCCTTATATAAACTCATAACTAGCAATCATTAAGTCATGTACAATTAAATGCCAACTCTTTGTTCAACATGTGATTGTTAAAAAAAATAATGCTCTTTTTCATTAATATTCTTAATACACTTCTTACTCAACATAAAATGAAATTGTATATATTGAATATTTGGTGTAAATATCAAACAAAAAGTAAAAAACTGTATAGAGATAGTTATGGTGGACGAAAAGATTTTTCTAGGCTTCTCTTTTTGTATATTTTTAATTTATTAGATTTTAATTTTTTTTATTAAAAAAATCCGATGTACTGATTTTTTCATGATGTTTTTCAGTTATAAATATTTGACTTCAAAACATCGGACGTATTGACTTTTTCATGTTGTTATTATTTCTTTATTAAAAAATCATTATGAAATTTGAAACTTAAAAATCAAATGTATTTAATACAAAGATTAAACTCCTATAGTTTTCGTAGATGAAGGTTGTTATCTATTTAAGATTATAAAATATTGTCCCAAAATTTTAGTGGATATTTTGGTTAAGTAATAAGAGTTAGTGATTTGATTTGGAAATTTCTTATCTATTGTTACCATTAGGATATAGTGATGATCTATAATTATCTAATCTATTTATTTAATAATATTTCAAAAGTACCACTACAAATAACACAGTTGAAAACTAAAAATAATACATTTTATTTTATCTTTTAAAAATAGATTTTTCTTCTAAAATTATTCATAATGCTAACTAATCTTCCAATCTCATTCTTAAAAATTGTGAAACCTTACAAAACCATTTGACGCATCCAAGTTAAAATCCTTCATATGTGAATACAATTTTCTTACATTTTAGGATAAACATTTGAAATGATCTTAGCTGATGAGAAAATAAATGTTAAGTATTCTCATCAATGTTAACGCAAAACATTATTTACTTAATAGTGTATTGATCTTTTATTTAACTCATTTTCGCCATATAGAGTGTAAAAATCCATCCTAATATTAAAAAAAGACCATGTTAGTCGTTATGAAGGACATTTAACCCAATGAAAATAGAAAGTAATAGAAAACTTTGGCATTAGTCATGCTATTGAGCAGTTCAAACCAACCAATCATGTTTACAAAATTAGCATTTTTACACAATATTTGTAACACGAAGTGATCCACTGTCAACTTTTTTGTATCAGTGATGTTCGTTTCGTAGCCGCAGGAACCTGCGGCTGCGTCATGCGGCCAAACGTTGTTCGTTTGACCGCCGCAGCTTCCTGCGGTCGACCGCAGAAAACTGCGATAAAAAATTTTAATCGCTGCGAAATTGTAGCGTTTGCAATTAAACAATTGCGATATAATCTGCGACGACAACCTGCGACGATCAAACGAACAATAATATTGCAGAATCTAACCGCAGAGTCTGACCGCAGGTCGCTGCTGCAGACGCTGCGGCAGACAAACGAACAGCACTTGGCCAAAAATTTTGAATATTTTATCATTCGACTTAGTGAAAAACACACAAGAAATCACGATGATTTGATTACGTCTCCGTGATCAATCTTTCCATATTACTTTAAGTTCTTCCGAACAATTGTTTTTAAAAACTATAATAATTTTTCGGATCAAATTGCACAAAAGTATTTGATTGAATTTAGTCAAATTCTTTCTGAAATTCTAAATAAATAAATTATAGTTGATAAAATTTCCATGTTAAGTAGATTTGTCAATTTATTTTAGTTTTTTAAAATTCTTAAACTTTTTCATAGTAAACTTTTTCATAATGATTTATTTTATGATTTTAAAATGGTTCATAATTTCTCAATATTTTTTTTACATTATGAAAAACTTTCGTATAGACTTTATGACAATAACTATTGAAAATTTTTAGATGTTATTGGCCAGATTGTGAATGTTGGACATATGGAAAATGTTATTACACAGAGAAGGCAAAATACAAAGATCAATATTGAACTAAGAGATTATGAGTAAGTTTTCATTGTTTCAATAATTTATTCCGAAACTAAAGTCTTTTTCTTCACAATTTTTTTTGTTTCTAAAATTTAGAAGTACATGCAGTAAAATTTATTTGATATGCCTTTTCTAAAGAAATTATGCTAAACAAAGATTCAACTATTATTTATGTTTTGAGATTCACATTAGTCAAAGAATGAAATGGTATATTAATAAGAACTATATTATTATTTTAGAAATTTTTGGTTATTCTTTTGTTAAAGCCTTTGATAACTTTAAATAATGATTATATTTAAAGTTACTTTGCAAGCCACATGATTATAATTTAATAGGTTCGATTATATAGTTAGGCATATTTCTTGACATTAGCCACATTAGTAAGTATGCCACAAAAAAAAGAATCATTTAATTTTTGTTATTATATACATTGTATTTTAAATATGGTTTTAAATTGTTTAATGCACTATAAACTTATGAATGCATACACATTTTTGTAAATAATATAATCATGTCAAACGGATATATTTTCACTCAAATCATTTTGAATCAACAAAAAGCATACGTGGAAAAATTTAATTAATATGATTGATTTTTCTATAAAGTATGTTGATTTATTTTATGTTATATAATATAATTTATATTTACAAATTAACTTTAAGATAATGCTAAAAATAATATATTTATATATTTTATGATTGTGTATGTTTCGGAATAACAATCAAATCATCACATATAATGACAATAGCCATTTGTCATTTCATACTCTAGCTAAAGTTAACAAAAATGATGAATATTTTGGTAAAAATCCAAAAAATTCAATTACAAAGATTTTTGCATCTATTCATGTAAGATTATTATCTATATAATTTACTCGTTTCATTTTAGATTTTACTAACAAATAAACTATTAGGAGGAAAATATATAACAGTTGCCACAATTGAATCTATTGACATTTAAAAGTTGTGGAACTATTTTGTTTGCAAGAAGTGCAACACAAAAATTCAGGCATATCCTAAAGATTTTGAAGATTTGAATGCAAAACCCATATACAATTATGAAAAATGTAACGATGTTGAAAATGTTTTTGGGGCATTTGCAAAATTGACCTAAAATTTGTCTTCAATTGCAAATTTGACAATTTAAAATTTTTTTTGCAAAACTATCTTTCTATCTCTATTTTATCCTTCAACAATAACTTTATTTACAACTTTGCCATTAACTTAAAAAAAAACAAAAACAACACAAAGACCATTATGAACAAATTTTTTAAAAATATTACGAAAATGCCATCTTTTTCAATGCATACAACAATCATTATCGTGGTTGTTGGAAAATTATGGGAGAAAAACATTTTATTCCTATCAAAGCAGACTTCTCGGAGAAGTCTGCGACGTTTATTCCGATCAAAGCAGACTTCTCGGAGAAGTCTGCTTTGATAGGAATAAAAATTGCTTTGGCGAGAAAAACAGTTTATTTCTATCAAAGCAGACTTCTCAGAGAAGTCTGCTTTGGCGAGAAAAATATTTTATTCCTATCAAAGCAGACTTCTCCGAGAAGTCTGCGACGTTTATTCCGATCAAAGCAGACTTCTCCGAGAAGTCTGCTTTGATAGGAATAAAAATTGCTTTGGTGAGAAAAAAGTTTATTCCTATCAAAGCAGACTTCTCCGAGAAGTCTGCGACGTTTATTCGATCAGCAGACTTCTCGAGAAGCTTTGATAGAATAAAATCATGAAGTCTGCTTTGGCGAGAAAAATATTTTATTCCTATCAAAGCAGACTTCTCGGAGAAGTCTGCGACGTTTATTCCGATCAAAGCAGACTTCTCCGAGAAGTCTGCTTTGATAGGAATAAACGTGGCAGACTGCGAGAAGTCTGCTTTGGTGACAAAAACATTTTATTCCTATCAAAGCAGACTTCTCGGAGAAGTCTGCGACGTTTATTCCGATCAAAGCAGACTTCTCCGAGAAGTCTGCTTTGATAGGAATAAAAATTGCTTTGGCGAGAAAAACAGTTTATTCCTATCAAAGCAGACTTCTCCGAGAAGTCTGCTTTGGTGACAGAAGTCTGCTTTGATCGGAATAAACCTCGCAGACTTCTCGGAGAAGTCTGCTTTGATAGGAATAAACTGTTTTTCTCGCCAAAGCAATTTTTATTCCTATCAAAGCAGACTTCTCGGAGAAGTTTGCTTTGATCGGAATAAACGTCGCAGACTTCTCCGAGAAGTCTGCTTTGATAGAAATAAAGTGTTTTTCTCGCTAAAGCAGACTTCTCCGAGAAGTCTGCTTTGATAGGAATAAACTGTTTTTCTCGCCAAAGCAATTTTTATTCCTATCAAAGCAGACTTCTCCAAGAAGTCTGCGAGGTTTATTCCGATCAAAGCAGACTTCTCGGAGAAGTCTGCTTTGTTAGGAATAAACGTCGCAGACTGCGAGAAGTCTGCTTTGGCGAGAAAAATATTTATTCCTATCAAAGCGACTTCTCCAAGAAGTCTCGCTTTGATCGAATAAACGCCGCAGACTTCTCCGAGAAGTCTGCTGATAGAATAAACTGCTTTTCTCGTCAGCAATTTTATTCCCATCAGCAGACTTCTCCGAGAAGGAGAAGTCTGCTTTGATAGGAATAAACGTCGCAGACTGCGAGAAGTCTGCTTTGATCGGAATAAATGTCGCAGACTTCTCGGAGAAGTCTGCTTTGGTGAGAAAAACAGTTTATTCCGATCAAAGCAGACTTCTCCGAGAAGTCTACTTCAGTGAGAAAATTTTGTATGTGTACAATGATCTAATCAAATTCATTAATTTTTTACCGCAAATAATGGTCCAAATCATTGTTGTTTGTGGGGAGTGGACTATTACAGAGACTTGAAATTTTTCTGTGGATAATATAGGAGGAGGAAAAATGTTTGTAATTGAGGATGATGATTACTTTGTTGATGAAGATGAGAATAAAGTTTACTTGAATGCTGAGGATTACATTCTTTAAGGTAAAGTAAAAGATGAATAAATTCAGTTTTAGTGTTGAGTATCTCAGAAAATTAAGTTACGAGTAAGGACAAAATATAAAGTCTGCTGAGAAGTCTGCAAAGAAGCCTGCCGAGAAGTCTGCAAAGAAGTCTGCGAGATTTATACAACAAAGTTTGCCGATATAAGTGTGTAGTTTCTGAAACATGTAACCAATCAATTCAATTAATTTGAAGACACAATGTTATCGATGTTGTTTTACAAAAACATCCAACACTATCCTGTTAACTTAGTATTTTGATGGAATTGTTTATACATATCTTTAAGTTCTTGTTCTTTCTTGTTATTAGGAAGTATGCATTAAGTATCTTAAATATGCACTAAGTCCTTAACTATGTATAAAAATTTATACTAATATTTGTGTTTTTAATGGTTGTCATTTTGTAATTTTATAAGTATGATTTGACTTGAACTGATTGAAAGGTGATTGACATACAACTAATAGTTTATTATAATTCTGAAAAAGTTGATTGAAAACTGACTGATAAGGTGGAGTGATGGGAGCTAGTGATAGGTATAATAAAGTTGACAAAAATTCATTTAAAATATGGCCAAAAATACAAACGAAGTCTGCAATTATTAATGAAGTCTGCAAGTGAAGTCTGCATTTGTAATGAGAACGTGTTGTGAAGTCTGCAACTGAAGTCTGCAACTGAAGTCTGCAACCTGTAATGAAGTCTGCAACACGAAAATCTATTGATTCAAAAACCAAAGTCAAATTCAAAACGTAAGAAAAAACTCAAAAACATCCACAAAAACTGTAAAACCACCCTAAATTTCAAGGAGAATTTCAAACATCTATTGAAAATCTTTAAAAAACCATCTAAAATTTTAAAAACCATTAAAAATCACTTTAAAAGCAACTAAAACAACAATATTACTTTTTGTGAATCTTTTTCCAGATCTACAACAAAAAAAAGAAGAGAAATAAGATAAGAATATAAGAACTCCGCAACTGAAGTCTGCAACTGAAGTCTGCAACTGAAATCTGCAAACCTGTAATGAAGTCTGCAACACGAAAATCCATTAATTCAAAAATGAGTGTCAAATTCAAAACGTAAGAAGAAAACTCAAAAACAACAACAAAAAACTCTAAAACCACCATAAATCTCAAACATCTATTGAAAATCTTAAAAAAACCATATAAAAATTTAAAAACTATTAAAAATCACTTTAAAAATCTAGTAAAACAACAAAATTAGTTTTTGTAAATCTTTTTTCTAGATCTACAACAATAGAAAATGAAAAATAAGATAAGAATATAAGAAAAAATTAAGAAAACAACAAAAAAAACAAAATCTCCAAAACAATGAAAAACGTAACAACTAGTAAAAATAACAAACTTACATCTTTAGATCTCGTGACTTCCTTTTTTAGATCTACAAAAATACAAGATGAGAAATGAGATAAGAATATAGGAAAAAACTTAAGAAAATAACAAACACAACAAAAATCACAAAAACTACAAAAAATTTAAAACTAATAAAAGCAACAAGCTTACGTTTTTAGATCTCTTCACTTCTTTTTCCAGATCTACAACACTATAAGACGAGAAAGAGTGTTATAAAAATAACAAAAGATCTAAACAATAAAAATATTCTAAAATCACAAACCCAAAACCATATAAACAAAAAAAACTTACCTTTTTCACATCTCATGATTTTTTTCCAGATCTACAAAATAACAAGATGACAAAGAACATGAGAAGAGAAGAAGAAAAGAAAAGAGGGGAGGTAAAACGAGAAGAAGAGAAAATTTACCTTGTAGTCATTTTTGGAGGATGGAGGCTCCCACGTTTTTTTTTGGAAATGAAATTATGATAAAATTTTAGGGTTACCTTCTTTATATATGGAGAGTTAAATTTGGTTAGGTTAAAAACTGTCAATTTCCGGTTTGCGCAGACTTCTCGAAGTCTTCGAAGTTTATTCCCGCTGAAGCAGACTTCTCGGAGAAGTCTGCTTTAATAGGAATAAATCTCGAAGACTTCTCGAGAAGTCTGCTTTAGTGAAAAAAATAGTTTATTCCGGCTGAAGCAGACTTCTCGAAGTCTGCTTCGTATTTTTACATTATCCTAAACTCTAAATTGAAAAAAACTGGTTTAGTTATATTTAATTTCCGGTTTATGCAGACTTCTCGAAAAATCTGCTTTGTTAAATCTACGACAACATCTCGAGAAGTCTGCGTAACCCTAAACCCTAAATAATAAGATTCACTAAATGTGCAAAAGTTTTGTTAAAAATTGGATGAATATGTTGAAGATAGTTAAGTAAATGCAAAACTCAAACAATTTCTTTTAAAAATTTGTAAATCTAAATTTTCAAATTTATCACATGATATTTCAAATTCTAGTATGAATTCTCTACACAAACATCAACTATTAACCCACAACACATAACAACAAAAACTAGCAAATATTTTATATCATTAGATCGAATCTAATCTACTTATTTTTGAATTCATTATAACTTTTACGTGCTTTTGATATGTATATAAACTATGTTAATAACAATTTTAATTTTTTTAAATATTTCAAAAATTTTATTTGATTTAGGTAATTTATTTACAAAGCAGACTTCATGAAGTCTGCTTCAGCCGGAATAAACTGTTTTTCTCACCAAAGCAGACTTCTCGGAGAAGTCTGCTTCAACCGGAATAAACTGTTTTTCTCACCAAAGCAGACTTCTCCGAGAAGTCTGCTTCAACCGGAATAAACTGTTTTTTTCACTAAAGCAGACTTCTCGGAGAAGTCTGCTTCAGCCGGAATAACCTGTTTTTCCTACCAAAGCAGACTTCTCCGAGAAGTCTGCTTTGATAACAAAAAACATGCAGGGACTGAAACGTAATTGACATTTCAACATTATTTTTTAGACCAAAGGAGTGTTCAGTAATTTCTCCACCCTCACAGGTTAGTTTTGCAAAAAAAAATGTAAATTGTCAAACTTGCATTTGAAGTCAAGTTTTAGGTCATTTTTAGCAATTCCCCCAATGTTTTTTCCAAGTAATACTTAAAGAATTTGTGCGTATTCTACCGCCATTATATTTAATTTCTCTTTATAATATCCTAAAATTAATGTACATATATTATTTGGTTTCAGCATATGTGACGACAATTCAACTACTAAAATCAAGATTCTATTATTTGCTGATGAAGTTGAACAACTTATTCGTATTTTTGCAAATGATTTGGTTGAAGAATATGTTGATGCATTTGCATTATTGTAAAATTAAATTTTTTATCTTACTATTTTCTAAATAATTTTATTTATAAATAAATAAAGCTATACATGAAGATCCATATTTTATACTTTCCATTATAAAAACTCTCATTGGAAAGAAAATTCTCATCAAACTAAACACAATAATGAAAAACTTTATGAAAAAATATGTCTTTTATATGGTTGAGATAATTTGGGATAATGAAGATATGATTGAGAAGTTTGAAATATTGTATTTTTCAATAGTAATATTTTGTTATTAAGTTATTGAAATATCAAATTGATATAATATTAAAATATAGATATAATTTTAGTGGTTAAACGTTTTTAGCTATCTCACAAGCACTTGAAAAAATTTGAAGTCATCTTTATTATTCGAATTGACATATATGTCAAAACAAGGAGGAGAATAGCCATAACGCAGTAAGAGATCAAAACTCTATAAGCAAAAAGATTAAGATAGAATTACCAATGGCGCTAATGTTTTTATCTGCATTTAATAGACTTTATATTTTTTTTTGTCACTAGATCACAACGGATCAATCCAATAGCCCAATATCTTCATACGAAGATTTAGTACCCTCCTGCGAGGAACGGTGGAATCGAACTCCACACCTCTGGGATGGACATAGAGCTGGTACAACCAGTAGACCACTTGCTCCTCCCCGACTTTATATTTCTTTTAATATCATTTTTAATAATCTATCAATTTTTGTACTTTTGAACTATTACCAATTTTAATATATAAACTTAAGTCATTACATAACCTAACATATAACAAACGGATAACATGAATTAAAATGAAAACTTAATTTGTTGAAGATTCATAGATGGTGGGATACCAAGAATGTGTATGTTGTCGATAAAAATATAGTATTAGTTGCCGATTTAAATTACGAACCATAATAAACTTTAAATATTATAGAATGAAGATAATACATTTATCTCAACTTATTAGCTTTTGGGATAGGTGGATCGAATATAAGTAATTATTATAGTAATTTAAACCATTTTATATATTTAATTTGAAACTCGTTGTGGTGTTGACATCTCAGAATAACACGTCAGAATAAAGTTACTTTATTAAAAAGTTTTTTAAATAATATATTAAAGATATATGCATGCTATAAATAAATGTGAAATTGATGCTTATACAAATTTTTGATTGTAAAAAGAATTGTTTCATTGACATAGTGTTGGGTATATTAACACGACAATGAGTTAAAGTGCATACAACCATTAAATTATTATTAGCCATCCATTACTCATTGAATTTCCTTGCCAACTTCTCATAAGCAGCACACCTCAGTTCAGTGTTCTTTAATGGTTCATTAGAATATATGAAAAATTAAAAACCGTTTATAGTATTTTGTAACAATTAAATTCATATCTTACTTTTTGTCTCTAATACAAAATTGGATTGAGAAAGAGTTATTTCCATAATATTGATCATTTGAATCACATTTTCTAATTTGAAGTTCTCCAAAAGAAACAATAACCCCTATCAAATCTTGAATCAAACAAATAAATTTATAAATATAGGTAACATAAAAATATAACAAAAGATATAAAAAAAATATTAAGATAACGATGTGAATATATTACCAACTGAAAATATTGGATTGATACTACTTTCAATGATAGTGATAAACACTATTATAAAAAAACTGCTAAAATGACATTGTATTTTACGACTACGTTTGCAATTGTTTTGCGATCAATTTGTAATTATGGAGCACTAGTCGAAAATTGATCGCAAAAGTGTGACTAAAAGTTGTAATCGCATATTGGTCGCAATACGCAACCATTATGCGACTAATATGCGACTAATTTGCGACTGATGTTCGTAATCGCTAATCAGTCGCCACTTTGCGACTTAATAGTGACTGCATGTGGAAGAACCACATGTTAGTCGAATATTGGTCGCGAAATATGTGCTTTAGGAACAACTCTTAGCCATGCAGCGCCGAATCGAAAAATAAAACGCAATCAACATGCGTATTGAATAACAAAATGCGCAAACGTTGGAACCAAATCGGAAGATGCAGGAAGTCAAAAAAAAACCAAAAGACAATTAACAATTTGGAGATGCTCGTTGGATATTTCTAACGTATGGATCCCGCTTTCGCCTCTTTTATGCGGGATAACGATAGCGCAGTTGAACCGTCGACCATTGCATCAGCATTTTCGCCATTCGATTTTCAATTTCCGCCGCCAAAAAATTAGATTTTTTTATTTTTTTGTAATTTGAATTTTTTAATCAATTTTTTTTATAATTTCTTTTTATTTTATAAAATAATTAATTAATACAAATTATTTATTATTTACCTATAATAATATTTATAATTACAAAATACTTTATTTAAACAAAATATTTTAAAAATAATATAAAAATTATATTCATTATTAATTAATAATAATAATAATAATTTTTTTAAAATAATTATTAACTAAAATATTTCGAAATTAAAACTAAAAATTATTGTTTTATTTTAAAATAATTATTTTTACTTTTATTTTCAAAATATTTTAATAAATTATTTTTTTAAACTAATTTGGGTGTAATCGCAAATTAGTCGCAAATCAGTCCCACATTTTTGTTACCAATTTGTGATTACATCTAATTTTTTAAAAAAAATATTTATATAGTCGCAAATCAGTCACAAATATTTGAGACTGATTTGCGGCTACAACTATTTTTTTTTCGAGAACTTTATCTTCAGTCGTAAATCAGTCACAAATAATTGCGATTGATTTGCGACTAAAGATACAACTTCGTCGTAAATCAGTCGCAAATAGTTGTGACTTATTTGCTACAACGTCTTCCACTGTGATGGCAAATCAGTAATAAAATTTTGTGACTGATTGCGACTATGGTTTTTGCAACCACATATGTAGTGGCAAAGTAATCGCAAAATTTGTTACTCAAACCAGTCGCAAATACAGAGACCAATGTTTGGTCACGAATCAGTCGTAAATTATACCACTATTACTTGTTTGCAAATCAGTCGATAAAGTATGACCAATTTGCAACCAATAAAATTTGCGATAAAAATTTTGCGACCACTAGTTGTGGTCGCAAAAGCCTTGTTTTTTTGTAGTAAAAATCCACGAAGTAACAATCCTTATTTAGAAGAATTGATTTAAACCTTTTTTTAAAAAATAGTTTTATACACCAATTGTTTTCAAGGTTTCTTGATAACCTTTCATTAGGCATCATAGTGAAATGTTTTATGGAGCATTTGCAAAATTAACCTAAAATTTGTTTTTAATTACAAGTTTGACAATTTAAACTTTTTTTTGTAAAACTAAATTTCTATGATGCAACGTCGCAGACTGCGAGAAGTCTGCTTTGGCGAGAAAAACATTTTATTCCTATCAAAGCAGACTTCTCGGAGAAATCTGCTTTGATCGGAATAAACGTCGCAGACTTTTCGGAGAAGTAGACTTCACGAAGTAAACAGTTTATTTACAAAGTAGACTTCACGAAGTCTGCTTTAGCTGGAATAAACTATTTTTCTCACCAAAGCGGACTTCTCTGAGAAGTATACTTCAGCCGGAATAAACTGTTTTTCTCACCAAAGCAGACTTCTCCGAGAAGTCTGCTTCAGCCGGAATAAACTGTTTTTCTTACCAAAGCATACTTCTCGGAGAAGTCTGCTTTGATAACAAAAAAACACGCAGGGACTGAAACGTAATTGACATTTCGACATTATTTTTTAGATAAAAGGAGTGTTCAGTAATTTCTCCACCCTCATAAGTTAGTTTTGCAAAAATATTTTCATGTGAGTTAGACTTGCATTTAGAGTCAAGTTTTAGGTTATTTTTAGCAATTCTCCCATGTTTTATAGAATATCATTGACCTTCTTGATTTTTTGAATCAAGAAGATTAACTAAAATACATATGTTAACAAATGGTTCAGTTTTATCACCCTAAAAATTATATGATTTTAGTTTAGATATTGTTTGTTGGTAATGAAAGTATATGTTTAAGCATAAAACTATTAAATAATAACTTCATAAAAATTACTAATAATTTATTATCAAACTTAGCCAAAATAACTTTCAAAACTTTTGCTTTCCATTTCTTGAAACTTTAGCACGAATCTTCTAATCTGATCTCGAGAAGTGGAAATTAAAAATGATATCATTGCAATTCATGATATATAAAAATGAAATTTGTTGAAAATAAATCGTTATAAATGTAGTAAAAATGTATATGGGGTATAAATAGTGAGAAATTTACTCATCTTTACTTCTATGAGTATTAATTTCAATAGAAAATAAATCTGGGAATGATTTGATGTAGTTTTTGAATCTTTGGTGTTATACTTTAACCAATCCCTAATATATTATTTGAGAAACTTTTTAACAAAATAATCTTATCATGACGTGTTAATAACAAAAATGACATACTGACGTGTCAACACCACAACGAGTTTTACATTAAATATATAAAAGGGTTTAAGTTACTAGAATAATTACAATACATGTCACTGATATTAATTTAGTTAGAGAATCAATATATTTTATTCAACTAACTCAAAAATAGTATTACATTTGCAAAAACAATAATTTTATTTCTTTAAATTTTTAATACGTTAATTTATAAATAATTTCAAATAAATATAAATAGATTTAAGTTATTACATAATCCTTAATATATTATTTGAGAAACAATTTAAAAAAATAACTTTACTCTCACGTGTTATTAACAGAAATATCATACTTACGTTTCATCATTACAGTAAATTTCAAATAAATATAGAAATAGGCTTAACTTACTCGAATAATTACAATATATGCCATTGTTATTAATTTGGTTAGAGTATTAATATATTTTATTAAACTAACCAAAAAATACTATTAAATTCATAAAAAAATAATTATTTTTCTTTTCTTCATTTATATATACAAAACTAATGTTAAAAGTAATTTTAAATAAAATTTAAAATTATATAAATATTTAATTTATATTTACTAATAAAATATAATTTACGAATATTTTTTCCCACGTATGCCGTGGGTATAAATCTAGTTATATATGACTTGCCTAAATAAGAAATAACCTGGTAATACTAAATATTGGAATGTATTATTAGTATTTTATGTGCAAAGTAATCATTATAGTGTGCCTTAAATTATTAATAGTAAATTTTTATGAGGAGATATAGGCCTGTCAAGCGGGTCAGACCCGCCCCGCCTGACCCGTCCCGCGGCGGGTTACAGATTTTTTTGCACAAAATTGTTTTACCCGCAAAACCCGTGAATCAATTTTTTTAGATCCGCACCCGCCCCGCATTAATAAGCGGGTCCCGCGGGTGACCCGCTTCATTTTTCAAAAAATTTTAAAAAATTTAATAAATTTAATTAAACTAAAATATTTAATAATTATATATGACTTGCCTAAATAAGAAATAACCTGGTAATACTAAATATTGGAATGTATTATTAGTATTTTTTGTGCAAAGTAATCATTTTGTGCAAAGTAATCATTTTGTGCAAAGTAATCATTATAGTGTGCATTAAATTATTAATAGTAAATTTTTATGAGAAGATATAGGCCTGTCAAGCGGGTTAGACCCGCCCCGCCTGACCCGCCCCGCGGCGGGTTACAAATTTTTTTGCACAAAATTTTTTTACCCGCAAAACCCGCGAATCAATTTTTTTAGACCCGCATCAACCCCGCATTAATCAAGCGGGTCCCGCAGGTGACCCGCTTCATTTTTCAAAAACTTTTAAAAAAATTTAATTAATTTAATTAAACTAAAATATTTAATAAATTTAATTAAAATAAAATATTTAATACATTTAATTAAAATTTTTAAAAATATTTAATAAATTTAATTAAACTAAAATATTTAATAAATTTATTTAAATTAAAATATTTAATAAATTTAATTAAAATTTCTAAAAATATTTAAATAATTTAATTAAAATATTTAATAATTTCATTTGTTTGAGTTTAAATTAGTTTGGGCCAAAATTAGTTGGACCTGAATTTGATTAATTTGATTGAGTCCAAAATTTGCGGGTACCCGCTAACCCGCAAGTTAAAAAATTGCGACCCGCACCCGCCCTGCTCTAAATAATGCTCGACCCACACCCGCCCCGCATATGAAAAAAAAAATTTCACTCGACCCGCACCCGCCCCGCAGCGGATCAAACGGGGCGGGACCGCGGGTAAAGAATCATATTGACAGGCCTAAGGAGATAATGCCTATTCATTAGGTAGGTATAGTGTTACATATACAAACAGTTATTTAAAGCATAAAATGCATATTAAAAGTTTAGTAAAATTTTTTTTTTAAATTTGTTTACTGAGAACACATAACTAAAATTAATATTGCAAATAAATAATTAAAATTTCAAAAAATATAAAAATATTTAACTGCAAACTCAATTCTAAAAAAATGAATAAACATAAAACCTTTACAATCTAACTTATTCCAAAAAAAAGTATGCATCTCGAGTTATTTAAGGCATAGAAATGCAATAAGATGATTACAATTTATAAAATTGTTTTATCCAAAATTTGTTTAATGTGAAACATATAATCAAAATTAATATTGCAACTAAGTAATTAAAATTTCAAAAACAAAAAAAAACACATTTCTTCAAACTGAATTCTGAAAAAATGAATAAACAGGCAAACCTCTAACTTCTAAATTGTTCAAAAAGGGAGTACAAATGCGAGTTTCTTGAAATACACAACTATTATTCAAATTATACTAAATTGTTTCAAATGTATATGATAAGTTAAACAATATAATATAATATATTTTTAACGACTTCAAATTTATTGATCAATATTTTGGAAGACTTCCTTCTTTGCTTTTGTGGTATGTCATCTTTATCTATAAGAAGAATTTTTTTTTAACTTTTTTTATATTTTACTCTAGATAGAAGAACATATAATTGGCCATGAAAAAAAACTAAGTTAGGCAAATACATTCCAAACTCTTGAAAGATTTTGACCTTGACTCTTATTAATAGTCATGACAAATGCAGTAGCCAGTGAAAAATGCCTTCTATGCAGTCTGAATGGCTATTTGCTATTTGATGGAGACATACACATCTTAAGAATATAAACTTTATTGTCTTTTTTTGCCAACTATAAACACGATTGCTTCGGTAACATGATTAGCTACTTGTGTTATTTGAAGTCGTGTTCCGTTACAGAAACCACCATTTGGAACAATATTTCTTAGAAATATTACTGGTGCTACTACTTTAAGTCCAATACAATAATTTGGTAATCCATAAAACGATTCAATCTCTTTAACAATTCTTGCATCAAAATCTGCTAACAGTCTTATATTCTATATCAACCTCAAAACCTTACAATTCTCCCACAAATAAGATGAATTAATAGCAGCTAGGACATGATATTCTCTTCTACCTTCACTAATAACTGATAATATTTTTTTTGAAAACACCACTAAAAACCACAATTTTACCACTGAATGGTTTTTCCTCATGATATTTTATTATATCACGCATATTATGATCCAATCTTTCAAAACAATACATATTCATTTCATCCCATATTATTATTGATGCCACAATCACTAATTTTGCTACATCAAATCTTGGCAGCATCTTGCAAGTAGAAAGTTCATTCGGATTTATTGGAATTCTAGATCTTGATTCACATGTTCTACCTCTTGGCAAAAATAAGGCAGGAATTCTGCTACAAGCAACATTTAAAACAATCTTACACTTTAAACAATCTCAAAACGCCATTTTGTTTTACCATAATGTTACACTATTAACTTTAATGTTGTCTCTAGGTTATAGTTCATTAAATATCTGTAACGGACCTCAAAACATCGTTTACATTGAAATTAACTCCGTTTAACTTAAAATAACTACATTGCAAGAGATATTATTGCCTAAAATCGTGAAACATCCCCAAAATCGATTTGAGATTTTAGGGTTCTTTGAAAACTCAAAGAGCAAATATTCTAGGGTTTCAATCACATCGACACAAGGTTGGGAAGAGGAAAATCAGATCAATATGAGGTAAGACTAGTTATAAAGTTTGAATCGAAAGTTTTTTTCTAATCTAATTTCTAGGGTTTGCGATTTTTTTCGATTTTGCGTTGATATTGGGTTCGATTTTGAATTGAAAGTGTTTTTCCAAAATTTTTTTTCTGATTTTGCATATGAATGAGTTGCTGGTGTTTGATTATTAACATCTATTTCAAATTTGGGTTCCGAATCTCATTTCTAAGGTTTGAATCGAAAGTGTTTGAATCGAAAGTGTTTGAGTCAAAAGTGTTTTCCAAATATCATTTCTAGGGTTTCGAATCTCATTTTTAGATGGATTTGAATCGAAATTTTTTTTCGAATCAAAATTGTTTTCCGAATTCATTTCTAGGGTTTGCGACTTTCTTTCGATTTTTTATGATTTTTTGTTCAATTTTGGTGGGATTTTGGGTTCGATTTTGCTGTAATTTTTGGGTTCGATTTTGGTATGATTTTTGTGTTCAATTTTGCTGTGATTTTTGGGTTCGATTTTGCTATAATTTTTGGGTTCGATTTTGCTGTGATTTTTGGGTTCGATTTTGCTATGATTTTGGGTTTGATTTTGTTGTGATTTTGGGTTTATTCTGCTATGATTTTGGGTTTGATTTTGCTGTGATTTTTTAGTTCGATTTTAATGTTCAATTCAATCAATTTTGGGTTCGATTTTGTTGTGATTCTGGGTTCCATTTTGCTAGGGTAGTGATTGTTTTGCTAGGGTAGTGATTGTTTTGCTAGGGTAGTGATTTTTTTGCTGAGTAATGAAGCCATTTAACAAAGTTGCACAATATTTTGTCAACATTGTTTGTATTTTGGAGTTGAAGTGTTTGTTCTTCTGTTGTTTGCAGAGATGATGAATTTTGGTGGATTCATGAGAAAAGAAGATGGTAATTACGAGTATCTAGATGAATTGGGGCAGAAAAGAGTTCTATAGAAGTTGTTCGATCTTTGTTGGTAGAGATTTGAAGACCTGCTTATGACTGAGAAAGTTTGTGCACCAATCAACTTCATTTGGTACAAAGAAGTGAGTGAAACCATGACAAACATTCAATATGCATTACAGCTGTTGGATGATGAGTTGCTGGATCTAAGTATGCTTGCGGAATTAGCTGGTGAGGTGGAATTATTTGTGGAACATGATTGCTCGAAACGTACTCCGGGTGGTATTGAATCGGCCAATTTTCTTCCAAGAAGCCAAATGGAAGATGAAGGAGAAAACGAAGATGACATCCAACCTGACTTCGGATATAAAGGGGAAATGAGGATGGCCATGTTGTTGGTGAGGATGACAACAATGTTGAGAGGCCAATAGAAGAAGATGAAGGTGAGTAGTCCAAGGATGACAACAATGTTGAGAGGCCAAGAGAAAAAGATGAAGGTGAGAAATCCGAGGATGAAACACATGTTTTGGAAGAGCTTAATGGCAACGAGGGTGACATAGGAGATGATGTTGTGTTGGAGGTGGATGATATGAATGACGAGAGGTTTAGGTCTCTATACGAGGAAGGTGCGAAAACAAATGCCGAGATAAAGGATAAGTACAAAGACAATGATGAAAACGCAGAAGAGAAGAGAGAGGCAGAAGAAAGTGAAGAAGAGTATGGGATACGTGATGTATAACTTCCAAATATGCCATTAGAATCTGAAGAATAATGGGAGTAATGGGCGCTTAAAAAAAGTCAAAAGCGGGTGACAAGTTCCATGGAGATATGGAGAAATAGCCCTATATTTGGTTGTTTCAGATATTCAACAATGGCTTAGAGTTCAAGGATCAGTTGCTACGGTACTCGTTTAATATGCAGTACGATGTGAAAATGACAAAATCTGAAGCAAATAGGATAGTTGCTATTTGTTTCACGGAGAAGCAGTGTCCATGGAGAGTGTACTGTTCAGAATTCCAATCAATAAGTGGATGGTGATACTACAAGAAAACTGGCAAAATACCAATGTATTTTGCGACTACATATGTGGTCGCAAAATTTACGATTACGTTTGCAACTGTTTTGCGACCAATTTACGACAACGGAGCAGTAGTCGTAAATTGATCGTAAAAGTGTGACTAAAAATTGTAGTCATGTATTGGTCGCAATATGCAACCATTATGCGACTAATATACGACTAATTTACGACTAATGGTGGCAGTCGCTAATCAGTCACTACTTTACGACCAATTAGCGACTGCATGTGGAAGAACCACATGTTGGTCACATATTGGTCATAAAATATACGACCAATTTACGACCACAGTAGGAATGACTCTTCAGTCACAAAGTGGTGGCAAAGTGACAACATAAAAACATGTGCATGGTAGGTATACCGACTTATAAGCGACTACACTGTTGTGGTCGCAAAGTAGTGGCAATCGTACACTTAGGATCCTATCATCACCCTGGTGTTACGAAAGAAGTTTGACTCCGTCTGTGTAAGACGGATGAAAGGGATGGTGAGCACGGTTCATACAACCAGAAAACGTTCCAGGTGGATTTCTCCGAGTCTGTACAAAACAATGACAAACTACTGGGAAACAAAAACGTCAAACGAGAGAAGTAGCAAATCCTCCAATAACCGCAACTCCTCTCGGGATGGCCTTGGTCCGCACAAGCATTTGTTGGGTCAAAAATCCTACATCCAGATCTAACAGGAAATGGTAAGTACTTTACAATATTTAAATTAAAATTAAAATTTAATTGTTATTTATAAATTTATTTCAAAATATGTTTAGAAAACTAATTTAGGACGACCGGTTTCAATTGGTGAAGTTTTTATAAATACTCACACTCGGTAGAATGGTTCGTATGTGGATTTGAAGGCTAAACAAATCGGTGAAGCATACGAACGAAATATCTAAGAAAAGATAGCAATCGTGGAGGTCGATGCAACAGAAACGTCTGACGGTACTTCCCGGTGAATTGAACTGACCCAAGATTAGAAGAATGAGATCTTCGTTTAGGGAAAAAACATTTTAAGTCTTCTATGATTAGTTTTGTATTTAAGTCTTCAATTTTATTATGATGTCGATTTGGCATCATATACATTGTCACGTCACTATTTAAATTTTTATATTTTTCTTTAGGTAGTTCTTATATTTTTTTAGAAACAAAAAAAACAATAAATAATATTTTGTTCTAATTCGAGATTGTAGCTTTTCAGCATTAAACAGTTTCTCCTTAATCTTGGTGTTTTTCTTCCACGATTAAGTTATTTTGTGATAAAAAATGTTGTATTTAATCGTACTAATCACATTAAATCCAATTGTCATTGAACACAAGATGTTTATTAAGATATTTTGGTTGTCGGATTATTTTATATCTGCAAACATAAATATATGTGAGTTTCTGACTAGCGAGAATATAGATTTCCACTGGAAATATATGTGATAAATCCATAACTTAGACTTTGAATTTAGAATAAGATCTTACAAAGCAAATCATGGAAGATTTAGGTCTCTAGTGTTTGGGATGCAAACCATTTATTAGTTCCAGTGCAAACCATTTATTAGTTCCAGTTAGAGGTATTTTGGATATCACAACCCTCTCTAATTCGGGTATTTATCAAATTAGAAATTATTGAACATATATACATATTAATATTTCACAAGATTTATGTCATTAGTCAATTATTTTTATGCTAACGTGACTACGTAAGTTTTGACTTATTAAATAATGATTTTATCATATTAATTATATTTAACTTCTAAATAATTTTTACAATCTCTCACTATATCACATATGTATCATGAAAATGTGATAGATATTCATAACTCAAAATTGTAATTATATATTAAAGCATAAACAATTTCATTCATTGACTATAATAACATAAGATCATATTAGTTTATTATCATAATCAGTCACAACTAAATATTCTATGATCACTGAAATCAGCATAGTGAAATGATATAGATCAATTACGAAAATAAGACATGAAATTCACATCAAAGATGATCAATACATGGTTATTCTCAACTAATTCTAATTAATTGAGATCAGTATTGTAAAGAATATAAACAAAAAAATTATTTTTTATTAGAAAATGTGCATAAGCACAACCAAAACATAAAATATAGAACCGAAATCAAATAGTTAACTCACACAAAACTAAATGATCCTCAAATACTAAAACACTCATTAGAAAAGTATGCTCATGAAAGACCTTCAGTGGAATACCTTTAGTAAGATAATCTGCTATCGTAGATTTTGTTCCTAGGTGCTCTATCGAAATCTCTCTACTATGTACTTTCTCCTTTTCAACTACGAATTTGATGGAAACAAAATTTGACTTCGTTGTGCTTCTGATTTTATTGGAGTACAAACAATTGATTCATTGTCATAATATCACTTTAGTGGTCTCTCAATTCTTTAAAAAAATTTGCATTCCAATTACAAATTTCATCCGCAAAATGCATGATTAGATGCCTCACAAATTGCTATAAATTTTTCTGTCATTGTGGATGAAGTTGCGAGTGATTGTTTCGTACTACGTCAAGAAATATTTCCACTAGCCAATAGATACAAAATTTAATCTAGACTTTGGTTATCTTCATTTAGCAAAATCAAAATCCGAATGTCTAACAATCTCCAAATTAAATAATCTCCCATAAATGAGCATATAATCTTTTGTTATCTACAAGTACCTCATACTTATTTGGATGCTTTCTAGTGGTACAAAACTGGATTGTTTAAATATTTTCCCAAAACTCCAAAAATTTATGTTATATCCGGATGCGTACAAACTTGAGCATTCATCAGATTTCATAGAGTCGACACAAAGGAATTGTTTGCATCTCATGATTTCTAAATTTACTCTAGGACATTCATCTAAATTAAACTTGTCTATTTTAGCGACTAGGATATCACCTGGTTTGCAGTCTTGCATGCCAAAACTCTTAAATAGTTTATTAATATAGCTCTTTTAAGATAATCTTATAATTCTTCGATTTTGATTTCGGTGAATATGGTCTTAATACAAAAGATGCTTCATCAAGGTATTTTATCTCACAATTCTCGTAATGAAATCTCTTGGTGTTACGTAACAAGCATATATCGTTGGTGACTAGCATTATGTCATCAACATATAAAACGAAGAAAATGCACTAACCTCCATTAAACTTCTGATACACATAGTCTTCAACCAAATTTACTTCAAAACTAAAAGAGATTATTACCTCATGACATTTGTGGTACCATTGACGAGAAGCTTCTTTTAGACCATAAATAGATTTATTAACTTGCACGCCATTTTCTTTGAATCATCCAATACAAAGTTTTTTCGTTGCTCCACACCTATTGTTTCATCAATGTTTCCATGGATAAATTTTGTATTGATATCTATCTAATGAAGCTCAAAATCATAATATGCAACAAGAGTCATGTTTATCCAAAAGATTCCTTTAAAGAAATTGGAGAAAATATTTCTTTGTAGTCAATCCCTTCTTTCCACAATATAAACTTTAGACACTATACGAACTTTATAGCTCTCCACATTACCACCTGAGTCCATCTTGTTCTTAAATATTCATTTGCAACTAATGGGTTTTTTCCATTCCAATAGCATAACAAGGTCCCAAATTTTATTGTTCAGCATTGACTGATACTCTTCTTTCATACTATTAACTTATTTTCTGAATTGAATACCCATGTAGTCATATAAGCTAATAGGATCATATTCCATTTGGATTTTATTTTCCTCTTGTTGCAAAAGATACAATATATAATCATTTAGAATAGCAATTTATTTTCTCTGGTAGATCTCCGTGATGGCACTTTTGATTGTACTAGTTCTTGAAGATTTTAGATCTCATCTCCATACTCGATCATCTTGAGTTGGAGTAAAAACTTAAATATGAACTTGAGGTTTCATATTTGTGTTAACAATTGCAACTATATGAATCGAATTGTCAACTAAAATTGATTCTTCTTCAAACATGATATTTCTAACTTCCTTTTCCCCCAATTCAACATCCCTAAAGAATATAATAGTTCTCATCTCGAAAATATTTTTTTGTGTGGAAATATTAAATTGTACTTCCTATATCGCTTAAAATAATCAAAAAATAACTGTTCATATTTTTGGCATGTAAAGTCTAGTCTCCGCTGGATATCCCCAAATATGAAAATGTTTTAGACTAAATTTTCCATCAATTCAAAACTTATAAGATATTTTTACTTTTTTTAGTTGGTTCTCTATTAAAAATATAAGTTGTAGTATTTAGTGATGTTATATAGATTTATTTTCATAAGGTGGAATGACACATCATATTCTTTATCATGTCTTTAATAGTGCGATTGCGTCTTTCAAATACACAATTCATGTTGGGAGATCTAAGCATGGTGTACTTTGGAAAACTTTGGGAGCAATTCAACACTCCTCTAGGTATTTGACAAATAGATTTATCATAAATAAAAAATAAGCATGCGTATCGAATCTAATCATATATAAATGATATAAATATTTTGACCATTCCACAATGTCGTAGTATGTATTATTTCAATGCAATCCACGCATACATCACGGTCTGTGTAGTCAACATTAACTCAATATTCCATCTGATACAACTCGTTCCAGTCAATTTCTAGAGATGGATGCATTTTTCCAATAAAGTTTTTGAATTTGTATTCTCAAATTTACGTTTAACAGTATTTAATTCTACAGCTAAGTTTTTATCTTTACTAACTACAATGTTGGTTATGTTCGTTTGTCAACCTGCGATTACGGTTATGGCAGACTGTTGTTCGTTTAGCTGCCGTAGCTACCTGCGGTAGACGAAACATCTGACTGTTACGTCATGCATTGCAATTTTTTCGACCACTGATTAAAACAGCAGTGCGATTAAAAATCTGTGATCAACCGCAATCACAACCGCCGGTGGCAAACAAACGATTAATATATGTTGCAGTCGTAACCGCAGTAGTGACCACAGCCACAGTCACTTGCGGCGACCAAAAGAACAAGACTATTAAATACATGAAGATTGTGAAGATGTATGAATTTCAATTTAGACTGAATTTAAATATAAACTAACTTATCTATTTCTAATTAGACAAGAATAAGGATATATGTCTAAATAAGGACCAAAAATTTGACGATGCAACAAAAATGTCCCCGTATCCAAAAACGATAATATAAAAAAAACTAAAATGCACAATTACCATTCCATCCACTATAAATCTCCGATCAACCGCAACTATAACTGCTAGCGGCAGACAAATAAACAATATATATCACAGTCACAGCCATAATTACAATGTTGATCGAAGCCGCTATCAGTCACGAACAAACGAACAAAATTTATATTTTTTTATGTAAATTGTAAATTATATATTACAAAAAATATAGTTACATATAGATTAGTTATTATTATTTGATAAATATGTAATACAAAATTATCTCTAATGTTAATAATCACTATGTAGTTTTAATTGAGTATATATATCACACAAAGTCGAATATGAGATTATTGGTACCGACTAAATATTTTACTGGTTAAGTACAAATTATTTAAAAAATTGGACAAGAGTTCAATTAATTTTACTCTTTTGTATATTTTAATTGAAACAATTTCTTATCAAGAATATTTTCATTTATAACTTATAAAATAAATGAACTATAACAATATAAAAAAATATATTTTTATATAAAAAATATAAACAAAGAGTTTATAGTTTTAAAAAGATGGTTGGATAAATTAATTTCTGGTTTTTTAAATAATTTTTTTATTAAAATTTAAATTAATGATGTTAATTTAAAATTTGTTTAAAAAAGCTATTAAAAAAAATTTTCAATTTATTTTTTAGAAAAAGTTATTAATAACTCATAAATCCGCAAAATAAAATGTTTATATGACAAGATAGATTTTAAATTGGCATACCTACTAACCATATGATGAGAGATTTTAAATTGACATACCTACTAACTATATGACAAGAGAGATTTTAAATCACATTTTCTTATCCATCGTTCTCTGCAAATTCTGTCACCACATATTTTTTGCCAAAAAAAAGGATTTTAATTTTGGAAACAACGACTTTTTCAGTCTAATGACATAGACTTGACACAAAGTTCATAAAACGTGTATATTTGAGCTTGTTCTATCCTCATAAAAAAAATTCAAACATATGTTTTAACAACATTACCATAGAGTTATTTCAACTTTTTTTTACGGTTTTTTGTAAGTTTTAATTATATTTAAATTAGATTTTAATTTCTTTTATTTATCTTATTAATAAGTTAACGTTATTTTTTTTTATCACAAATACTACACTATATGTCCAATAATTCAGCATGTTTATACGAATATTTAATATTTTATAATATAGAATTAAACTCTACACCAATGAGATGGATATAGATGTGTTCTACCACCTTTCTACTTACTCTTTTTGATTTATAAGTTATTATTATTTTTATCATATATAATTGGTTGTATAGAATAATAAAATTATATGAAGCTTTAAAACATCTCTTATAAAATAATTTGAAAATGTGTTTTTATAATATCGATTAAATTCAAATTCTCAACAATCATAAACATAATTTTATCAAATATAATTAAATTTATAACAAGTAAATCAAAAAATTCATAGCTTAAAATCAAACACATCAAATTGATTTGGTGCACTACTAAAATTTATATATAAATTATTAGATAATACTTTCTTTAAACGAAAATATTTATTTATAACTTTAAAAAAATTAATACTATACTAAATCCAAACTTTGTAGTCGAGACTAAATCTTAACATGAAAAACTAAATATTTTTAGCTTATATTTTAAGAGTATTTGCACCGTATAACACAAAACTATCTAAAAATTTGTGATATATACATTCACTACACATTCATTTAACTCGATATTATCCGTATTATCTTACTCGACTAGCTTATGTAGATTTTGTGAGAAAAAGTTTTTCATTTATAAGAAGAGAGAAGAAGTTGAAGGTGTATAGACATGGAATGCTTTATGTCTAGGTACATCATTTTCTCCCATTTTCCCCCCAAACCTCCATTTATTTCTTTCTATCGACCCGACGATTCATCAAAAATCGTACTTTCCTTTTCAGAAACTGCCAATTTTGAATGTTAAGAAGAATCGTAATCGTAACTGTTCACTATTCATGTGAATATTGATGAAATACAGTCAAGAAAGAGCATACATGATTTCAGCTTTTTAATCGAATCGTCTCATATTTTCCGTAAAATTCACACCTTCTTGTTTCGTAACCGGCAATTTTGGAAGATAACGAAAGGTTTAAAGAAACCATTTTACTATTCACGTGAATAGTGAAAAAATTCCGTTAATAAGAAGATATGGAGGATTATCAAATGATGAGTATAAGATTCAATTTTTTTTAGAATTTTATTATAAATTGAAGTGGAAATAGATGCATACAACGCAATCCCTTTTAATTTTAAGATTCTCACATGGAACTACTCGGAAGTATGTTTGCCGCCAATGAAGAATTTTCCGGAGAGAGAGAGAGTAACTTTCACCACAAGACTATAACGCCATTATAAATGCTTTAGCATAACGGTTGTGAATTTTAGTTCATACTTTTGATGTGTTCCAATGAAATGATTTAGTAAATACATATCTTGATTTCTCTCCTCTTAACAACGTATACTTCAAGGGACATACCGTGGAGGAGGTTGAACCATTGTTTTCAAAACAATGCTCACATATTGTGTAAAAGCTCCGGCGGCACATTTGTTAGTGTCGATTATTTTTTTGTCTATCTGTAATTTAGTAAGTTAACGTGGTATATATACATGTAATACAACAATGTATAAATTTATTAAAAAAATATTGTGTTAACATTATCATCTTCATATTTTAACATAATATATATTTTGATAACGAGTTATATTATTGTTTATCTTTTACAAATACGTAATATGAAAGTTAACATTCAATAATTTAAATAATACGGTAAATAGATAGGTAGATATAAATCTTCATGTTTATTTAATATAATAAATATGTTAACATATTACAAAATATATAAAACTGCTAAATATAAAGTTAACAATACATTCAAATCTTTACCTAGTATTATAAATATTAATATGTAATAAAAGATTATACAAATACTAATATTTATATATTTTACCGTAAATAAATGTAATCGAAATCTTCATTTAATACTCATTTGGCTATAATATTTTGTTTTGATAATATTAATAATTTACTTCTCCCATACTATAGTGAATCGAATTGTTTAAATCTTATTTATATTTTGCTAATTTTTTGAAGGTTTGTGTATATACAACTAATTAACTAACCAAACTTCATGCTTTAACCCAAAATGACATGTCTAAGCCATGATAATGTCTACAAGTTATTGTTCATGCTTAGGTCTCTAGTAGTATACACAAGCATTTTTCTAATGTTTTCAAGCAAGAAATGAGCGATTAAATTGCATACATGTAGTAACAGGATGATTGTGATTACACTATTATAATGTATACATCTCACTTCCAGGCACTCGAGGCGACCAAATCCCGGTCCATCCAACCAAGATACAAGGCTCCATCTCGTTCTTCTAGTCTGTACTTATCCGAGTAGTTCCTAAGCAGACTCTTTATGGTTGAATTCACCAGAGGATTCAACGGGTAAGGATCGAAACCCGCCATTACAAACCGTGACCTCCATTTCCCTAGGAGCTCATGCCGCTCTACTCGATCAGCTCCTTCACATGCGATGATGTTCACAAGATCTCTTGCTAGACAATGTTGTTCCACATTAATCCTTTGTTTGTGATTCCTTGGGAGAGTAACATCGATGGATTCAAACATTGCGGCATAGTAATTCATCGTTTCCAGGAATCTCGGGAAGAAGGCGGCCGTGTTTGTGTTTGATTCTTGCTCTACCAAAGTAACTACCTTGGGAGATAAGCTCTTAACCATTCTTAGCAACCGGTCCCTGGGGAAATATATCAAGTCAAAAGAGAAAATAACAGAAGAATTATCCAATGTTTTAAAACAAATTTCGGAGAAAACGATGTACCGATGGTTCTCGGTGCTCACGCTTTCATCCGGCATATGATGAAGCACAAAGGCAAAGTTAACTGCTAGAGCTTCTCCTGGTCGAATTCCGAAGTTTTTAGGTTTAACCTCAGATAATGACACTGATACTGAATTGAACTCAAATGGAACATTGAACTTCTTAGCAAGCTTGGAGAGTCTATTTCCAACAATGCTTAGGCCACCTCCACGGGCATACGCCGAAGTCATATCGTCAATACCTGTTATCCGTATCTGAGGAGGTCCACCAGGCCTAGCTGCAAAAGCTTGGATAAGAGTGATCCATTGACTCCCTTGACCGATTTGGAAATCGATAATGTGTACTCGGTTTTCTTCCTTCATGGCTTCAGCAATGGCACCATTTGCTGACATGTATCCGAATTTGAAGTAAGGGCAAACCTCATAGAGAATGTGCATATAAGAGAGAAGCTCGGTGCTAGCCGGTTCAGGGCACCTGTTAAGTGCTCTGTAAATGGAACTACCTGATGAAGCCAATTGAGCCACTAAGCCTTCTAGTAAATAAGCTCCTAACCGTTGGATTGGCTCACCAGAAACCGAAACCATCTGACGAAGCTTCTCCATCATAGAATGTGCCATCATAAGATCGTTTTCCGACATGGCTTTCGCACATGAAACAAGATCAGCTCTTAGATCCTGTCTTGAGATAGCCTCTAGAGTTGATCTCCAGCTGTTAATCTCCTGACACGATTTGGAGTCAAAAGACTCGATGGAATCGACAACAATAAAGTCCAACGAGTCTGGCCCCATCATCACTGTCTCGATCTCCCTTATCTTGTGCTTATAATCATTCAAATCTTCCGTTACACATGAGCCACATGTATCCTCATATGGAGAGTCGTGAGATGGCTCGAGCGTGCGATACCGTTTATTGGAGTTGTGAACCAGTTCGTACCTAAGCTTCTCAGTAGAGTAAGCCTCAATCTCTTGTCTAGGTTGCTTGTACATTTCTTCTCTCTTCAATTGTCTGCACAATTTCCAACTATAAACAACACAATTGACTAATCTCAAACCATCGTTGAAAAGATATACGTGAGTTATTACTAAAACCCTAAATCAAATCAAATACACTACAAATTTTTTAGCTACTTTTAAAAACAGAAACCCAACAGAGCAGCAAATTCCATACCTTTTCTGTTAATTGAGCAAAATCAAAGAATTTTTTTCCGACAGGATCAAACGAAAGAGAAGGTTTACGATCTGATGCTTGTGTCTAAATTTCGAGGAGATTATAATCATGGGAGATAAAGGGCAGAAAAAAGGTTAGAAATTGAAGGAATTCAAGATAGAAAAAAACCAAATTTTGGTAATACTCACCTGATTTTCTCAGATGAAGAAAACCTGTTTTTTTAAGTAGTGAGAAGTACCATGTGAACCAGAGGAAGAGGAAAGAGACAAAGATGTCGGAGACAAGGCAGATGGGAAGAATTCGAATTGCTTTAAAACAATAAAACAGAAGTCACACTTTTCACAGAGAACAGAATCTCAATCAGGCGTGATATTTACGATTATTGTACTCAAACATGTCTCTCCACTACCACAGTACCACATCATTTTATTTAATTCCCACAAATATCGAAGATGCATGTCCCTAATCCAATTTTTGTCTCTATCCGTTTCTCAACTTTTTTTTAGTATCTCGTCTTATATTATAAAGAAAAGGTGTAAATACCTGAAATTAATTTTAATTGAGTATAAACAGAACGAAACTGTTTATAATTTTATGTTTTTTCTTCAAAATAAGATTATTAATCATTATGTTTGAAGATGCAAGCAAATTGAAAATAAACAAAATGGAAACAAGAAAAAAAGAAAATGAATATGTGAAGATATAAGCAAAAAGGAAACAGCCTCAAAACAAGAAAAAGAGAAGAGGATCTTGATGAAAAAAAAAAACAGCATCAAGACAGATCGAGACAAGTTCCTTAAGTGGAAAAAGGAAAATTGCATGTTGGATGCTACAACCGCTAAGTATAAAGAAGGAGGTTGGAGCATTCAGAAATCGAGCACATCAAAGACTGCTTAGGGTTTTCTGGTGAATTGGTGAGTGTTTGTAAGGGTTAGAGAGTGTTCTGTTTCGGTTCACTTGAGTAAGAAAGAGTATGCTCTGTCGTGAACAAAACAAGTGAGGTTAGGATATCTTGGGTATACTAGGAATCGTTTGGGGACAATCTATAGGGGTAGAGTTGTGTAATTGCGAAAAGTTAAGTGTGATTTTTAGTAATCAACTTAATAATATTCTAGTTAATAAAAGATATCGTTTGTGAAGTTTTGTTTTCTGTCGAGTTTCTACACTAACAATTGGTATCAGAGCCTTTCATCTGGTAAAAAACTTTGTTCTTTAATTATAAAACAGGTGAGATTAAGGGGCTATAACATGGAAAACTCGCAGCATTTCACTCCGGTTAAACTTCTGTTACTTGAAGCAGAAAACTTTGGTTGGTAGAAAGTTCAAATCAAAGTCTTGATCAAAGGAATAGATGAAGATGCTTGGACAGTCGTGGAAGAAGGATGGACAGAGCCCATGATCAAGGCAGAAGATGGAGATCTGAAACCCAAACCAAAGAGGGATTGGACAGCTGAAGAAAAAATCATGTCCAAATACAACTCCAAGGCACTGTCTCTGATCTGGACATCTTTAACCAAGGACCAATTCAAAAGGGTACAAGAATGCGCAACACCAAAGGAAGCATGAGATTCCCTGTAGACATCATATGAAGGAACCAGCAATGTGCGTCGAACTCGCATTGACATGTTGGCATCACAGTTTGAAACACTCACTATGGGAGATGATGAATCAATTGAAGGTTTTACTGGTAAACTCAGTTCCATCGCTAATGAAGCCATGGTGCTAAGAAAAAAGTACAAAGACAAGAAATTGGTCAAAAAATTCCTTCGCTGTCTTCCTGATAAGTTACAGGCTCACAGATCAGCGATCGAAGTCTCCCTAAACTCAGATGAAATGAGATTCGACCAGGTTGTTGGAATGATGCAAGCCTATGAACTAGAGCAGAACAAGAAGAATCTGACAAGGAGCAAATATATTGCCTTAACAGTCAGCCAAAAGGAAGATCAAGATGAATGCCTCGAAGAGAAGGTTAGTCTGATTGTGAGGAAATACTTCAAAAAATTTGAGAAAGGGCAAAAGAAAGCGGCATTCAATGGACCCAGAGGAGACACTGAAGCTAAGCCTGAGAGACTGTTCAAGAAAGCAGACATCAAGTGCCATGAATGTGAAGGGATTGGACACTATAAGGCAGAATGTCCAACTATTAAAAACGAGATAGTCTAAGGTGCAGCGAATGTAAAGGCTATGGTCACGTCAAATCAGAGTGTATTGGAACTACAAGAAGGAAAGAGAAGTCCTTTGTAAGCTATGATGAATCGGACTCTGATGATGATGATGATTCAAGTGATATGCTAAACTGCATAGCATATCTAAGGGTAATAGATGAGGAAGTTGAATCAGAACAAGAAGAAGAATTGGGACTCTCGCTATATGATGAGAACAAGATCTTGTGTGAGTCCATTGTGAAGATTCGAGCTGAAAACGAAGCCTTAAGCCTGGAAAAACAACAATTGACAAAGGAAAAACAAGAGCTAGAGAAGATGTCAAATTTGATAAAGGAACGTGAAAAAACAAAAGAGCTAGATGGAAGGCTAACAGAACAGCTAAGGAATATCAAGATGCTGAGCAAAGGAACTCAGAATCTTGACAAGATTCTCTGTGTGGGTAGAACCATTCACACAAATTGGGGGCTCGGATACTCTGGACACGCGATGAAGAATGAGACCAAATTTGTCAAAGCTGAACACAAGGCATGAGTACTACATAAATGAGGAGTCCAGAAGTATTGACAAGAGAAATTATGCCGGCTGGAGTGGAGGTTACTCTGGGTATGTCTGGAACAGGAAATCAAGACCAGAACAGTACAAAAGAATCAACATGAGTGGCTCAAGATATGGTCGAAGTTGGGTTACCACACATGCCAGTTATCCTGATCTAGAATGCTACTACTGTGGTAAGATGGGACATATCAAACTCAATGTTATCGACTGCAGAACAGGATTGAACTTCTTCTAAAAGACAATAGATGCTGGTTAGATCAAAGAAGGTATAATCAGGCATGGGTAAAAAAGCAAGATCTGTATGCTTATTTTGCTTACACTGCGGAAGAGTCATTGAAACCTGCAGATTCAGCCTAGTATTTCGATAGTGGATGTTCAAGACACATGACTGGATCACAGGATAACCTGTCAAAAGTGGATCAGACAACAGCAGGAAAGGTAACTTTTGGAGACAGAGCAAAAGGGAAAATCAAAGGCAAAGGAAATACAAGAGGCATAACAGGTCCAGAACTGGAAGGTGTGTATCTGGTTGAGGGGATAAAAGCGAATCTGATAAGCATCAGTCAGCTATGTGATGAGGGCCTATCAGTAACCTTCACCAATATTGGATGCATGGCAACATATATATCGAATGTGATATGACTTCAAGGTATTAGAACAGGGAACAACTGCTACGTATGGAAACCCTCTGAAAAGTGTTTTGCTGCAAGAATGAATGATCTGCAACTTTGGCATCAAAAGCTCGGGCACATGAACGTCAGGACTATGGTGAAGCTCTCAAATCAAGAAGTAATACGAGGTATTCCTAAACTAAAGCTGGATTCAGAATTGACTATAGACCTTGTGCTAAAGGGAAACAGATCAAGGTACACCATAAATCGGTCCCGGATGTACACACAAAGGAACCTTTAGATTTGATTCAAATGGACTTGATGGGGCTTATCCAGGTTGAAAGCATTGTTGGGAAGAAATATATCTTTGTATTGGTGGACGACTTCACCAGGTTTACATGGGTAAGATTTTTGAGAAAAAAGACAAAAAAATTTGAAGTATTCAGGATCCTAGCTTTGCAATTGATGAATGAGAAGAAGTTTACAATCAAAGTCATCAGAAGTGATCATGGTAGGGAATTTCAGAATGAGATGTTTGACAGATTCTGTGGTGAACAAGGAATATTTCATAAATATTCTGCCCCCATAACACCTCAGCAAAACGGAGTTGTTGAGAGAAAGAACAGAACTCTGCAAGAGATGGCCCGAGCTATGCTACATGGCAATCAAGTGGCAAAGCATTTCTGGGCTGATGCGATCAGTACAGCATGTTATGTTATTAATCGGGTGTATGTCACAAAAGGAACCACTATAACACCATATGAGCTCTCGAAGGGAAATGCTCCAAGCGTAGGTTACTTTCACGTGTTTGGATGTGAGTGCTACATTCTCAACGAAAGAGATCAGTTAGGTAAATTCGACTCAATAAGTGATGATGGTATCTTCTTGGGATATGTAGGAGCAAGTACTGCTTACAGAGTATACAACAAGAAGTTGAAGATGATCCAGGAAATAGGGAATGTTGTGTTCAATGACATATCCTCTCAGGGACTATTCTTTAGACTTGTTGACAACAGTCCTGATCATACTACATAAATTCAACAAGAGATAATAGAGGAAACAGAGCCTAAGTCAAATTCAGATACCGAATCAGGTGATGAGATCAGACCACAAGTGCACCGGAATCACTCTGAAAAGGACGTGATAGGAGAAATCAATGGTGAACGAATCACACGCAAAAAGCACATTGATTTCAAGGAAATGGTCAGATTTGCATGTTTTGTATCTGTTGTAGAACCCAAGACCTACAAAGAAGCTCTACAAGACGAGTACTGGATACGATCAATGCAAGAAGAGTTAGAGCAATTTGATCGAAGTGACGTATGAACGTTAACACCTAGACCAGCAAACGTGAATGTGGTTGGAACTAAATGGGTATTCAAGAACAAACGAGATGAACATGGTAATGTTGTCCGCAACAAAGCTCGATTGGTAGCCCAAGGTTATTCTCAAGTGGAAGGCATCGACTTTGATAAAACGTTTGCACCAGTTGCCAGGTTAGACTCTATCAGATTTATGCTAGGAATGGCTTGTTTAATGGGGTTCAAACTGCATCAAATGGATGTTAAGCGCGCATTCCTAAATGGTATTCTTCAAGAGGAAGTTTATGTGGAGCAACCTAAGGGCTTTGAGAATGCGGACAATCCTGATTATGTCTTTAAACTGAAAAGGCATTATATGGTCTGAAGCAGGCACCCAGAGCCTGGTATGACAGACTGATATCATTCTTGATCAACCAAAGATATCAGCGTGGAACAGTTGATAAGACCTTATTCATCTGTGAAGACAAGACATGATTTATGGTGGTCCAAATTTATGTGGATGATATTGTATTTGGAGCAACAAATCAACTTCTGATTGAAAAGTTTGTCAAAAAGATGACAGAAGAATTCGAGATGAGTATGGTAGGAGAGTTAAACCACTTCCTCGGGCTTCACATTTAACAGTTTGAAGATCACATCTTTGTTGCACAGAACACATATGCCAAGAATCTTGTGACAAGGTTTAGAATTGATCAAAGTAAGCCTGCAAAAACTCCCATGGGGGTAAATACGAAGTTATCCAAGGATGAGAACGGTGAAGATGTTGACCCTAAACTCTATCGTGGAATGATTGGAAGTCTCTTGTATCTCACTACCAGCCGTCCTGGCTTGTGTATCAGTGTTGGAATCTGTGCTCGGTATCAAGCCAAACCCAAGCTGTCTCACATTTAAACAGTAAAGAGGATCATTAAGTATGTGAAAGGAACCACAAGTTTGGGTCTTCTATACAGCAAAGAGATAAATCAACATCTTGCTGGTTACTGCGATGCTGACTGGGTAGGGTGTCTTGATGATCGCAGAAGCACCAGTGGAGGATGCTTCTTTCTGGGAAACAATATGATTTCATGGTACAGCAAAAAGCAGAACAGCGTGTCCCTGTCCACTGCTGAAGCAGAGTATATTGCTCTCGGAAGCTGTTGTACTCAGCTGATGTGGATGAAACAGATGGCTGCTGGCTATGGTATGGACTCTAATACTTTACTCATTCACTATGATAATGAAAGTGCTATAAATATTGTCAAGAATCATGTGCAGCATTCTCGAACAAAGCATATAGATATTAGACATCATTTTATTCGTGATTTGGTAAAGGAGAAACTAATCGAGATTGATCACGTGAACACAGATATGCAACTAGCTAATATGGTTACAAAACCTCTTGATTTTGGTAGATTCATAAATCTCCGAAAATCTATTGGTGTTTGTGAACTATAACAGTGTGTGGTAAGTTGATTTGATCTGTGACAGAGGCAGTGTTTGAGACATGTTAGGTACATATTCAGTCCAATTACTCCAGCACTCTTGAAGTTAATGAAAAATAGGTGCCACTCATACCATCCTATGCAAGTTGGTGACTGAGTTGTTCTTATCAGAAGGAGGTTAAAGAGCTGAGGATGGAATGTCTGAGATCCTTCGCATTGAAGTGTCTCTCAACACCCTCAGTTACCTGAGAAGTCAAGTGATGGTAACTGTTGAGTCGATTGTATCAAAAAAAAAAAGAGAAAGCAAAAAAAAAAAGAGAGAAACAAAAAAAGAAGAGAAAAATTGGTTTATTCAAAACATATGTTGTTCTCTTCCATCCAAAGGAAAATTCCAGGTGCCTTCTGTAAGGATAATGTGTTTGAGTTCAAACTACAAAGATGAATGTATGAGTGTGTGAAAGTCTAATCATGAAACTCGGGTCTGAGTTGAGGATGTTTGTGGGACTTGGTCGTGTACTCAATACTGCTCTGGATCAAATTCGGTAATGTAATTCTTTTGCCTACACTGTTTTTGTTCACACCTTGATGTGGCTATCTACATATTTACAGTATATCTTTCTCGTTTTGGATCCCTTTACCTGCTGAATAACATGAATCTAATTCTATTTTGTTTAGTCTCGAAATTCTTTAGTAATTCACATCCACATTTATGTGTATGCATTTTTATGACTAATGTGTCTAACTGTTCTAATAATTGTGATGCATTTAAGTATCTGTACTAGTACAGTTCACTCTGAACAGATGTGACCTTTGGTCCAATCGTTGCACCTGTTCGTTCTCCTTAAAAGCCTCCTTCAACTGCGTGTCTGTTCATCTCCATCAGTCATTCGAAACAGTCGACCATGAAGGCTTTTCTCTCCGGTTTCTCTTGGCTTGTGACCAGCAGCCCTAGTGTGCCACCATCGTCTCTGTCCCACTCCCGATCTACCTCTGACGGTCACATGCATCCCACGGAAGAGTTGCCTGAAGGTCCTCTGGCCCTCCAAGCACCCTCTGTGCCGAGTGGCTTTCGGGTTGACCCTATGGCTCCCTCTGATACTCAGGCGCCATCCTCACCGGCGGTTCCCTCTCCTCGCATAGATCCGGCACCCTCCTCTATCGCTGCCTCGGTTGAGATCCTCTCCGATAGGACTTCGCATTCCTCCTCTCCTACCGTCAAGTCACAGAAGCGCCCTCGGACAAAAACAGTTCCTTTGCCTCGCAAACAAACTCGCTCTCATAAGGCAGTTCCTCCAGTTGCCTCGCCTCCAGCATCATCTCGCTCTGCTCTTGCCTTGGCTAGGTATACTCTTTTCTCCCAGCACCAATTCTTCGAAGAACAAGAAGTGCGATTTGGGACAATTCCCCGTGAGGTTGAGCGTTTCATTGTCTCGGCTGGACTTGGGTCTACTGTCACGGATATACTTCCATTTGACAAGACTGCTCTTTGGGAATTTGGGTCCCATTTTCCCAGTACCAAAACCCGGTCTACGTGCTTAGATGTATCAGTTCAGGGGTTTATGTTTCAGTTTTCGCCTGAACTGATCAATGATCTGTTCGGCTTGGGTATACTTGTTGAGGCTACTGCAGAGGACGATACATCAGAACTCTCTGATGATGAGTTGGCTGCCTTCATTAGTGGTGGTGTTGTCACCAAGTGGAGCTCTCTTCTTTCGTCTCACTTCCTGCCCGACCTTGCTGTCCTGTTCAAGATTTGCTGCCATAACTGGGCACCTACTCAGACTAGCGGTTACCCCAACCCCAAACGAGCATGTTTGGTGTATAATGTGGTGAATCGTGTGCCTTTTGATTTTGGGCGTCTGGTCTTTGAGCATATTCTGCAGCTTGCTCGCAATCCTGCCTCGAAGTTCCATCTCCCTTTTCCCAGCCTGCTATTCTGGTTGCTGAATGTTCAACATCCCATTCCTTTCACTGGGAAGGTTCCTCGAGTACGCCAGTTTTGGTACACGAACTTGGGTGGCTTCATTCCTCGACACGAGGCTAGTTCTTCGGCCAACTTATTTCTTGCTGATCGTCACACGTTTCAGGCTGCCATTCAACTGATGCAGCGCCTGCTTCATCCAGGTATCTCTGTTTCTGCTCTGTTTCTCCCTTGATTATGTTGCTTTCCCTTGTGATGTTTTTATCTTAAGTGTGCACTCAAGCAGGGGGAGATGACTGTGATAATGACGAGGATAATTGTGACTTGTGATGTCTTGTTGTTTCTGTTTTGTTTTGATTACTTGAAGACTACGTGAATTGTTTACTTCAAGTGGATATGTTATTTTGTATGTGAACGAACTGGTTAACTCTTTCAGAAATGGGGAAGTACTTGTTATCCGTTGAATCATTCTATCTTGTGCAAATGTTGTGTGGATGAGTGTTTTTGAATCAGGTTGCTTGAGTATCACATTAAGCTAAAAAGGGGGAGATTGAAGATGCAAGCAAATTGGAAATAAGCAAAATAGAAACAAGCCAAAAAGGAAAGGAATATGTGAAGATATAAGCAAAAAGGAAACAACCTCAAAATAGGAAAAGGAGAAGAGGATCTTGATGCAAAAAGGAAACAACATCAAGACAGATCGAGACAAGTTCCTTAAGTGGAAAAAGGAAAGTTGCCTATTGGATGCTACAACCGCCAAGTATAAAGAAGGAGGTTGGAGCATTCAGAAAGACCGATCCAGAAATCGAGCATATCAAAGACTGCTTAGGGTTTTCTGGTGAATTGGTGAGTGTTTGTAAGGGTTAGAGAGTTTTCTGTTTTGGTTCACTTGAGCAAGAAAGAGTCTGTTCTGTCGTGAACAAAACAAGTGAGGTTAGGATATCTTGGATAGACTAAGAATCGTTTGCGGACAATCTACATGGGTAGAGTTGTGTAATTGCCAAGAATTAAGTGTGATTTGTAGTAATCAATTTAACAAGATTCTAGTTAATAAAAGATATCGTTTGTGAAGTTTTGTTTTCTGTCGAGTTTCTACACTAACAGTGTTAAAACTTTTTTTTATGTTTTTCTAAAAATAATATTACTCATTGTGTAATATTTTTTATTTGTTTTCTTAAACAAACGAGTGTAAACAAAAAAATTGCTTAAATACCATAATTTGATGTTTTTGTTCTAAAATTATTATTATTAATTTTTTTTTTTAAATTAACAAAATTATCATGTAAAATTACTTGTTTAATCTAAATAATCTATCGATACAATTAAAATAATATATTCAGATTTTCATATCCTAATTTTGGTTCAAAAGTGTGACAATTTTGAAAATTGTCCATGCAGAAAATGTCAGGTTTGACTACAATTAACACATCACCTAGGCTAGTTATACTAGGTGAAAACCAAAAGAAATTAGGCCAATCGATTTAGTTTACAATAAATTTTTGAAAAAGCTTATTCGTCTCTAGATGTTTATAAAATTAGTCATTTTTTCTTTTTAAGGCGATATATGCCAAACCAGAAAACAAAGAAAAAAAAATTGTCTAATTCCAACCATGAAATTTTATTTATGTTTAGATACATACGAAATTTGAATTTATTTTAGTTGTTGTTAAATAAAAGTTAAGTGTCAAAAATTCTTTTCTATTGTGAATTTTTCAATTGATTTCCATCCAAAATTAAATTTGGAAAATTAATCAATTATTTTATTACTAAACTGTCGATAAACCAAATTTTATTCGATTTTGACCTGTTTTTGATCTGTTTTTGACTCTATGTTGATTCGTTTTAACCCGGTTAAAAACTCCCAAATCGCACTCCACTCCCATAAACTAGCTAAAGATTGTAAGGTAAAACGTTTTTATTAGCATATAAAAATCGGGTCAAAATTGGATAAAAATCAGATAAAAATTCGCTCAAAATATATTAAAAATCTAGTTCAAAATCAGGTAAAACAGAATCAAAATCCGGTCAAGATGGGGTACAAATCGGGTCAAAAATTGAATCAAATCTGATCAAAATGGGATATAAATCGGGTCAAAAAAGTCAAAATCGGGTGAAAATCGGTTTTGTCATCGGTTAAGTAATAATAATTGGTTAATCTCTTAAATTTAATTTCGAGTGAAAATAGTTTGAAAGTTTCAGATTAGAAGAGAATTCGATATTTAACTTATGTTTGATGACAATTAGAAAAAGGTATAAATTTCATGTGTATCAGCAAAGATATACAATTTTATCGTGTGAAATTAAACAGTTTTCTTAAAAAAAGGCAAAAAATAGAAAATCAAAAAGTCGGAGAGAAAAAACAGAGAAAATTCACTACTTGTTTTTGCTATTTCATTAGTGTTATTTATCTCTTTCTATACTGGTCGCGAAAATAAGGTATTGTGCAATTGGTTTCTCCACTAATAGATTTTGAAAGGACCGACTCCTACAAGATGTACTTTAAGAGGACAAGGAAACTCGTTAAATCAGTTGTGTTATTAGGTTCTTGTTAAATTCATACCTTTGAATGATCAGTTTTAATTAATATAAGCAATCGTACATTAAAAATCTGATAACTATGACCATCCTCCCATTCTTTACAAATATAAGAGGAGAAACAAAGCTAAACAAGGTCCAGGATGAAACAAATCAGCAACAACTCAGCTGCACACTTAGAGTACATGGGCTTTAGTAAGTCGCGTTGGAACAACCATACGTTAAGTTAATTCACCTAAGGCACATGATCCTAAAAAGATCACCTGGATAGAAGTTTGTTGGTAAAAAATTCCTAGATATGTAACAGGTAAGGATTAAAAAAGGACATCTTTTGGATATTGAGATTTGGAGAAAAATATAAAAAAGATTTATTTTTGTCACGAATTTATACGAATAAACATATTTTAATCCGTATTTTTTTGGCTTTTGTAGAAGTTATATAAATTATGTTTTTCTTCCGTAAACTATATAAACTTTATAAATTATTCCAATTACAAAAATTCTGTTAATGTTTATACGTTAAATTGTTACTAAACCTTATTTTATTTTGAAAATCCGGTTTTAATTTCAAAATAAACCCAAGTTAAAACTAGATTTTTGAATTAGAACCAAATTTAATAGCTATTTAACGTGTAGACATTAATAGAATTTTTACAATTAGAATAATTTATGAAGTTTGTGTAATTTATGAAAGAAAAATACAGTTTATGTAGTTAAAAAGACCCAAAAAATACGGGTGGGAATAAGTTTAGTCGCATAAGTTTGTGTAGTTGACGGAAGTAAAGGGTGAAACTCCATTAAACCTTCTCTCTATCTTGTACTCATCTTTCTCATTAATAAAGTACCAAGTATTATTCAGTAGTTAAACGTTCCTTCGTAAATACAAAATACAACCTATCATTTTGGTATCAGAGCCGTCGGTTTGCTACGAAGAAAATGTCGCCAAAGAAAGATGATGGGTCCCTAGAAAAAGCGGTTGCTGAGCTCCAACGTGACATCGAGAAGATCTTCTCTCTAGACCAGGTGGATCACGAAATGAAGGCACAAATGGGTAAGTTTAGTATATTGGATAAGCTTGAGGAAAGATTCGGGCACAAGACAATAAATGGCGAGAAAATAGAACACTCCCGTCGACTCGCAAAACCCTAGAGTGATCACAGACCATATGGAGGTTTTTCATCAAGGTTTTCACGTGAGCCATTGGAAGTAGAATCTACCCAGCTTCTAAGCCCAAGATCCGAAACGACACAACAAACCACTAACTTGGAGAATTTTTGACGGGGAAAATAAGGTGACGAGGGTCGAGCAGTACTTTGAACTGGGCAACTTCAGCAAGGTAGAGAAGCTCCAAGCAGGAAAAATGTGCTTTGATGGAGGAGCTCTTCTCTGGTATCGGTGGGAAAAGGACTAAAATCCTTTCCTCTCGTGGAAACAAATGAAACAACGAGTGTTCAAAATTATTTCAGAGATGCTCGGCTGCACACCCATTGAAAAGCTTCTCATGCTACGGTAGGAGGAATTGGCAAAGCGTTATTACCAAGATTTTATCGCTCTTGCCGCTAATGCCCCTGCCTTATCGGAGCAAGTGCTGGAGATGGCCTTCATGAACGAGTTGAAACCAAAAACTAGAACATGAGTAAAAATGTTTGAATCCAAGAATTTAAAAAGAATGATGAGTCTCGCAAAAAAAGTCGAACACTGGACAAAAATGGAGGATTTGGCTTCAAAAATGGTTGCACAAGGAACACGAAGGACAATGAGGTTGGACAGTAGAAGAATCGCAACACATATGTCACTAGGGGACCATAGCCACACGATCACGTCAACCTTGAGTAATTCGCCCAATTCTTCTAGCCCAAAATTTCTACAATTGGGTTGATATATATTGGATTGTAAGGAGCATCACACAACTCAGTTACGACATGGTCTTCGTTTTCTTAGAGCACATCAAATTGGCCAAAGGATTCATGGCGAGAACCTTACAGCTGTCTCACGGATGCAAAAAAAAACGAGAAAAGAAAGTGAGAGGTGTGTGCTTCAAATGCGATGAGCGATGGTACTCCGCTCATCAATGTCGTTCCAAGGAGCTTCGGTGCTTCTCATCCAAGAGGATGACACCAAACTAGAGGTTATAGACGATCCTAACGGTGAACAAGGGGAAGACAAGAACGCAATAATTGAGCTAACAGAGTTACCGTTGAATTCCATGGTAGGAATTTCATCGTCCGGAACGATGAAAATTCGAGGCTCGATCCAAAATGATGACATAATCCTCATGCATCTCAAAGGCCATGATGAAGTAGCTCTCCCTACAGATAACAACAACAACTGGCTACAAAATGGTTATGGGTACCGGATTGGCTGTGTGAAGTGAAGGACTATGCTTCGACATTAAAATTAAGCTTCTCTAGGGCATGATCAAAGTGAGATTTCTACCATTATAACTCGGTACGGTTGACGTTATCCTCGAGGTTTAGTGGTTCGACACGCTCGGTGATGTTTCAATTGGAAGGAGCAAATTATGTAGTTTCAACTTGATGGTACACCCATCATCTTATGTGGCGATTCAAACCTCTGTAACGTGTTGGTTTCATTAAAGGTGTTGATAAAAGCCCTACATCAAGGATGCAAGAGAAGGAGTATCGAGTACAATGGTCTTCAAACCATAAGTCCTTCCTAAAAGGCAGAGTCAAACGTGGCGTTTGCTGACCTGTTAGATGAATTTCACCTAGTGTTCGATGAACCGCAAGGCCTATCACCTTCTAGAGATAAGAAACATTCTATTATAATTAAACAAGATGCGACACCCGTAAATGTTCGACCATTTTGTTACAAGCAAGTGTAGAAGGCCGAGATCGAGTAATAGATAGCGGTAATGCTTGTGGCTGGATTTATTTGGGAAAGCAACAATTCATTTTCTGTCTTCGTCTTATTGGTCAGAAAGAAAGACAGTAGTTGACTATTCTATATTGATTATCGAGCTATAACAAAGCAACGGTTTCAGATAACTAGCCGATCTCCATGATCGATCAGCAGCTAGACGAGTTAGAGGGAGCACAATCTTCTCGAAGCTTGATTGGATCTCCGACTATCATCAAATATTGGATAAAGCAAAGGACGTGCAGAAGACGACATTTTGAACCCATGACATACACTATGAATTTTTGGTCATGCCCTTCGGTTGACAAAGACTCTAACTAGTTTTTAGTCACTCATGAACGAGGTTTTTCGTCCCTTTCTCTGCAAGTTTGTCCTCATCTTCTTTGATGACATCTTGGTCTACAACAAGACCACAATCGAGCACCTTCCTCTCCTTTGGGAAGTTCTACAGCTCCTGCAACGTCACCAGTTGTTCGCTAACCTCAAAGTGCAAGTTTGGCTGTTCTCAAATTGATTATTTGGGCCATATCATATCAGCTCGCGGGGTAGCTGTGGATCCGACTAAGATTTGTGCTAGGGTCGATCGCCCGATTCCACGGAACTTACGCGATTTGAGGGCATTTCTTGGGTTGACAAGCTATTACTGGCATTTCTTCCAGGGCTATGGCCCCATCGGCCGACCTTTTACCGATCAACTTAAGAAGAAGAAATATTCCTGGACTGGTTTCGCCACAACGACATTCACACGGCTCAAGAAGCAATGACGGAGGTTCATGTTTTAGCTCTTCCTGACTTTGGTGAGAATTTTATTATGAAATATGATGCCTCTGATTTTGGATTGGGAGTCGTCCTTATGCAGAAACAATATCCCATCGCTTACTTCAATCAAGCATTGTCAAAATAGCAACGTCACAAGTCGATATATGAACAAAAGCTTATGGTGATAGTTTGCGGTACGCATCGATTAGAAGAGTATGCGGTGTTTTTCGAATAGCAGGATATCAACTTGGAGTACTAACGCTAGCTCATGAAATTGCTCTGGTTTGACTATAAAATTCAATATAAATCGGGCTTAGAGAATAAGGCAGTAGATGCCGTGTTTGTCTCACAAGGAAGAGACAACCGAGTTTTTGGCATTATCCATGCTCGTTGTCATTCAACTTGAAAAAATATACAGTGAGGTTGATTTCGACAGCACGCTCCACTCCATTATCAAAGATTTACGCCGTGATGCATCTTCTCATCTAAATTTTGTGTTGGTTCAAGGACGATTCTTATAACGAGGATGGTTAGTTCTTTCTAAACAGTCTTGCTTCATAAAATTCATACTTAAGGATCTTCACGATGGAAAAATGGGTGGACACCCGCGGTGTTAAAGACACAAAAACGAATGATGTCATGGAGTTATAGCATAAGAGACTCAGTCACATGAGTGAAAGAGGACACCCGCACTTGTGTGAACCTGTGAGAAAAATATAAAAACGATGGCAGCAATAACTCACAGCAAAAAAAATAAATGACACCATAAATTTTTTATGTGGAAAATCTCCTTGATGTGAGAAGGAAAAACCAGGGGAACGTAGTCCACTAAAAATCTACTATATGAAATGAATATGAGTTATAATCACCTCAGAAATTATTTTACTGGTCTAACGTGATTATCGATATCTGGCGATACGTGGTACCTTGCACGATTTGGCAACAATACAAATACCTGAGGCTGACTTGCGAATGACCTTTTACAGTCACATAAGAATGTTAAAATGGGTATACCCATCCCATATAAAATCCATCCCATTTAAAATCCAAATTCTATAAAACCTATTTTTTATAAATATCTAATAAGGTTACCCATTTCTAACTACAATTGAGGCGATCTATATATAGATTTCAACGATGTAATTAACGATAGATCAAATTCGTTGCAAATATCTGACACTAATGAAAATAGTTTTTATAGTGTCTTCTTTATCCTTTCGTATCCTAGTATGTATTGAAAGTCGGTAAAAATGTGTCATTAAGTTTTTGTTAAACTCATAAATTGTATTCGAATTTAGTAGTAAACAATCGTAATCGTAGATCAACATTCTAAGAAAAATTAATTAATTTTTTAGTAATTATATCAAAACGGGAACTCCATAAAAAAAATCAAAACACAAAGTTGACCAGAAGATAACACAAATATTCCAATGCTGAATTCAAATGTTGTGACTCCGTGACACACGACTGTTGAAAATCGTGAACTCTGTTTATTTTTTCCGTTTTATGTATCTGTCAAAATTCACAGTTTTGTATGTAGTTTTGTCTATATTTTAGATTATTGTTTTAAGGATTTACTTCTGAAAACTACACGAATTTATACGAATAAACTTATTTTCATCTGTACTTTTTGGGTTTTTTATAAATTACATAAACTATGTTTTTCTTCCGTAAACTACATAAACTTCATAAATTATTCCAATTACAAAAATTTTGTTAATGTTTACATGTTAAATTGTTACTAAACCTTGTTTTACTTCGAAAACCTAGTTTTAATTTCAAAATAAAACCAAATTAAAACTAGATTTTCGAATTAGAACCAGATTTAATAGTTATTTAACGCATAAACATTAATAGAATTTCTGCAATTAAAAGAATTTATGAAGTTTATGTAATTTATGAAAGAAAAATACAGTTTATGTAGTTAAAGGAAGACCCACAAAGTACATGTGGAAATAGGTTTAATCGCATAAGTTTGTGTAGTTGACGGAAATAAACCCTTGTTTTAACGATCAGACCAAAACATTCATCCACAACTCATTTAACTATCAAAATCTGTTTTTTTATCAATCTTTCATAAATCAAGAGTTAAAATTATTGATGGACAAAATTGTCGAGCTGAACCAAATCTAGATTTTAATAAAACTGAATTAACTAAAATTATCATTAACTGTTTACAAAATAGATATTAAAAACGTGGATTATTAGTTGTATCAGCTCTAAATCATATTAAAATTGTATACTTCAATTCTACTTTTCCTCGGACGAAGATGTTAAATTTTCGTATGAATATATTGGATTATTATTCTGCTCCATTATGGTTCAATGACAAAAAACACAAAATTTATAATATTAATCCAAAATTAGTTGATTAATTTTGTTTTATTATTATTTATCTCTAAAATAGAAGTAAACCAAAATATATTTTAATTATAACTTTGTAAAATAAAAAGAAATAAACAAAACCGATGATTTAGTTCTGTATAAATTTTACTTTCGAAAAATGGAAAAGTTCAAAAACCAAAAAATTAAAACCAAATAACCTTATATTGCCCATTCTAGATGAAACTGAAATCAAATATATTTTTTCAAAAGTATTCCCTTTTTAGAGCAACAAGAGAGAAAAATAAAATAAAAATTTGCCCAAGCACTAAGACAATTAATAATACTATGTAATAGAATATCTGCTTTCACTTTTCATCTCTTTTTTTGTATGATAAGTGAATGTTGTATGATAAGTGAATGTTGTGTCATTGCCACCCCACAACCTCCCACCATAATATAAAGAGAGAACTTTTTTTACAAAATATAGAGATTGAATGTGATTTTACAAAAAAACACATGTATGATTGACATTTGTCCTCTTTGTCGTTTTGTAATTTAGAAAGAGGAATCCATATATGTAGGCTTGTCATTGTATTTACCCGAGAATCCCGCCCTATTTGACCCGCTGCGAGACGGGTGTGGATCAAATAAAAAAAATTTTCATATGTGGAACGGGTGCAAATCGAGCATTGGTTAGAGAAAAATAGGTGCGGATTGAAACTTTTTAATTTATGTATTACCGAGCACCCACAAATTTTGGGCTCAAACTAATTAATTAAATTGAGCTCCAAACTAATTTAGGTACAAACTAATTTAAACCAAATAAACTAAATTTATTAAATATTTTAATTAAATTATTTAAATATTTTTAGAAACTTTAATTAAATTTATTAAATAATTGGACTTAAAGAAATTTATTAAATATTTTAGTTTAATTAAATTTATTAAATATTTTTAAAAAGTTTAACTAAATTTACTAAATATTTTAGTTGAATTAATTTATTAAATTTATTAAATATTTTAGTTTAATTAAATTTATTAAATAGTTTTAACTTTTTTTTAAAAAAATGAAGCAGGTCACCCGGTTAATCTGCAGACCCGTTTGATTAATGTGGAGTGGGTGCGAATATGAAAAAATTAATTCACGAATTTCGTAGATAAGAAAAATTTATAAAAAAAAATCCGAAACCTGCCGAAGGATTGAGAGCCTTACATATATGTGAATGTGTATGTGCACGCAACTTGTAACCGAAAGAAAAATTCAATGATAAGTCCTTTTCTCTATCACAAAGCAAAGAACATGTGTTTTGTGTGACGTTTTGCTGCACAAGAAACTGTTGTGTGGCTCCACACTTTAAACACCACACCGTAGGATCCAAAAACATTAAAGACATATTGTTTTGAAGATGTTGAAGGGGCTGTCTCTTCAGCTAGACAGGTCATTGACATTACAATGAGAAACCAACAACTATCAATTGAACTCTTTTCTCTAGAGGCCTCTGAGATCTGCACGCCTCTACATTGCCACTTGATACTTTATTGGATTTTTTTTTTACTTTGAATGTATTTCAAATTGAAATATGATATTTGTTACTTGTATCGATCATGGGGTTTAACATTGTATTAACAGAAAATCCAAACTATTCTAGAGGAACATTTTTGTTCTTCTGAATAACTAATATAATTTATATAGTTAGTCTAAGACATTATCTTATTAGATACATGGATTGGAAACATTCCTAAACTGAAATAAACTCTTAATTGTATTTTTATTTTGTATTTCGTGTAAAATTAGTGACAGATGCACAAAAGAGGTGGAGGCACTTACCCTGAATAAGACATAACTAGATTTATATCCACGCTATGAGTATAAAAATATTCGTAAATTATATAATATTATTTATTAGTAAATTTAAATTAGATATTTATATAATTTTAATTCTTATTTATAATTATTTTAGTATCATTTTTTATATATGTAAATTAAAAAATAAAAATAATTATTTTTTACAAATTTAATAATATTGTTTAGTTAGTTTAATAAAATATATTGATTATCTAACCAAATCAATAATAATAGTATATATTATAATTATTATAGTAATTTAAACTCATTTATATATTTGTTTGAAACTCATTATGGTGATAACACGTATGGATGATATTTCTGTTAATAACACGTTAAAATAATATTATTTTCTTAAAATATTTTTTAAATAATATATTAGGAATTGATATAATTTTGAAAAATAAAATGTATTGTCTTCATTCCAAATATTTATGTCTCTATTTATTTTGCTTTTCGATCTTGCTCCCTATCTTTTTTTAGCTTCCTTAGTGATTTTCTTATGTTTGTCAGCCATAGGAATTTTGCGGCTGCGGCTGCGGTAACGAGATATTATTGTTCGTTTAGATATTATATCTATCTGCAACATACGCAGCGGTCAAACGTGCATTATGCGTCGTAATTTTTTCGACCGCTGATTAAAACATCGGTGCGACTTTCAGCGATCAATCGCAATCGCCGGCAACAAACAAACGAACAACATATACCGCAGTCGTAACTGTAGTGTTGACCGAAGTCGCAGTTGTAGCCGCAGTAGTAAGCGCAGCCACAGTCACTTACGTTGAACAAATGAACAAAACTATAGTACAACCTTATGAACCATAAGATAAATGGTCAAGGAGGATGGGTGAAGGTCATGCATAACATCATAAATGTGCATACTCCTAGGAAAACTATTATATCAACATGTTTCTTGTATTGATTAGGATTTATGTACTCATGTGGTCGGGTTTGATCTCAAACAAAACAAATTCATGGTGACGGCACTTAATATTAATACAAAAAATTGGTTTTTATTATAAAAGTAGTTTTAATACAATGACAAATAAAAATAAACTGATTTTTAAAAATTTTCGGTTCAAATTTTTTTAATAACATAATTTTTAAAAAAATTAAACGATCTATTTTTTATTATAAAACAATTTATTTTTTATAGAATAAAATGGGTCATTATTTTTTTTTTGTACCCATCTTAAATTTAGAATCGGTTCTGACACGTAGAAATGATCTTATTAAATGTAAAAGCGTATTTGATTTGACATCGCAAAACGTGTTCGATTTGACACAGGAGGTCCTTGAGTACATTCACGTGGCTTTTTACTGTTCATCCTTCATCCTCACGAAATTAGTACTATTTCTCTATCATAAATGATTTTTACAAAAAGTATGGATAGTGATGTAAGATCAAGATTGATCTTAAACGCCGTATTGACAGTTCCTTACAATTAGCCGAACGGGATTCTTTGTTAAGTGGAGAAAGTGGGTTTGTGTGGTACTAAAGTACCTGGCCGAGAAGCTCTCTTTAGTTTAGCAAGGTCAAAAGAATTTTTGAACGGATAAAGGCTAGTTCACGAGTTGCAAGAAGCATGTAAGAGTCGAGGTTCTTAAGAGCAACCGGGGTAGTCGCATAATTGCTTTGAGAGGCAAGAACTTAGAGAGACGAAAATGGGTTTCTTTAATGATTAGATAAACACTATCCTTAATATATTATTTAAGAAATTTTTTAACAAAACAACTTTATTTTAACATGTTAATAACAAAAATACAATTCTAACATGTTAACCCCATATCGAATTTCAAATTAAATATATAAAAAGGTTTAAGTTATTAAAATAATTACAATACATGTCACTTATATTAATTTAGTTAGATAATAAATATATTTGATTCAACTAACCAAAAAATACTATTACATTTGCAAAAACAATAATTTTTATTTCTTTTTATATGTTAATTTATAAATAATTTCAAATAAATATAAATAGATTTAAGTTAGTACCGTAATCCCTAATATATTATTTGAGAAATATTTTTAAAAAATAACTTTACTCTGACGTGTTATTAAGAGAAATATCATGCTGACGTGTTACCACTATAATAAATTTTAAATAAATATATAAATGAGCTTAATTTATTATAATAATTACAATATATGTCATTGTATTAATTTGGATAGAGAATTAATATATTTCATTAAACTAACCAAAAAATACTATTAAATTCGTAAAAATAATTATTTTTATTTTCTTGATTTATATATACAAAAATTAATGTTAAAATTAATTTCAAATAAAAATAAAAATTATATAAATATTTAATTTATATTTACTAATAAAATATAATTTACGAATATTTTTTCCCACGTATTACTTACGTGGGTATAAATCTAGTTGAGTATAATATCGCATAGGGAACTTTATTAAATAGCTCGCCGACCTTGATTTTTTTTTAATCAAAAATGGAAAAAATGAAAAATATATAATTGTGATTCAGCATAAATATTCTCCTAATAAATATTTAAGAACCTAAACTCTGATTAGAACTCTATTAGTATCTGCAAAGAAAAAAAGTATTAGAATATATTAAATGTTATACCTCATTGACATCTATAAATATGGCAAGTTTAATTTGCGTGTCAAAGAATAGTTTGTTTCATGTGAGAAAGAAATGCATATGAGTCAAGTATCATTTCATCAAGAATATAGATGGAGAAATAGAGGTCTGAAGATTCACATGAGTCGAATCTGGCTGGTATGTTTACAAAATAACTCTAGTGAGCAAATTAAATTCAGCTTTTGACTTTCTCAGAATTATTCCAGCTAAAAGCAAGTTTGAGTTTGGCTTAACGGTAAAAGTTCATGATGTAAGATTGAGTATTACTTTTACAAGTGGTACGGCCGTGATTCGCAAAACCGATAATCTTTCTTGGCTAAAGCGGGTAAGAGAAATAAAAGTAGAGTGTTTTGATCGAATCACACAATTAAAGGTGAACCAAAGGAGTTTGAATATCTCAAATTAACTTGGCCATGGCTTCAATAGAAATGAAGTAAATCAAACACTTAGTTTATAAAGAACAAGAACAAGATTCAAATACAATAGTTTGAAAAAAAAAACACTTTGTATTCAACTTTTTATTTCAGTGGAGGTGTGAGTTTACAACGAGGTCATGTTGAGGTTATATACTAATCATAGCAACGGTCTTAAAGTATAAAAAGAGAAAAAGAAATCGTACATTTAAAATATACGGTCATTGGCCATTAATACCTAGTTTAGCCAACATGAAAAATGTAGATACTTTATTTTGAAAGTTTATGGGCAAATATAAGGTGTTTATATACATCTTGGATGGTTTGTCTTCAATACGTGCCCAAAGTTGCAAAGAATAGAAATGTTGCAATTTAAACACATTAAGTGTACTTCAGTCCACATATGACAAGTGTTGGAGAAGAAAGATCCGCATGATCCTATAGTAGCTGGTGCATGATAGATTGATTTTTGGACTTTATTAGGGCCTTAATAATCTCTTCTATACGTCATGTTTTGGTTTGCAAATGATAAAATCGCTCGGTTTTATTTCTTCTTAGGGCTGATGTGTTCTTTGTGTTTTTTATTTCTTCTTCATCTTTTTTGAATTGAATCGAGATACCGAGTGAAAGAGAGTTCGGGTGGATTCGGTTTCATGTGTGATCAAAATTTGGGTTATGCGATCCCCGCGCAACCATTTATTTAACAAAACTATATGTTTATAACAATGAAATCTTGTTCATCGAGTTTAATGATTAAATGAATGTACTTAAAATTTTCTTATTAAGGTATACTAGATTTATACCTGTATTGAAAAAATATTCGTAAATTATATAATATTATTAATGAATATAAATTAAATATTTATATAATGTTAACTATTATTTAAAATTATTTTTAATATTGATTTTTGTATATGTAAATTAAAGAAATAAAAATAATTTTTTATAAATTTAATCATATTTTTTGGTTAGTTTAATAATATATTGATTGTCTAACCAAATTAATAACAATGACATACACTGTAATTATTTTTTAACTTAAGACCAGTTATATATTTATTTAAAATTCAATATGACGATTATACGTCAATAACACGCTAGCATAAGACTGTTTTCTTAAAATGTTTTTCAAATAATATATTAGAGATTTAAATTATTTATTAACTACTTATATAATTATATTTAGTCAATAAACATGTTTACAAACCAAACATTCAAAAGTATGGAATTCGACTTGATCATATGAAAAAATTTAAATTTTCATATAAAATTTATATTGGGCAATTATGTGTGTCCGTTGTTGCCCATGTGACAAAAAAAAAGAATAGTGACATTAAATCAAAAATTAGACATAATATTAACATATTTTTAAAAGATTTAAACTATACTAAAAACCTTTTTTTTTTGCTTTTTTCTAGTTTGCTTACAATAAGTTTTCACGAATTCAAACTTAATATTTCTTTTCAAAATAATTATAGATTAATAATTCTTGTAAACCGTTGACAAGAAAAAAAAAACCATGAGACATTCCATGTATAACTTGGTTTGACGAATTTGATAATTAGTTATAATACAACATATAGAATACAAAACATTAATTTTGTTTACCTTATATATTAAGTTTTTCGAAAAACATATAAAAAAACGGTTAGAACCGAATTTATATTTTATTAAACTTTCACACAAATTCTTTAATATATTCTTTGAATAATTTTCTAAATATTTTTTTTTCTGAATGATTTTAAATATCTCTTTTACATCAAGATTTTCCATCTTTTATAATATAATCCGCAATTAATTCTACATATAAAATTAAATGCAGATTTGGTGTTTACAACGTAACTAATTGTTGATGATTACAATAGTGATTATTATCTATTACAAAGTAATTAATTCTTTTGATCGTTATATAATTAAAATAATCGGTTTGACTTATTTTTGGTGCACCTTGGTCCGGCCAGTGGATTCGGATTTTGGGATTAAATCCGGTGCCTACAGCAACGTAAAACGTTATAAAATCATGTGTAAATTTTCATCTATAATTCAGAAATTTTATGATCATATTAAAATTTTAAAATATTGTAGTTTCAATATATTTTGCTTGAGTAAAAAAATAATTTTGGATCCACCTCTGGTGTAGATAATTGAAGACTAGTTAAATTTTGTAAACTGTGTGAAAATGTTGAATTAACTAATTAAAAGTCAAATGTATGTTTGAGAGAGACATTTATGTAAATTAAAATAAAAGGTGTTTCCTGAGTTCAAAACCCAAAGAAGGAATGTGCAAACTTTTGGTCTCTATGTTTCAGTTCAAAAGTGAATGAAGGTTCCTGGCACCGAGCATGTGTGTGAAATAACTGAGATATTTAATATAGAAATTTAATATAGAAATATTTTAAACCTTTTATAAATGAACGTTCGATAAAATAATAATTTTTTGGTTCCGCGTTAGATGAATCTAAAAAATCGATAATATAATAAAAAATAAATTAGAAACTTTTATGTAATTTTATGCTTCATAATATACTTAATTCAATTCACTAAAATATGACTATAATGTTATTTTTAAAATAAATATTTAATTCTTCTTATTACATTGTAAATTCATAATAAAAGAATAATTTTCTAAAATAACACGTTTTTAAGTTTTTGTTCCAAATTTAACATTATAAACTTAAAATTTTAAAATACCATAAATTATTTTCTGAAAATATATATATTTATCATAAATAATTACAAATATAACTAACATATTATATTTGGATTCTTTTCCAATATAAGATTTAATTTTTGGGCGATTTGCAAAAATGACGTTAAACATTTATCCAATTGCAAGTTTAACCTTTTTAAATTTATTTTTGCAAAACTAATTTTTATCTCTTTTTTATTCTTCAACAATAATTCTATTTACAACTTTTGCCATTATCTTATAATTAATTTTTAAAAAAAATACAAAACACCATTATGAACAAACTTTTCAAAAATATTATGAAAATGTCATCTATTTTATTGCACACAAACACCATTATTGTAGTTGTTAAGAACTCTTAATGTCATCGACACACCCACCATTTAATTGTATTCTTTCATCAAATCTCAATCGTCTCAACCTCTTTCATTTTCTTTTACATTTTTTTCCAATTTCTCTCCTTACACTATCTTCAAAAGCTTTCAGCTTTACAAAAGATCATCATTATCCATTAAAAGCTTCTAGAAGTCTATATCGGTCATCCTTGAAGTCGCTCAACTTAAAAATCAAGATCCAAAATTAGTTTCGTGTTTTGGCTATGATTTTCTTGTTCCATATCATAGACTTCTCGAGAAATGTGTTTTGTATTTCATTATCAAAGCAGATTTTTCGAAAAGTTTGTTTTGTCAATAAAAAACTGTTTTGATGACAAAAAAGTTAGTTTTCTGCAATTGACCATTAATTTTTTTCAAAGCAGACTTTTCGAGAAGTCTACTTTAACCGGAATAAATCTCGTAGACTTCTCGAGAAGTTTGCTTTGGTGACAAAAAATGTTAGTTTTCTGCAATTGACCATGAATTTTTTTCAAAAGCAGGCTTCTCGAGAAGTGTATTTTGATCGGAATAAATCTTACATATTTCTCGAGAAATTTGCTTCAGTGACAAAAAGGTTTATACCGGACAAAGTAGACTTCTCGAGAAATCTGTTTTGGAAAAAAATTCATAGTCAGTTACAGAAAACTAACTTTTTTGTCATCAAAATACACTTCTCGAGAAATATGCGAGATTTATTCCGATCAAAACAGACTTCTTGAGAAGTCTGTTTTGGAAAAAATTCATGATCAATTATAGAAAATTAACCTTTTTGTCACCAAATCAGACTTCTCGAGAAGTGTACGATATTTATTCTCATCAAAGCAAAATTCTCAAGAAATATGTTTTGGTAAACATTCATGGTCAACTCTAGAAAACTAACCTTTTGTGACCAAAGCAGACTTCTCGAGAAGTCTGCGAGATTTATTCCGATTAAAGCAGACTCCAAAGAAGTGTGCTTTGGAAAATTAAAATTCGAGGTCAATTACAAAAAAGTAACCTATTTTATCACCAAAGCAGACTTCTAGAGAAGTATGTGAGATTTATTCTGATCAAAGCAAACTTCTCGAGAAGTCTGTTTCTTAAATAAAATACACATCACACTTCTCAAGAAGTTTGCTTTGTAAATAAAATTCAAAGCAGATTTCTCGAGAAGTCTGCTTTGTAAATAAAATACAAAGCAAACTTCTTGATAAGTATGTTTTGTAAATAAAATTCAAAACAGACTTTTTGAGAAATATGTTTTGTTTCTGATTACCGAAGCAGACTTGTTGAGAAATCTGTTTTGATCCCAAAAAAACGTAATTGAAATTTCTAAAATAGTTTTAGTCAAAAGGAGTGTTTTGTAATTTTTTTACCCTCATGAATTCGTTTTGCAACAATTTTTTCATGGAGATTAAACTTGCATTTAGAGGCAAGTTTTAGATCATTTTAAATAATTTTCCCTTAATTTTTCCTTATTTAAAAAAGTTATAAAGAATTTTAATATTAAATTTTTGCTATTTTTAGAAATTTAAACTAATGATAATATATTTGGAATAAAAATTTAAAAAGTGCTATTTATGTAAATATTTTTCTCGGTTACATACAAACTGTATAGATTTATAGATAAAAACTGTATATATTTTTATTAAGTGTAACTATTTTTAAAGACATTGTCTTTAAGTTTTTCATCAGTATTAGTATTCATGATATCTTTAAACTTTTTACTTATTACATGTATTTTTTTACATGAATAATCTACTAGATTGTTGACATACTTTATATTGTGATATACGAATTACTAAAATTGACTTAAATTTTTTTTTCAAATGCAAAACTAATTTTTATGAAAATAATTTTGCAAAACTAACTAATAAATATAGAGAAATTACAAAACTCTTCTTTTGACATAAAAATAATATAAAAATGTCAATTATGTTACATTTCTTGCGAAGTCTGTAACGTCCCGAGAAGTATGCGTTATTTTTTTGGGATGAAGCATATTTATCTAAAAGTATGATTTGTTAAACAGAAACAAAACAGACTTGTCAATAAGTCTGCTCTGTAATTTCACGGCACACTTCTCGAAAAATCTGCACAAACCATAGACTTTTTTGAAAGTATGCACAAATCAAAATTTAACCCATCAGTCAAAGGACACTTTTCGGAAAGTGTGTTTTGTATATAAAATACAAAACAGACTTCACCGGAAGTCTACTGTGTAAACAAAATATAAAGTAAACTGCATGAGAAGTCTGCACAAACTAAAATTTCACCAAACCGAAATTTTAGTTTAACCGAACCGGAATTACAAAGCAGACTTTTCGGAAAGTCTTCTTTGAAACAAAATATAAAGCAGACTTCTCAAGAAGTCTCATTTGTAACGAAAATACAAAGTATACTTCCCAAAAAATCTCATTTATAACAAAAAATACAAAGCAGCTTTGGAATTTCAGTTTGGTTAAATTAAAATTTCATCAAACTAAAATTTTAATTTAACATAACCAAAATTACAAAGCAGAATTCATGGGAAGTCTACACAAACCAGAAATTTGAACATATCGTAACTTAGATTTAAATCTTATTTTTTATAAAAAATTTTGAATATTTAGTAAAGATTATTATTTAGGATTTCACAAACTTTTCAAAAAATCTGCCGTAAATTTAATAAAGCAGAATTCTTCTACAAATCTGCACAAACCATAAGTTTATTCAACTAAACCGGTTTCATTCAATTTATAGTTTAAGATTGTGCATACTTCTCGAAAAATCTGCACAAACCAAAATTTAACCTACCGGTCAAAGCAAACTTTTCAAAAAGTGTGCTTTGTAGATAAATTACAAAGCAGACTTCACCGGAAATCTACTGTGTGAAGAAAATACAAAGAAAACTGCATGAAAAGTCTGCACAAACTAAAATTTCACCAAACCGAAATTTTAGTTTAACCGAACGGGAATTACAAAGTAGACTTTTTGGAAAGTTTACTTTAAAAACAAAATACGAAACAGACTTCCCAATGAATATGATTTGTAACAAGAATACAAAAGAAATTTCTCGAAAAACTCTGCTTTGTAACGAAAATACAAAGCAGACTTCTATGCATGTGTGCTTTGGAATTGTGGTTTGGTTAAATTAAAATTTCATTAAACTAAAATTTTAGTTTAACATAACCAAAATTACAAAGGAAAATTTATGGGAATTCAACTTTATATTTTGGATACAAAGCAGATTTCTCTATAAGTCTACACAAACCGGAAATTTAAAAAAATCGTAACTTAAGTTTAACATAACCAAATTTACAGTTTTTAATCTAACCAAATTTTACTCCCAGTATATAAAGAAGGTAACCCTAAAATTTTACCATAATTTTGTCTTAAAAAATTGGGAACCTCCATCCTCAAAAAAATGATTACAAGGTAAATATTTTCTTCTTCTCTCTTTTCTCTTCTTCTTTTCTTCTATGTTCTTTCTCATGTTCTTATTTTGTAGATCTGGAAAAAAAGTCATGAGATATGAAAAAATAAGTTTTTTTTTTAGATGATTTTTTTGTGGTTTTGAATATCTCTATTGTTTAGATGTTTTGTTATTTTTTAAACATTTTTTAATTAAAGTCAAGAGATCTAAAAACGTAATTTGTTGTTTTTACTAGTTTTTAAGTTTTTCGTAGTTTTGGAGATTTTTGTTGTTTTCCTAATCTTTTTTTCATATTCTTATCTTATTGTTGTAGATATGGAAATTTAGTTAAAAGATTTGCAAAAATAAGTTTGTTGTTTTAGTGGCTTTTTGAAATTTTAATGGTTTTTAAAATTTTAAATGGTTTTTTGAGATTTATGGTGGTTTTATATTTTTTGTTATTTTTTAATCTTTTCGCAGGTTTTAAGTTTTACATTAAGTTTTGAATCGATGGTTTTTCGAGTTACAAATTTTATTACAAGTTGCAGAATTTAGTTGTAAATCTCATTACAAATTGTAGACTTCAACTGCAAATTTTATTATAAGTTGTAGACTTCGCCATTTCTTATTTTTTGTAGATTTGGAAAACTAAGTCAAGAGATTGAAAAAATTGTTGTTTTCAATGGTTTTAAAGACTTTTGTTGTTTAAATATTTTGTTATTTTTCTAATATTTTTTTCTTTCTTATCTTCTCATTTTTTATCATCTTCATTTGTTGTTTATTTGAAAAAGAAAGTTAAAAGATCTAAAAAGAGTATTTTTGTTGTTTTAGTGATTTATTAAATTTTTTGATGGTTTTTAAAGTTTTAAAATTTAATGGTTGTTTTAAAATTGTTAATTGTTGTTTTGAAATTTATGGTAGTTTTGCGAACTTTTTATTTGTTGTTTTTGAATTTTTGGCAGTTTTATATTGATTTTTGAATTGATAGTTTTGCAAGCTCTAATGGACACACTTCATTACAAGTTGCAGAATTGAGCTGCAAACTTCATTACAACTTACACATTTCATTTGCAGACTTCTTTACTAATTGTAGATTATGTTTGCATTTTGTCATATTTACATTAGTTTTTGTAAATTTTGTTGTAGCTATTATTACCTCTCATCATTTCATCCTATCAATCAATTTTCAATCAACTTTTGCACAATTACAATCAACATGTAGTTGTATGGCAATCACTTTTCAATCGTTCTAGTCAAATCATGTGGAGCTTCAATCAATTACTATAAAATCCAATCACCTTACTTTAATCAACTTTTAGTAGATTTCAATCAGTATTGTGCAGATGTCAATAAATTGCTTTGTATTTTTAGAACTAAAAACAATACAAATACTATTGTATTTTCTGTATTTTATTATCTATTTTAGTGTTTTTCTAATCAGTATTTCGTATACTTTATAAAATCCATTAAAAACATAGATATTAGTATAATAGTTCATAATTACCTTTATATACACTTAAGATAAAAATTTAGTACGTATTTCTTAATGAATATAATATTTATATGACACAAATAAAATTAGATTTATCCCATTCAATGAATTGATTATGCCATAATTGGAAGTGGTCATAAATTAGACTTACACCATTTCTCTAGAAGTTTGTTTTGTTAATTCACATTTATTCAATTACAAAACAAACTATTCGTGACCAAAGCAAACTTTTCAATAAGTTTGCGGGATTTTTTTTCAACAAAAAATCTTTTCGAGAAATCAGCTTTATTAATTAAAATTTTGTCAATTGCAAATCTAATCTTTTTGTGTTTAAAGTAGACTTCTCGTTAAGTTTGTAGGATTTTGTATCGACAAATCAGACTTTGTTAATTCACCTTTGGTCAATTGCAAAACTAACTTTTTTGTGATCATATTTTTTTGTCGACAAAACAAAATTTTCGAGAAATTTGCGTTGTAAATTAACCTTTGGTCAATTGTAAAACTAACTTTTTTTGACCAAACCGAGATTTTTTATCGACAAAACAGACTTTTTGAGAAGTATGTTTTGTAAATGAAATACAAAGCAGATTTTTCAAAACAAATTTTTTGAGATATTTCGATGTGCAATGAAGAAATCATAGCCAAAACACAAAAAAAAACTTTAGATTTTTATTTTTTTTTAATATGAACGATTTCAAGATGACCGATATAGATTTCTAAAAGTTTGTTTTCGCAGATAGTGATGATGTTTTTCAAAGCTAAGCGTTTCTAACAACCAACGACAATGGTGATTGTATAATGAGAAAATGATAATTTCGTAATTATTTGAAAAAATATGTATGTAATTGACTTTTTATATTTTTTAAATAAAAAACATATGGTAATGATTTGTAAATATAATTATTTTTGAGAAATAAAAAGAGACAAATGTTTAGTTTTGTGAAAAAAGAGTTTAACAGAATTAGTTTTACATTTGAATCCAAATTTTTAGTTAATTTTGCAACTTACCCAATAATTAATCATAGTTTATATATGTCATTTTAAAAAATTAATTCATATTAATTTTTTGATATAATATTATTTCAAGATTTCAAATATAGTGAACTAAAAATATCTCTCCAAATTAATAACTAATAATTTATCGATTAATTAACTTCTCTATAAAATCATAGATTTTTCAAAGTTCCAACGTTATTAATTATTGAGTTTTCAGTATAGTATCGTTTGAGGGGTTTTAGGTATGACACGTAAACTTTGCTTAAAATATTGAGAAATTGCCACCTTTAACAACTTTATCAATTATCATAATTTGCGAGGCACTACTTAATACTGTTTGACTTTCTAAAACTTGATTTTAACCCTATCTCATAGCTCGCTACAACCGATATAACGACCTGTTCGATTTTGTGTCAGAGATATTGAATGCGATGAATAAGGTCTAACTAGATTTATAGAAAAAAAAAATTAATCGTAAATTATATAATATTTTTAATAAATGAAATTATATATTTATATAATTTTTATTTTTATTTAAAATTATTTGTAATATTAATTTTTATATATATATATATATATATAAATTTAGAAAATAAAAATAATTATTTTTTATGAATTTAATAATATTTTTAGTTATTTTAATAAAATATATTAATTTATTAATCAAATTAATAACGATGATATATATTATAATTATTTTAAAATTTTTAATTTATTTATATATTTATTTAAAATTTAATATTTTTTTAGAATAATGCTAATTTCTTGAGTAAATATTTATAGATTTTAAAATTTTTAATTTTTGGAAAAAGCAATGATAATTGATTACGAAACGGTTTCTTCTAGTAGAGACGCAGCTGTTTATGAAGAAACCTAGTTGTTTCCACGTCTCTTTATCTCAATATCACAATTGACCGACACTCAACAAAGTTCTACATACTTCCAAAAAAATCCACGTTCAAATAGTAATTTTGGTGTCCCTTTTATGTTCAATTCTTGTTGTAACAACATTTCTTGTATACATCTGGTTATAAGTATATCTTTAATGGTTTATTAGATTTTGACCTACGCTTTGCTTGGAAAAATATTCACATATAATAATTAATTATTTATTTTATTAATTTAAATTAGATATATATATATATATATATATATATATATATATATATATATATATATATATATATTCGTTTGTCTACCGCTAACAATTGCAGTTGTGGTTGATCGTAGATTTTTAGTCGCACCGTTGTTTTAATCAGCGGTCAAAAAAATTATAATGCAACACGCAGAATCTGATCGCTTCGTGTAACTATAGATAGTTACGACAGATAAACGAATAATAATCTCTCACAGCCACAGCTGCAACTTCCTATAACTGACAAACAAACATGATCTATGTTAAGTAGACATACGTTTTATCCATAGTTGCAACGTAATCTTATTGTAGATTTACCCTATGAAGAATAGTACCCACGCTAGTGTACTCTATAATCTCTCCAAAAAAATTTTGTATTGAATGTACATGACGAAGATTTTATGGTAATTTTCACGTATAAAATTACATTCATTCGAGTTTTTTAAATCTAATAGCTAAATCACCGATTTCTAAGTTATTTTTAATTATTGAGTTAATTGATTCTAAAATATTAAATTTATAGGTGGAAAAATAAATAAATGGATCACTAGTTATTTTATATCTATGAATATTTTAGAGATGTTAAATTTAATTCTATTTCCTATATAAAAAATATTAAGTTATTAAATCCGTATGTTGTATTTTATATGACAAAACATATAAAAAATTTGTGAAAAAATAACTTATAAAAGACCAATCTAGATGTTACTAGCTGTTTTTTTCAGATAAACTAATTTATTTGTTGCTTTTTAAGATGTCAAGCATTGGTATATTATCACTAATTTTCATATCAAATTTCATCTACTAAACTATTTACTATTGGCCAACAATTAATTATTCAATTATTGTTTCATGTTGTTGTAGTACTCACAATCTTATACAACTCGTCTGACTCACATAATCATCGAATATAGAAACAATATAACAATGGAGATATGCTTTTTATCTTCCTTTAAATGTTACTAACCTCCTTTAGATTTTACATCGCTCATTCGTTCTTCAAAATTGAAGCTGAATTGAGTATGGGGATGGCCTAACAAGCTGATTTTTGTAACAATTTTTCCATCTAAAAAGATTTACGATTTGGAATTGATTTGATGAACATATATTTGAAAGAACCATAATACAAGTAACTTGACAAATATTATAACAAAACTCAAATAATATTAAAAATATGTTAAACACGATTTTTACAATGTGTTTAATCAGAATCAGATGTTTTTACCTAGTAACTTTTTATTAACCGATTCTTAATATATTCAATCTCACTCACAACAAAAATTGTGTAATTTTTTTGTTCACTCACCAATATGCAAAAATCTTTGTTTTTGTGCAACTAATCGATACCCTAAATTACCAAATACCTTTGTTTATATATGTATAAGTGTCTAAATATCTCTCTCTCTTTTTGCAATATTGTAAAATATTCACTAGTTACAATCTTCTTTTCATGAAGATTATTTTTTTGTATAAGACTTATTAACTCATCTCCATTGGGATTATACCACGTCACTTAATTGACATTCGTGCTTATGATTAATTAATCTTCGAACAGACTTTGCATGTTTCATCGCTGGAATCTGGTGCTAACAATTTCATTTTTTATCTAAGTGAGATATCTTAAGATACCTGTAACTACTGAAAACACCAACACGCAGAAATAGAACAACATACAAAAAGGACGTACATAATCCCACAAGTTCAGTACAAAGTTAAAGTAAGAATCTTTGAAATAGAGATTAAGTGTTAAAAACTATAGTTCCACACAAAACACATATTAGCTGAGACATTTTCCTCTATCTCTTGGATACTAGACTATTAATGATTGCTACCCCTATCTACTCGAAACCTTAGCCACTCTCATCACCAGAATCTTCAGCTACTCTCTATGTGTCACTCCTATCTTGTCTCCCATGAGCCACATAATCTTCCTCTACTTCAGAACGCAATTAGATAAAATATGAGGGCTAAAACGTGAGAAAAATAAAAAAAGTAGCATACGATCACATACCTTGAACTTGAAGTTGCATAGTTTTGACCAACCGAGCAAGCTTTTTGGGATCATCCATGAGATTAGGACCCATAGATGCGCCAGCATCCTTCTTCTAAGCTATGTTCTTGTTTTAGATCAAGGACCATCTCAAGCGTAGAAATAGTGTATCCGCGATGTCCAAAAAATGACATTGAAACATGAGAAGACTATAGATGAGATCTGAAAAGATGAGTTTAGTGTTCTTCTGAGGCGTTTCACTGATTTTGAAAATCTGATCATACACAAACTTTGCAAAGTCATACGGTTTGCGTTGAAAAAATTTGAAAAGGAATTGAGCTCTCCCTTTGATCATTGACGTGTTGTTGGAAATGGGTATCCAACTTCTACAACAAAAATTGCACAAGATTTTCATAGCAGAGCTCATGTGTTTAGAAGCAAAGTCTTTCCAACAATTTTTTTACCTCCAGTAAGTGTTGAAACAACAACATCAAGATTTTCATACATCCAAGTGTTGGACGAAGCACAAGCATCCAAATTAAGAAGTAAGAATAGCTAATTGATGATATCATAAATGAAATCATACATCTGACCATGCACATACACTTTATTTTTACCAAACCAATACTCCAAATCACGCAGATTTGCATAGAATTCACGCATAATTTCAGAGACATAATTCTTAGTATCAAAAACTGTATAAATCAAACCTGTCTTTTCAAGATGTTCTTTGGCTTCATGGAGATTCGGGTCATTGACAGGAAAAAATTTCATGTCAAGGAACTTCTGAGTAAAGCAATGCTTCTTCCGAGCACTTGTTGCAACTAACGTAAACCGCTGATTAAAAGCCTTAGTCATCGGCCTAGAGAGTTTGGGGTTTAAGCGAAAGTCTTCGCCTACCTTGGCTCAATATGCTTCAAATCATAACTCTGGAATTTCATAGGGGTAGTTTTTACCTGTCCGGGGGTCATCGCAGTAAGCCATCTCTTCTTTTGAAGAAGGATCCGAAGAGACGTCATCAACAAGAGTTTTACCAGGGCGTCGAGAGATGCGAGGAGGGTCCGAGAGATTCTCGGGTACTGGTGACGACGAGGTGGCATAGATTTTGGGTTGAACTTGAGAGATGGCAAGAGCCAAGGCTTGAGATACAGCACAAAATGCGAAAGGTTTTTGAGAGGATGCCATGGAAGTAGGGTTTCGCCTGTTTTTTTAAATGTGTGTGCCTTTTTTAGCCAAGATATGTGACAACCACACCTTATGTAGAGTGATTAGTGCCATCCTAAGTTCTTCTCTAGATGCGACTCACATAAAAATCAACCAAAATAGCAAAAATTCTAGTTACACACACGTTTTCATGTAGAAGAGATCATTATAAGAAAACATAGATAGCATATGTGTAAACAAGACAGAACAAGCATTCGTAAACACAGACAGTTTGAATCAAAGAACTCGATGAAGTATTGAAGTGAGACAACAATCATAAAATAATATAAAGGAAAACGTGCTTTTTTAATATAAAAATTTGGACACTCTGAAAAACTAACTTTATCGTATTCACCGAGAGAGGCAAAAAATATTATAATTCAGTCAAAAAAATATTATAATTCAGTCAAAAAAATATTATAATTCAGTTACAGTGATACAAGAGCAAACAATGATAGTCAACATGTTAGTACATCTCAGAAATTATAGTTACTGTAAAGTGCTTACTCAAGAGAAACACATACTGAGTTATTCAATGGGATCATACTTAGAAATATAAAACACACTTTATTTTGTCCATATTGTGGTTGCAACCTAACCCAAAAACATTCTCTAAATTTCCAAAAGCTTCCTCTACCCAACTAGACAATGATCAGGCTCAGAATAAAATGTAGTAGCATTTTGTATCAAACTTAGTATCCATCATTTTATGTCTTACAAACATATATCACAGCTCCACCAATTCAATTCAATTGTCACCCTTTTTCCTTCTTTATAAATATAAAAATTCATCTTCCCTGCTTTTAAATTAGCTCCAACTCTTGAGTATATAGCTGCAAATTCTTACTTTCACCCATGATAACTAACATGAGATTTTAAGGAGGTGATTTATGCAAAAGGATTAAGAAAAAAAGGAGCATCATTGTAACCCACAATCATAACATCTAACACAACCTTTTCACCGAAACACAGTTAGTCAGAGCTCACACATGCCAAGAGTTTTTTATAAAAAAAGCAAACGTGTTGACATCTAATGTTTTAATGAAAATATCAGCAAGTTATTTTTTTGATATAACATGCATGATTTCTACAACTTTATTCTATATTAATTCCCGAACAAAGTGATGTCTAATATTAATGTGTTTGGTATGTAAATGTTGAACTGGAGTTTTTGAAATATTGATGGCACTCATGTTATCACACTGTACTAGGAGAGGTTCAGAGGACATACCATAATCTAACAACATATTTTTCATCTACAAGAGTTATGTGCAACAGCTTTCTAGGGTCATATACTCTGCTTCAGTAAGTGGAAAATGTCATGCAGTTCTGTTTTTTATTGTGGCAAGAAGTTATGTTGAAAAACACCCGCCAGAGGTTCAGATACGGATATAAACATTCCTTGTCCATTCTGCATCACAAAAACCAATTAAATTAGTGTTTGTATCTTTTGTGTAATACATACCAAGACCCGTTGTTCTTTTCACATATTTCAGAATTTTTTACGAGGTTCGATGATCGGGGGCTCGCTTGATATCTTACACACTTCCACGGTGTAGCAGAGAACTCGTTGACTCGTTGTTAAGTACATTAAGCTTCCTATCATGGCACAATACATTTTCTCATAAACTTTAGTTCCTTCTTCATCTCTAGAAAACTTAGTGTGCGACTTGTATGCGATTCCAAAAAATAGCCTAATCCTAGTCTTTCCACTGGTGCAAAAGGTTTCATCGAAGTCAACACCTTCAATTTGACTATACTCTTGAGCAACCAATCTTGCCTTGTTTCGAAAAACATGACCATCCTCATAAATTTTATTTTTGAACACCTATTTTGTTTCCACTACGTTCACACCCTCTTGTTTGTGTAACTAAATCCTATACATCATGTCGCACAAACTGGCGTAATTCTTCGTACATGGAAGCAATCCAAAAATCATCGTTTAGTGCTGTTGTGACATCCTTAGATTCAAGTAGTGACACAAATAAAGCAAGTTTTACCATGTTCTTAAAATTGATCTGGATTTTTCTAGTTCTCCTTCCATCATGTACCTCACCGATTATGTCATTGGCCGAATGATTGCGATGAATATTTAGTTGTTTTGGTTCAAGCACTAAACCATCAATTTGTTCATATTTTACTGCTTCCTTTTATAACCCTTCTCCATCTTCTTTGTTTTGTCAGTGTAACACATTAACATCTTGTGCAACTTCCTCAAGAATAGGTCCATTTTTGTTACCGAACACCACAGACATTGATTCCACAATAGCTCTGAAGTTCTTTTTATATCTGATACGTCATGCCATGTATTGAGTATTCCATAAATATTCTTTGTTCCTTCTTCACCCTGAGAATCAAATTTTCTCAACTAATTTCTTTCAACCAATATATCGCATGTACACCTGAAAATATGGAAATAGCAACTTTGGTGTTTTTCCTTTCCAAATTTAATATAGTGTTGTCTTCGTGCCTGGTTTGACATACACGTTGTCAATGATATAACAGGTTGTACTTATCGCTTTTGTCCAAAATCGGGTTGGCACATCATTGGTATGTATCATTGTCTGTGCCATCCCGTGTGGAGTCCTATTTTTTCTTTCCACTATCCCATTTTCTTGTGGAATTCTAGCTGCAACGAATTGGTGTATGATTCCTTGTTTTTGGAAGAAATTTTTGAACACTTCATTTTGGAACTCTCCTCCATGGTCACTTCTCATATGAACAATGTTTCTTTTTCATTTTGCATTTGTAGGGCAAAAATCTTGAAGTTTTCGAATGCATTAGATTTATCTCTCAGAAACTTTACCGACATAAATCGAGAGAAGTCATCCACCATTACGAGTATGTACCTTTCTTTGTCCTACACTCTCTATTTGGATTGGTCCCATTAGATCCATGTGCACTTGCTCGAGAACCCTTTTAGAGCCAATTTCAATCACTTGTTTATGGTACACCTTTACTTGTTTCCCTTGACAGCAAGCCTTATATGTAGTGTTCATTTCTTTTTCCAGTTTAGGAATTCCACATTCAACCTCGGTTTGCACAATTCTTTGAATCCATGTATGTTCCTATGACCGAGTTTTTTGTGCCACAAGTCTAACTAAGACTCAATGGCTGTCAGACAACTCTAAGACGAGTTCTACATATAGTAATTATTGTTGGATCTTGCACTGCACATCACCAAATTTCCTTGATCATCCATAGTCTGACATTTGTCTTTAGTAAAACTCGTTCAGCTAATTTATGCTAACCAAATTTTTCTTCAGTATCTCAACATAGTAGATGTCCGCTAACGATGGTTGTGAGTCATCCTCGACTCCTCCAATCCCTAAAATTCGACAACCTTAACTTCGTTGTAGGACTTTAAAATCTTTTAATTTTCTATTATATGTTGAGAAAAATCATTATCGAAATAGTTCCTTTCCATAGATGTAAGTTACCATTCAGTAACGCGTATTACGTTTTCTGGTTTGACCCTAATTTGACTTACTTCTACCACTATTTGATGGTTTATATCAGACACCTCTTTATTTTGATCTGAAGCTATGACGTTGCATTCTCTGTTTTTGTTTAAACTTGAATACATCACATTTCTTCACCCACACCATCATATATATATATAGGGTTCATGGAAGCATGATTTTTGTTCAAACCATATAACAATTACACCTAAAGTGCCCATTCCTACCATAAAAGTAACAACATTTGAACATCTTTCTTGTATTAACCTCATACCATAAATGATGATGTTCTTGAATTCTTGTATATATAGGATTTTTTCTTCACCAACAGATGTTTGATCAAGTCTATTCTAAAAAAAATTCTTAAGACTCGTACTACATCTACTGTGTCAATGCTAAGTTCTCTGTAACCCTTGTAACCCACACCCCATGTCTACCTTGCACACCTTCCCATTTCCAAGATTTGGTCTAGATTTTTTTGATCCTATGTTCAGCATCGTGATTTTCTTGTGATTCTCTGTCAAATTATGTTTTAATGCTTGGTTTTGCTATTTCTCTTGTAATAATAGATCATTCAACCTATTCACATTAGTTTCGAGTGTTTGGATTCTTTCAACTTCATAGAGCTCTACTCTGTTATCTTGCTCCTTGGATTTGTTTGTTGCACACATCCTTGACAGTAGCTTGATCTTCTGCCTTTTTCTCGTGATTGGACTTCATTTCCAAATTGTTTATTTTGGCTTCTAACATTGTTTTATCTTTGAGCAATTGCAGACTTGTGTTGTTCAGTAAATGTTACTCAATTATCATAGATTCGTCTATATTCAACTTTTACATCGACCTCACCATCATCGTCCAAGTCAATGTCTTGATCAGTCAGTATGCTTTCTTCACCAACGTATAGCATAAATTTTAAGACTCATTGTCTTCATTACTGTTATCTGACTTAGTGTCACTGAAACTAAGAAGTGACTTATTAGTAGTCACTTTCTAAAAATTTGGGCACTCATGGCACTGAATTCTTTAGGCTTAATGTTAGACTTAAAAAGTTCATATCTCTCACATTCATGGCATTGTAGATCACGCCATCTACCTCCTATTCCGCCTTCCATTCTCGACCATACAGTTTACTTCTACTTTTTCAATCCTTTTTAATGCTTTCTTGAAATTTCTAGCAACCGGTACCATGCTTTTGTCAAGTTTTTGATTTATATTGTCTTTAAACCTTTTCATTCTATTAGTTTCCTACTCAACGGTGAGAAAAATTCCTTTTCCTACTGTTAAGTTGTTCCACAACCGCCTCCATCTCTTAAGTTTTTAACATTTCTAACAATTGCGAAAACTTCATGTCATCTATTTTCATGACCATTTTTAACACAATTTTGTGTGGTCCAAACTTTGATGGCACACATCTCAAGAATTTTTATACCAGTTTTTTTGTTTTTATATACTTTGCCCAGAAAAGCAGCCTCATTAGCGATTGAACTCAATCTGGATCCGAAGCTTGCTATAGATTCATCACTTGCCATACAAATTTTTTTGAACTAAGATGCTAAATGATCCAATCGTGTTCTCTTCACGCACGAAGTTCCTTCAAATGAGTTTACTAGGATATTCTAAACATTTTTAGCAGTACCACATCCTTGCACAAACTTGAATTGTTCAAAGATTGATTGCACAAAATATCTCTGTTACCGCCTTAGAATTGAATTTGGATGTGCTTTTATTTGCTTCTATCCACTTCTCCTTAGGCTTTGGAATCTTTTCTCTTTCTTGAGTGAGTATTGTAGATTTTTCCCAACCCATCTCCACTATTGTCGAGGCGACTTTATCTATTCCCCGGATTCGCTGTCGTATACACACTTTCTAGTTACCAAAGTTATTCTCGTCGAGTATGAGCGGTTTCTGCACAACAAGTGTTTTGGGTGTCTCTATATTCTTCCAGAGGATCTCAACCTATTGATAAATCTTAGATCAATCGTTAGTGACCTGGTCTGATACCATTGAAAGAACCAGAATACATAATACTCAATGAACTTGACAAATATTATTACAAAACTCAAACAACTTTATTAAAAATCTCTTAAACATAATTCTTACAATCTGTTTAATCAGAATCACACGGAGTTACCTAGTCACCCGTTATTGACCGATTTCTAATCTACGCAATCTCACTCACGACAACAGTTGTGTACTCTTTTTGTCCACTCACCAACTCTGTGTGCAAAGATCTATCTTCTTGTGAAACTAATTGATACCCTCAACTACGAATTACCTCTTTTTATATATATATTAGTATCTAGGTATCTCTACCTCTTTTGCAATATTATGTAATATTCACGAGATACAATCTTCCTTTCGTGAAGATTCAGGTCTTGCACAAGACTTATTAACTCATCTCTAGTGAGACTATGCTATGTCACTTAATCGACATTTCTACTTAAGATTGATTTATCTTCACACAGAATTCGCATGTTTCATCGCTGGAATCTGGTGCTAACAATACTTACACAATTAAGGAACAAAAATACATAAATTAATATTACATACAATAATACAAGGCTTTGTTTAAGAATGGGTAAAATACTTACAACCTGCCTGAAAGAAAGAGATATCAACCAAATCATAATCGATTAAATATCCAAACGAATTTTAAACTTATGTATTCGAAGAATTGGAACCGCACTTGAACCAAAAACTGTATAGATACCCAAAAATATCCAAAAGACAATTATATATCCAGAAATATTAACTATATTTAGACTTTATATAACGTAAATTACAATTATAAACCCATAGAGATTTGTTATTTTTACACTGAAATACCAAAATACACAAAATAACAAAAATAACCGAGATATCTGATAGCATTTAGTTATATTTGTCAAAATTTAAGCAAATCTATTCAATTTAACCATTTTTTATTTTTTCGATAGTTTGAATATCCAAACTCGATCTAAATCTAGATGGAATAGAATCGAATCCGAGCTTAAATTTTAAAATATCCGAATGAATGCTAGATCTCAACTACCGAAGTATTTGAAATCAACAAAAAAACTGATCTGAACTCGAACGGATATTCAAATGCCCCTAGACCTACTATGTCTAGTTCAGACGCAAACCATGACCTCTAGCCGAGAACTCCTCAGAGTGAGCTAAAATCAGCTTGAACAAACATCACCGTATCATTTACCGGAAAACTAAAAAGTCACTTTCTCTCACCTAAAACTCTTTGTTCTTTCTCTCTCTCTCGATACAAAAAAAATCTCTCATTCAAAAACAACTTACAATTGAATAAATATCTAGGAAGAAAATACAACCCTATATGTAGCACTCACCAATTTATAACAACCACCTAACTAACGACTTCGAAGCTTTCTGATTTGAATATTTGGTGTAGGCCTATGAAAATAGTATGAACTAAACAAACCAAATCAAAACCGGATCGGAAAAGAGATTTTGATTGGTATTCGTTTATAAAAAATATCTGATCGGATATTATTTTAGAAAATTATGGTTATCGGTTACTAACTGAAATATACTGAAAACCATAATAAGATCCAAAGAAAATTAAAAATTTTGAAGAGCATATCATTTGCTTTCCTTTATACAAGATTTTTTATTTTAAATTTCTTTCTATGTTTCGATGTACAACAATAAGAAATTAATTATCATATTATATTATTTTTGGTACTACTAATTATATATAGATATGTTATTGATAATAATAAATAATATATCTTTTACGTATGCTTGTAAAATATTACTAATGGAATTATATCTTATTACTCCTAAAATTAAAACTAAAAAACAAACAATTATGAATTTAAGAATAATAGAGTTATTATGTTGCCTAAAACTCATATATTGTAAATTTTTTGGATATTTTGATTTATTTGGATATATTTGGTTCGGATGAATTTGAATTAATATAACTAAACTGAATATAACCAAAAATAAATTGATTATTTTTTATTTTTAAATTTAATTGAATATATTTTGCCAACGTGAATAGATGTAAACTTCTCCAAAATGGGAAGGTCTTGGAAATTAGATGATTTGCCCTCCAAGAGTACTTCTTCAAGCAAAGGTGATGTTAAAGCTCCAAAAATCATCTAGAGGTTCAAGTTTACTTAAGTATATGGATCCAAGTTGGTTGGATAGGTAGGTTTGGGTCGATCCAAAGTGATGTCAAAGTGTCAAGAAAATTTAGAAATAGTAAAGAGTTTTCTCGTTTTTATTAAGGTTGTAAGGCTGCTACTTTATGTACATACGATAACAGTGTAGTTAATCTAACAACATTATAAAATACATATTGGCTTTATGTTATATAAAGTCTAAATATAACAACAGAGCTTTATTCATGATGTCGGCCATCTGTGTGGTGGTACCACGAATGATTTCGACACTGATAAAATGGTAATGATTTTTGATATGTTTCATGGGAGCATGATAAATGAGACTTGCTGCGAGATTGATGGCTGATAGACTGCTATAGTGTAGGATAATGGCAGGAGAGTAGTCAATACCTAGGAGAGGAAGCAGTCTGTACACCCCGTTAACAATGTTTAACATTGTACGATATTCAGATTCAACTGAGGAATGGGAAAAAACATCATGTTTTCCTGTTTTTCAAGAGAGAAGAGAATCACCAAATTGAATAAATCAACTAGTGAGAGGGCACCTTGTTATCGGGTAAGAGGCCCAGTAATGGGGACATCAGATCGTATGATCGGCCAGGAGACCAGACTGGCCAACCAAGAAACTTGCCCGAGACAGCCGGGCCATTTGGCGCATCTGCTGGCCCAAGCGGTACTGCCGGGCCTTCGACCAACCAGGCTGGACCGACCAACATTTCTGGTGGAGAGGCACAAACCTCCGGCCCAACTGGCGGCGACGTAGATGACACCGCCGGCCCAATTGGTGATGTCGCCGGCTCCAGGATCAACTTGGCCAGCTCCGATGACAACTCGGCCAGTACCTCGCACAGTCTAGCCAGTACAGCCGATCCAACCGATTGCACCACCATTTCATCATCTACACAAAGAGACTCGGACAAGATAAGCTACAAGCTTCAAGACATGTATCTAGATGAAGTTTCTACACCAGTGGTGTCACCAGGAGCAATGACAAGGAGCAGATCAAGGGCGCTCTTCCACAAGTTCAGTTTGTGGGTCGACAAGCTCCTAGAGGATGATCGACAAAGAGCATTGTGCCAAGAGTACAAAGAAGAGTCCAAAGGCTTTTCAACAATGTAAGGGACTTTAGAGACTTGGGCTTTAGTGGCCAGAGAGGTCAGGGCCCAAAAATTCCTAACTCTACTCCAAGTCGAAGACTAGGAAGCAAGGCGCGTGCATGCCACAAGGTCGGCCACCTTCCATTTCTTGGCCGATAGGTAAGAAAGATAAGTTTTCAAATTATATACTTGCCTCTTTCTGTTTTGCAGGGTAGGATTTAGAATGTTTATATTTTGAGTCAAAGACAATTTAGGTAGAAGTCCTTTTTTGGTTATTCGCATTTGTAATTTTTCTATTTGTGCACTTTTGTAAATTTTCCATTTTTCTTTGAGTCGACCCTAGAAGGTCAAGCTATCGAGCATATTAATAAGGCTCCTTCCAACATTGTAGTTCGACAACCTTTTTGATATTAATAAAGATCGAATTTTCTTTCTACAAGTTTTTCTCTCAAGAGACTTGTGCGCTTAGAACCTAGTCGAGACCAGTCCTCCTAGCTCTAAGTTTGTGATTTATCACGAGGTTCATCATCCCTCATGTGGTTCACTTCACCCTTCCATCCATTTCCAAACAGAAAACCCCCATCCAGAAGCCTAAGGTTGAGTTTCTCACCTAATCTTATCCACACAGCCCACGCGCGTACAACCTTGAATCGAGGCTTGTATCATTTTGGTATCAGAGGTTAAAGCTCCTAAAACCAGGTTGTTTCTATTCTTTATTTAGTCTTGTTTCCAGTTCTTGCATTAGTTTAAGTCTCATTCAAAAAAACCAAAAAAAATAACATCAAAACTCAAACCGAGTGCATCTAGCTTCTATGTGCATCACTAGGGCTTAGATTCATTCTTGCATTACAATTTTCGTCTTTCCTTTTTTATCAAAAGCATATTTCCATTAAGTTAAATCATAAAGCAAAAAAAAATAGAAAACTACCAAGAAAATCGACCAAAAAGAATCTAGGATCTTTAGCATTAATTGTCAAGAAGTTTCCATTTTTTTGTTTTTTCTTTTTTCCTGAATTTTCCTTTTCAATTTTTCCTTTTTGCAACTTCTACTTCAACTATAAAAGACAACCCTCCTAATCGAATTTTAGGAGCAGAATAACTTGTTTCTTCTTTTGTAGCACACAATGGCAGAAGGAAATCAGAATGCAACCGAGGCCATGATGGCCATGTTCACCACACTCCAAACACAACTCGCATCAATCGGCGAGAGGTTGGAGCGTGTGGAGAGGCCGCTGAGATTCCAGGCCATAAGGAACGTGAGGGCTGAGGAAGACCATGCTGAGGGTCCTGAGCACCCTAGGACACGACACGAACAGAAGGAGCCCCAGCCGGTTGGAGATGAAGACACACAGCCCCACAACTATCACCCTAGGCCGAGAGGACCTCCACGGCAACCAGAAGTAGAAGGCGATGGCTTTGAGCCCTATGGTCATCACTAGAGACCAAGAATGCCTCCTAGACATCCTGAGGATGGAGATGAATATTCCTAGAACAGGGTAACTCATCATGATGTTAAATTAACACCTCCTAGTTTTGTAGGAAAAGTAGACCCCGAAGCCTATCTAGATTGGGAGAGGAGGATGGATCACATCTTTGATCACTACAACCAACCAGGCCCTAGGAGAGTCTCCATGGCAGTAGCACAACTCACGGATAATGACCTCATCTGGTGGGATCATGAGGTTTCTGACCGAAGGAGGAGAGGATTGAGACTCGTAGACTCATGGGTCGACATGAAAGATCTCATGAGACAAAGGTTTGTTCCACCTTATTTCCATAGAGATTTGCAACGACGTTTTCGTACTCTTAAGCAGGGCACCAGATCAGTAGAGGAGTACTACGAAGAGTTTGAAAGGCTAAGGAATAGGCTGGAGCTCAATGATGATGAAGAGGCATTGATGGCGCAATTCTTGGATGGGTTGCAAGAGAGAATCAGCCGTAAGGTGGAGAGACAAATATACAACGACTTCAAGGACTTGTTCCACCTATCTGTCCAGGCTGAGCAGCACATCAGGTGTAAGAGCCAAGACATCCGCAACAAGCCTAAGACGCCTTGGGCACCAAGTAATAGCCCCAAGCCCGTAGACAAAGGCAAGAGCATAGAGATCGAATCATGGTTCAAGAGCAAGCCTCCTGAGCAAACCCGTGACCAAAGAGAGCCTAGTAATTCTTCTAACCCTCAGAGATCACGTGAAATCACTTGCTTTAAGTGTAAGGGTCGTGGCCACATCTCAAAGGAGTGCCCAAACAACCGTGTCATGCTGATCACAGAAGCTGGAGAGTATGAGTCTCAAGACGAAGAAGACTATGAACCAGAAGGAGAATACGGTGATATTGAGTACCCTGATGTGGGGAAGTGCTGGTCACTAGTCGCATTCTCAGTGCAATGGTGGATTCCTCAGAGACCATTCAAAGGGAGAACATCTTCCACAGCCGGTGCACCATCGAGGGCAAGGTATGTAACCTCATCATAGATGGTGGTTCTTGCACTAACGTTGCTAGTGTGTACATGGTTGATAAGCTAGATCTAGAGAAGACAAGACACCCTCGACCGTATAGATTGAGATGGCTCGATGACAAAGTGGAGCTCAAGATCCATGAGCAAGTAACTGTGCCATTCAGTGTGGGCAGATACCAGGACCAGGCAGTGTGCAATGTGGTGCCAGTGCAAGCTGGCCACCTTCTGCTAGGAAGGGGCTGTTTGACAAGGAGACCAGGCATGATGGCCGAACCAATCTCTACACCTTTGTGCACGACAAGAGAAAGGTCAGCCTAGCTCCTCTCACACCTGCTCAGGTACATGAGCTACATCAACAAATGAGTAAGGAAAAGAAACTTGTTAAATCAAATTTTCTTATTCAACCAAGTCATGTCCGGAGAGCTTTGGCCTTGAAAGATTTAATGTTGCTAATGGTCTTTAAGGAGATTTTGAGTGTAGAAAAGGAATAGGAAGAGCTACCTCCTGAAGTAGCAGCTCTCCTCAACAAGTTCCAGGATGTATTTCCAGAGGAGATACCAGCAGGCTTATCTCCCCTATGCGGCATAGAGCACCAGATCGACCTCGTGCCCAGAGCAGTCCTACCTAACCGGCCAGCCTACCGGATGAGCCCAGAGGAGTCTAAGGAGCTTGAGAAGCAAGTCAAGGAGCTCCCACAGAAAGGCTATGCTCGAGAGAGCCTTAGTCCATGTGCCGTATCAGTACTGCTAGTATCCAAGAAGGATGAGACTTGGCGAATGTGCGTGGACTGCCGAGCAATCAACAACATCATAGTCAAGTACCGGCATCCGATACCACGGCTGGATGACATGCTAGATGAACTGAGTGGAGCCACGGTCTTCTCCAAGATAGACCTCAAGAGTGGATACCACCAGGTCAGAATGAAGGAAGGTGATGACTTGAAGACCGCTTTCAAGACAAAGCAAGGGCTCTACGAGTGGACAGTCATACCATTCGGCTTGACTAATGCTTCCAAGCACCTTCATGCACCTTATGAACCAAGTTCTTAGGGCGTAATCAGTAAGTTCGTTGTGGTTTACTTTGATGACATTTTAGTTTACAGTAAGTGCCTACGGGATCACCTCACACATCTTGAGTTGGTGCTTAAAACCCTTCGACAAGAAGAGCTTTATGCTAATCTCAAGAAGTGCATATTTTGTACTGATAAACTTGTCTTCTTAGGTTTTGTTGTAAGTTCACAGGATTTACAGGTTGATGAAGAGAAGATTCGAGCCATACAAGAATGGCCAACACCGAGCAACATCAGCCAAGTGAGGAGCTTCCACGGTCAGGCCAGCTTCTACAGAAGATTCGTACCCAACATCAGCAGTATTGCCTCACCATTGATGGTAGTAGTGAAGAAGAACGTGGGATTCAGCTGGGGAGAAGCTCAGGAGAAGATATTCCAGGCTTTGAAGGACAGCCTTACGCATGCACCAGTGCTAGTGCTGCCCGACTTCAACAAGACGTTTGAAGTGGAGTGTGATGCCTCTGGAATAGGCATAGGAGCAGTGCTAGCCCAATGAGGAATGCTAGTAGCATACTTTAGTGAAAAGCTAGGTGGTGCCTCACTGAACTACCCCACCTACGACAAGGAGCTCGATGCCCTAGTCCGAGCCTTGGAGACTTGGCAGTATTACTTGCTATCCAAGGAGTTTGTAATCCACACTGATCACGAGACTCTCAAACACCTCAGAAGGCAAACCAATCTCAAGAGGAGACATGCCAGGTGGATGGATTTCATAGAGAACTTCCCGTACGTCATTAAGTACAAGAAGGGCAAGGATAATATGGTAGCCGATGCACTATCAAGGAGGTTTGCGTTGATATCCACCATGGAGGCAAAGGTCTTAGGATTCGAGCACATCAATGACCTATATAAGGATGATCCCGACTTTGCTGAGAGCTACAAGGAGTGTGGCACAGGGAGTCATGACAAGTTTTACATCCATGAGAGATTCTTGTTCTGAGAGAGAAGGTTGTGCATACCACAAGGATCGTTCCGGGAGCTTATCATCCGAGAAGCTCATGGAAGAGGACTCATGGGCCACTTTGGTGTCGACAAGACACTCGTAGTGGTCAAGGAGAACTTCTACTGGCCACACATCAAGAGGTCAATAGAAGCCCATTGTGCAAGGTGCATCACTTGCAAAAAGGCGAAGTCCCGAGTGCACCCTCATGGGTTGTATCTCCCTCTGCCCATACCTACACATCCATGGGTGGGCATCTCAATGGACTTTGCTCTAGGTCTGTCTAAGTTCAACCAAAAAGATGATATCTTTGTAGTGGTGGACAGATTCTCTAAGATGACACATTTCATCTCATGTGCCAATGTCAATGATGCCATGCAAACAGATTCTCCCACGCAAACACGATGGTTCTTCAGGGAGATAGTACGGCTTCACGAAGTGCCAAGGACCATCGTGTCAGACAGGGACACCAAATTCCTCAGCCACTTTTGGAGGACCCTCTAGAGGAAGTTAGGCACGAAGCTGCTCTTCTCTGCCACCTGTCATCCTCAAACCGATGGCCAAACTGAAGTAGTCAACAGGACATTGTCGACTCTTCTCAAGACTACACTAGGGAAGAACCTCAATACTTGGATGGAGTGCCTGCCATTCATAGAGTTCGCATACAACCGAGCCGTGCACTCAGCAACCAAGAAGACCCTTTTTGAAGTAGTCTACGGTTTCAACCCCCTAACACCTTTGGAGCAAACGCCACTGCCACAAGCAGAGATGACCAACCTCAACGGAGCATCCAAGGCGGAGTTCATAAAGAAGATACACCAGAAGTTAGCAGAAAACTTGGAGAAGAGGACCAGGCACTACGTGACTCATGCCAACAAGGGAAGAAAAGAGATGATTTTTCAACCAGGCGATTGGATGTGGCTACACCTATGGTAGGAGAGGTTCCCCAACCTAAGGAGTTCCAAGCTGGCCCCAAGAGGAGATGGACCATTCAAAGTGCTGGAGAGGATCAACAACAACGCCTAACGTATCGAGCTTCCAGGTGAGTTTAATGTGTCTAACACATTCAACGTAACTCATTTACCTTCTTTCCATGCATATGAACCAGTTTTGAGGTCAAAACCTATTGAAGGGGGAGGGGATGATGGGGACATCAGATCGTATGGCCGGCCAGGAGACCAGACTGGCCGACCAGAGAGCTTGCCCGAGACAGCCAGGCCATTTGGCGCATCTGCCGGCCCAAACGGTACTGCCGGGCCTTCGACCAACCAGGCCAGACCGACCAACATTTCCGGCGGAGAGGCCCAAACCTCTGGCCTAACTGGTGGCAACGTAGATGACACCGCTGGCCCAATTGGTGATGCCGCCGGCTCCAGGATCAACTTGGCCGGCTCCGATGACAACTCGGCCAGTACCTCGCATAGTCCAGCCAGTACAGCCGATCCAACCGATTGCACCACCATTTCATCATCTACACAAAGATACTTGGACCAGATAAGCTATCAGCTTCAAGACATGCATCTAGATGAAGTTTCTACACCAGTGGTGCCACCAGGAGCAATGACAAGGAGCATATCAAGGGCGCTCTTCCACAAGTTCAGTTTGTGGGTCGAGAAACTCCTAGAGGATGATCGACAAAGAGCATTGGGCCAAGAGTGCAAAAAAGAGTCCAAAGGCTTCTCAACAATGCAAGGGACTTTAGAAACTTGGGCTTTAGTGGCCAGAGAGGTCAAGGCCCAAAGATTTCTAACTCTACTCCAAGTCGAAGACTAGAAAGCAAGACGCGTGCATGCCATAAGGTCGGCCACCTTCCATTTCTTGGCTGATAGGTAGGAAAAATAAGTTTTCAAATTATATACTTGCCTTTTTCTATTTTGTAGGGTAGGATTTAGAATGTTTATATTTTGAGTCAAAGACAATTTGGGTAGAAGTCCTTTTTCGGTTATTCACTTTTGTAATTTTTCCAATTGTGCACTTTTGTAAATTTTCCATTTTTTTAGTCGATCCTAGAAGGTCAAGCTATCGAGCATATTAATAAGGCTCCTTCCAACATTGTAGTTCGACAACTTTTTTGATATTAATAAAGATCAAATTTTCTTTCTACAAGTTTTTCTCTCAAGAGACTTGTGCGCTTAGAACCTAGTCGAGACCAGTCTTCTTAGCTCTAAGTTTGTGATTTATCACGAGGTTCATCACCCCTCGTGTGGTTCACTTCATCCTTCCATCCATTACCAAACATAAAACCCCCATCCAGAAGCCTAAGGTTGAGTTTCTCACCTAATCTTCTCCACACAGTCCACGCGCGTACAACCTTGAATCGAGGCTTGTATCAACCAGTATGTGTCACACCATGCCGTTAGTATTAATGGCGTGTTAGTTCGAAGGATAATGCCTTGTCGATGAGTGTTTTTATTATACCGTACCTCGCAAAAGTTCGCATCCGATTGAATAAATTTTGGGTCGTTTATGAATTGAGAGAGGATATGGATCCAGTATGACAGCTCATGGTATGTGAGACCAAGATAGATGAGGCGGCCAACTAACAGCGATAGCAAGGGAGATAGATGAGGCGGCCGGCTAACCAGCGATGGCGAGCCGGATTAGGTAAGGTGTTCCCTTTGGCTAAAGGCAACTTGTTGTTTTGTTCCAAAGGAAAAGAGACTGGCTTAGCTCCAAGCAGTATGTTTCAATCAGGTTACCAATGACATATGTGCTCTAACATAAGTAGATTCATGTTGGATTGCGAGCAACTTCAATACTCGAAAAATAACATAGGATGTTGAGGTCCTTCATATGAAAACATGATTTAAGGTATGTTTTGAATTCAGTGATGAGAGCAAAGCGAACTGCCCATGATTACCAAATCATCAACATAGACAAGGACGTGCAAGCGAGCCTCATTCTTAGCATATCTGAAAAGGGAATAATCAGATTCATTCTTGACAAAACCGTAGGCGAGCGAGGAGGAGGAAAGCTTTGCAAACCAACAATAGGGAGTTTGTTTTAGTCCATAGAGATATTTATGCACACGACATAATTTTGATTTGTCGTTGGTTCGACAACCTGATAGAAATTTTATAAAGACCTCTTTATCGAGATAACTATGTAAGAATGCATTGTGAACACTCATCTGATGTATTTCCCAATCAAGCAATGCAGCTTGCTGAAGGAATGCTCGAATCATGACCATTTTAACAACCGGGGCAAACATGTCTGTATAATCAACCCCTCTGTTTGATTGTTACCCATAACTACAAGGCGAGCCTTGTGATGTTGCAGTGTACCGTTTGCATTGAATTTCAACCGAAAAACCCATTTACAACCAAGAGCCTTTTTACCAAGAGGTAAAACCTCGATAGTCCACATGCCATTATCCTCAAGAGATATGATTTCATCTTGAACAACATATTGCCAATGCATATCTTGTATGGTGTCGTTATACTATCATATCTTGTATTGAAAATTACGATAAGGGTGAGAGAATCGAGCACTTGAGAGATAATTATCGAGGGCATATGGTGTAGGAGAAGGGTAAGGCTCGTGTTGAAGCATCATGACAAAATCAGCTAATTTAGTAGGTGGTTTCTGTTGATGGAAACCTTGGCCAGGTTGTTATGGCACATGCGAGGTAAGATCAAAAAAAGGAATTATAGGGGATGATGTATCCACTACAATTTGTTCTTTCGACTCGCAAATTTATCTCTACTGTGTTTTTGGTTATGAACATAGCAAAGGCAACCAAAAGGTTTGAGATGATTCATAGGCGTTGGATTGGCGTACAACATTTCAAAAGGCGTCTTTCCGTGAAGAGTGGTAGCAGGAGTGCGATTGTTGAGATAGCTAGCTGCCAAAATGCAGTAACTCCAAAACTCAATAGGGAGATATGCTTGAAAGTGAAGTGTGCGAGCAACATTGAGCAAATGAAGATGTTTACGTTTCGGCCTTGCCATTTTGTTGTGGTGTACCCACACAAGATGTTTTATGGAAGATCCTTTCTTCTGTAAACTATGATGCTAAGGACAAAAACTTAGAACCATTGTGATGAGGACATCAGGTCGTACATCCAGCCAGGAGACCAGACTGGCCGACCAGAAAACTTGCCCGAGATAGCAGGACCATCAGGCACGTCTGCCGGACCAGGCAGTACCGCCGGACCCTCGACCTATAGGACCAGACCGGTCAGCATCACCGGCGGAGAGGCCTAAGCTTCCGGCACACTTGGTGGGGACGTGGATGACACCGCCGGTCCCTCTGGTGATGCCGCCAACTCCAGGATCAACTTGGCCGGTCCTGAAGGCATTCCAGCCAGTACCGCGCACAATCTAGCCGGTACAGCCGATCCAGCCGAGTACACGCGCATTTCCACTTCTACACAAGAGGACTCAGACCAAATGAGCTACCAGCTCCAGGACATGCACTTAGAGGAAGTCTCTACACCAGTGGTACCTCAAGGAGCAATGACAAGAAGCAGATCAAGGGCACTTTTCCACAAATTCAGCTTATGGGTCGACAAGCTCCTAGAGGAAGATCAACTAAGGACAATGGGCCAAAAGTGCAAGGAAGAGTCCAATGGCTTCTCAACAACACAAGGGACATCAGAGACTTGGGCTTTAGTGGCAAGAGAGGTCAGAGCCCAAAGATTTTTAACCCTACTCCAAGTCGAAGACTAGGAGCAAGGCGCGTGCATGCCACAAGGACGGCCACCTTCCATTTCTTGGCCATGAGGTAAGATAAGGTAAGTTTCAATTCGAATATATGCCTCTTTCTGTTTTGCAGGGTAGGATCTAGATGCTTTACATTTTTGAGTCAAGAACATTTTAGGAATATGTCCTTTTTCGGTTATACACTTTTGTATCTTTTCCTTTTGTGCACTTTTGTAAACTTTCCTTTTCTTTATTTGAGTCGACCCTAGAAGGTCAAGCTGTCGAGCATATTAATAAGGCTCCTTCCAGCATTGTAGTTCGACAACCTTTTTGATATTAATAAAGATCGAATTTTCTTTCAACAAGTTATTCTCTCAAGAGACTTGTGCGTTTAGAACCTAGTTGAGACCAGCCCTCCTAGCTCTAAGTTTGTGATTTATCACGAGGTTCATCACCCCTCGTGTGGTTCACTTCACCCTTCCATCTTTTACCAACCAGAAAACCCCCATCCAGAAGCCTAAGGTTGAGTTTCTCACCTAATCTTCTACAAACAGCCCACGCGCATACATCCTTGAATCAAGGCTTGTATCATTTTGGTATCAGAGCTTAAAGCTCCTAAACCAGGTTGTTTCTATCCTTTTGCTTGTTTTGTTTTTAGTTCTTGCATTAGTTTAAGTCGCATTCAAGAAAAATCAAAAAAATAACATCAAACTCCAAACCGAGTGCATCTAGCCTCCTACGTGTATCACTAGGGTTTAGATTCACTTTTGCATTGCCATTCACGTTTTCCTTTTGTTTAATTCATATTTCCATTAATTTTAAGTTAAATTAAAAAGAAAACAAAAAGAAAAGAAAAGAAAATAGGAAAATACCCAAAAGATTTCGAATTGGACAGCTAGCACAAGTTGTCAAGGAAGTTTCCTTTTTCCTTTTATTCGAATTTCCATTCCTTAGGATTTTTCCTTTTTGCATTTTTTCGAACCCCTTATAAAAAGAAAACCCTCCTAACAATTTAGGAGCATCCTAACTTGTCTTCTTTCTTTGTAGCACACCATGGGAGAAGAAAATAGAGAAGCAACTGAAGCCATGATGGCCATGTTCACCACACTCCAAACACAACTCGCATCCATAGGCGAGAGGTTGGAGCGCATGGAAAGACCGGTGAGATTCCAGGCCATAAGGCACGTGAGAGCTGAGCAAGACCGTCCTGAGGGTCCTGAGCACCTTAGGACACGACACGAACAGGAGGAACCCCAGCCAGATGGAGATGAGGACACACAACCTCATAACTATCACCATAGGCCGAGAGGACCTCCACGGCAACCAGAGGCAGAAGATGATGGCTTTGAGCCATATGGTCTTCACCAGAGACCCATAATGCATCCTAGACATCATGAGGATGGAGATGAACACACCTACAACCGGGTAAATCATCCTGATGTTAAGCTACCTCCTCCTAGTTTTGCAGGAAAAGTAGACCCCGAGGCTTACCTAGATTGGGAGAGAAGAATGGATCATATCTTTGATCATTACAACCAACCAGGACCTAGGAGAGTCTCAATGGCAGTAGCACAACTCACGGACAATGCCCTCATCTGGTGGGATCGTGAGGTATCTGACAGAAGGAGGAAGAGAATGAGGCCCATAGACTCATGGGTCGACATGAAAGACCTCATGCGACAAAGGTTTGTTCCACCTTACTTTCATAGAGATTTGCAACGTCGTTTTCGTACTCTTAAGCAGGGTACCAGATCAGTAGAGGAGTACTATGAAGAGTTCGAGAAGCTAAGGAACAGATTGGAGCTCAATGATGATGAAGAAACATTGATGGCACAATTCTTGGATGGACTCCAAGAAAGAATCAGCCGCAAGGTGGAAAGGCAAATCTACAATGACTTCAAAGACTTGTTCCACCTATCTGTGCAAGCTGAGCAGCACATCAAACGTAAGAGCCAAGACATCCGCAGCAAGCCTAAGACACCTTGGACACCAAGCAACATGCCCAAGACCGTAGACAAAGGCAAAAGCATAGAGATCGAGTCAAGGTTCAAGAGCAAGCCTCCTGAACCCACCCGTGACCAGAGAGAGCCTGGTAAGTCTTCTAACCCTCAAAGATCACGTGACATAACTTGTTTCAAGTGCAGGGGACGTGGACACATCTCAAGGGAGTGCCCAAACAACCGAGTCATGCTGATTACGGAGGCAGGAGAATATGAGTCCCAAGATGAAGAGGACTATGAACCAGAAGGAGAGTATGGTGACATTGAGTACCCTGATGTGGGGAAGTGCTGGTCACTAGACGTATCCTCAGTGCAATGGTGGATCCTTCAGAGACCATCCAAAGGGAGAACATCTTCCACAGCCGTTGCACCATCAAGGGCAAAGGTATGTAACCTCATCATAGATGGTGGTTCTTGCACTAACGTTGCTAGTGCATATATGGTTGATAAGCTAGGTCTAGAGAAGACAAAGCATCCTCGACCATATAGACTGAGATGGCTCGATGACAAAGTGGAGCTCAAGATCCATGAACAAGTCACTGTGCCATTCAGTGTGGGCAAGTACCAAGACCAAGTCGTGTGCGACGTGGTGCCCATGCAAGCTGGCCATCTTCTGCTAGGAAGACCATGGCAGTTTGACAAAGAGACCAGGCATGATGGCGAACCAATCTCTAAACTTTTGTGCATGACAAAAGAAAGGTCAGCTTGGCTCCTCTTACACCTGCCCAGGTACATGAGCTACAACTCCAAATGAGTAAGGAAAAGAAACTTATCAAGTCTAATTTTCTTATTCAACCAAGCCATGTCCGGAGAGCTTTAGCCTCAAGGATTTAATGTTACTAATGGTCTTCAAAGAAGTTTTGAGTGTAGAACAGGGACAGGTAGAGCTACCTCCTGAAGTAGCAACTCTCCTCAACAAATTCCAGGATGTATTTCCAGAGGAGATACCAGCAGGCTTGCCTCCTTTACGTGGCATAGAACACCAGATTGATCTAGTGCCCGGAGCAGCCCTGCCCAACCGGCCAGCCTACCGGATGAGTCCAGAGGAGTCCAAGGAGCTTGAGAAGCAAGTCAAGGAGCTCCTGGAGAAAGGATATGTTCGAGAGAGCCTCAGTCCATGTGCTGTACCAGTGCTACTAGTGCCCAAGAAGGATGGGACTTGGCGCATGTGCATGGACTGGCGAGCAATCAACAACATCACAGTCAAATACAGGCATCCAATACCACGACTGGATGACATGCTAGATGAGCTGAGTGGAGCCACGGTCTTCTCCAAGATAGACCTCAAAAGTGGATACCACCAGGTAAGAATGAAGGAAGGTGATGAGTGGAAGACTGCTTTCAAGACAAAGCAAGGACTCTACGAGTGGACAGTCATGCCATTCGGCTTGACTAATGCCCCAAGCACCTTCATGCGCCTTATGAACCAAGTTCTTAGGGCGTACATCAGTAAGTTTGTGGTAGTTTACTTTGATGATATACTAGTTTATAGTAAGTGCCTACGGGAACACCTCACACATCTTGAGATGGTACTTAAAACCCTTCGACAAGAAGAGCTTTATGCCAATCTCAAGAAGTGCACCTTTTGTACTGATAAACTTGTCTTTTTAGGTTTTGTTGTGAGTTCACAGGGCCTACAGGTTGATGAAGAGAAGATTCGAGCCATACAAGAATGGCCAACACCAGGAAACATCAGCCAAGTAAGGAGCTTCCACGGACTGGCCAGCTTCTATAGGAGATTCGTGCCCAACTTCAGCAGTATTGCCTCACCATTGACGGCAGTAGTGAAGAAGAACGGGATTCAGCTGGGGAGAAGCTCAGGAGAAGGCATTCCAAGGCCTTGAAGGACAGCCTTACACATGCACCAGTGCTAGTCCTGCCCGACTTCAACAAGACGTTTGAAGTGGAGTGTGATGCCTCTGGAATAGGCATAGGAGCAGTGCTAACCCAAGGAGGGAGACCAGTGGCATACTTCAGTGAGAAGCTAGGTGGTGCCTCACTGAACTACCCCACTTATGACAAGGAGCTTTATGCCCTTGTCCGAGCATTGAGACTTGGCAGCATTACTTGCTGTCCAAGGAGTTTGTGATCCACACTGATCATGAGACTCTCAAACACCTCAGAGGGCAAACCAATCTCAAGAGGAGACATGCCAGGTGGATGGAGTTCATAGAGACCTTCCCATACGTCATCAAGTAAAAGAAGGGCAAAGATAATGTGGTAGCCGATGCACTATCAAGGAGGTTTGCCTTGATATCCACCATGGAGGCAAAGGTCCTAGGGTTCGAGCACATCAAGGACATATACAAGGATGATCCTGACTTTGCTGAGAGCTACAAGGAGTGTGGCACAGGGAGTCATGGCAAGTTCTACATCCATGAGGGATTCTTGTTCCGAGAAAGAAGGTTGTGCATACCACAAGGATCATTAAGGGAGCTTATCATCCGAGAAGCTCATGGAGGAGGACTCATGGGCCACTTTGGTGTCGACAAGACTCTAGCAGTGGTCAAGGAGCACTTCTACTGGCCACACATCAAGAGGACAGTAGAAGCTCATTGTGCAAGATGCATCACTTGCAAGAAGGCAAAGTCCCGAGTACAACCTCACGGGTTGTATCTCCCACTGCTTATACCTACACATCCATCGGTGGACATCGCAATGGACTTTGTTCTAGGTCTGCCCAAGAACAACCTCAAAGATGCAATCTTTGTAGTGGTGGACAGATTCTCCAAGATGGCACACTTCATTCCATGTGCCAATGTCAATGATGCCACACAAACAGCTGAGCTGTTCTTCAGGGAGATAGTACAGCTTCATGGAGTGCCAAGGACCATCGTATTAGACAGGGACACCAAGTTCCTCAGCCATTTCTGAAGGACCCTTTGGAGAAAGCTAGGCACGAAGCTACTCTTCTCTACCACCTACCATCCTCAAACCGATGGCCAAACTGAAGTTGTCAACAGGACACTATCAACCCTTCTCAGGACTACACTAGGGAGGAACCTAAAGACTTGGGTGGAGTGCCTGCCATTCATAGAGTTCGCTTACAACCGAGCCGTGCACTCAGCAACCAAGAAGACACCATTTGAAGTGGTATACGGCTTCAACCCTCTCACCCCATATGAGCAAACACCACTACCACCAGCTGAGATGACCAACCTCAACGGAGCATCCAAGGCAGAGTTCATAAGGAGGTTACACCAGAAGGTAGTAGAAAACTTGGAGAAGAGGACCGGACAGTACGTGACTCATGCCAACAAGGGAAGAAAGTAGGTGATCTTTCAACCAGGCGATTGGGTGTGGCTACACCTACGGCAGGAGAGGTTCCCAAACCTAAGGAGTTCCAAGCTAGCACCAAGTGGAGATGGACCATTCAGAGTGCTCGAGAGGATCAACAACAACGCCTACCGGATCGAGCTGCCAGGTGAGTTTAATGTGTCCAATACGCTCAATGTTACTGACTTGGCCCCTTTCCATGCAGATGATCCAGTTTTGAGGACAAAACCTACTGAAGAGGGAGGGAATGATGAGGACATCAGGTCGTACATCCAGCCAGGAGACCAGATTGGCCGACCAGGAAGCTTGCCCGAGACAGCAGGACCATCTGGCGCGCCTGCCGGACCAGACAGTACCGCCGGACCCTCGACCTATAGGACCAGACCGGTCAACATTGCCGGCGGAGAGGCCCAAGCTTCCGGCACACTTGGTGGGGACGTGAATGACACCGCCGGTCCCTCTGATGACACCGCTGACTCCGGGATCAACTTGGCCGGTCCTGAAGTCATTCCGGCCAGTACCGCGCACAATCAAGCCGGTACAGCCGATCCAGCCGAGTACACGCGCACTTCCACTTCTACACAAGAGGACTCAGACCAAATGAGCTACCAGCTCCAGGACATGCACTTAGAGGAAGTCTCTACACCAGTGGTACCTCAAGGAGCAATGACAAGAAGCAGATCAAGGGCACTCTTCCACAAATTCAGCTTATGGGTCGACAAGTTCCTAGAGGAAGATCAACTAAGGACAATGGGCCAAAAGTGCAAGGAAGAGTCCAATGGCTTCTCAAAAACACAAGGGACATCAGAGACTTGGGCTTTAGTGGCAAGAGAGGTCAGAGCCCAAAGATTTTTAACCCTACTCTAAGTCGAAGAGTAGGAGCAAGGCGCGTGCATGCCACAAGGACGGCCACCTTCCATTTCTTGGCCATGAGGTAAGATAAGGTAAGTTTCAATTCGAATATATGCCTCTTTCTGTTTTGCAGGGTAGGATCTAGATGCTTTACATTTTTGAGTCAAGAACATTTTAGGAATAGGTCCTTTTTCAGTTATACACTTTTGTATCTTTTCCTTTTGTGCACTTTTGTAAACTTTCCTTTTCTTTATTTGAGTCGACCCTAGAAGGTCAAGCTGTCGAGCATATTAATAAGGCTCCTTCCAGCATTGTAGTTCGACAACCTTTTGATATTAATAAAGATAGAACTTTTTCCCCAACAAGTTTTCTCTCAAGAATCTTGTGCGCTTAGAATCTAGTTGAGACCAGCCCTTCTAGCTCTAAGTTTGTGATTTATCACGAGGTTCATCACCCCTCGTGTGGTTCACTTCACCCTTCCATCTTTTACCAACCAGAAAACCCCCATCCAGAAGCCTAAGGTTGAGTTTCTCACCTAATCTTCTACAAACAGCCCACGCGCATACATCCTTGAATCAAGGCTTGTATCACATTGTCACTATGTTATGTTTGAACTTGAGTTTTAAATTGCGTTCAACCAAAGAAATGAAGTTTTGAAGATGCAATGCGTATACCTGTTTTGAGAGCAAAAGATAGATCCATACTGCTCGTGTGTAGCCATCGAGAATCATGAGAAAATACTTTGCACCACAAATCGATGTGGTCCGATATGGACCCCTTAGTCACATTGAATCAATTCAAAAACCAAACTTGTTTTATTGTAGCTTAAAAGGAAAAGAATCTCTTGTTTGTTTGGGACTTATACAAATGTCACAAGTTGTACAATCAAAAACATCACTAGAAAAATCAAAGAGTTTCAACATGTCTAAAACTTTGGTAGAGGGATGCCCTAGGTGATGATGCCATAATTTCTGTGTAGAAAAAGTTGTCTATGTTGTAGACCCTGCAAAATTCACTGCTCGAAAAAAATATAGTTCATTCAATTGTTCAACTCCTCCAATCAACAGTGTGATGCAATCCTGAATAACACAAAGACGATTAATAAATTGGAATAGGTAACCACAGTCATGTGTGAGCTGAGATATATAGATCATATGACAATGAAGACCATCAACAAGAAGAACATTTCGTAGACTCAAAGAAGTCCCCAAGTAAACATTTCTTATTTTGTTTGAAGTGGTAAACCTTCCATCCAGAAGTTTGATCAAAATAGTTGTATATCAGATAACTGAGTTAAGAATTACTGGTTTACAGTCATATGATTAGTGGCGCTTGTATCAATGATCTAAGATTCAAGAGAGAATATATGTGAGGGCCGATTATTAGAAGTGGATTTCCTTTCATTTAGCATGTGATATAACGTGTGCTATTGCTGATCAGTTAAGCCACTAAGACCAACTTGATTAGTTGTGGTGAAGACCGAGGACTGGTAGGAATCCGTAGCAGAGGAAGAAAGAACATGATTAGCCCGAACAAACTCTTATTGTTTGCTGCGAGGATTCCAACATTGGAGATGTGAGTGGAATCTCTAGAATTAGAACCCGATTTGGAGCAAGTACGATCACCTCACCAAGATGGATAATTGATTTTTTTGAAGCAATTCTCAGGAGCATGGCCGAGGCGACCACATAGTGTGCAAGTTACAACAACGCCTCGGGTTTCTGGAGGAGCCCTTAGGCGAGGGGGAGCCCACACCGCAAAGCTGACTAAAGGAGCTCGTTCCTCGTGTATTCGATACAGTGCCTTGGATTCCTCATCTTGAATTAACATGTTGTATGTTTAATAAAGAGAGGGCAACAGTATACGATACAACAAAGAGGATTTCACTGTATCGTAGTCGGAATCATCGATTTCCATTAAAAAATTATGAAGTTTAACCTTTCACGTTTTTAACGATATCTTCCATTGTTTTAGCTTGTTGGTAATCAACCAAAGATTCCCAAAGCTTCGTAATTTTTTCGTAATAAGTCTCGATTGGAGAACCTTGTTGCCGATAATTTGTGAGCTCTGTTTTCATCACTTGCCCATTTTTCATGGCAAAACATTTTTGGATTTGGGACCAAAGACTAAAGAGAGTTGAGCATAGTGTTCTTCAATGGTAAGTTTGATTCAAGAGACCACGAGAGTTATTAGCGCACCAATCTTCATAATCCTCTTAATTTTCATATGGTTTCAAAATAGAATTGTCTACAAAACAAAATTTTTGTGTACTTTCAAAACCAGTCTGATGTTTGTGGACCATTTGTCATAGTTTGATCCACGTAAAAAAAAGTCTAGAAATCACAGTGCTCGACTGAGGAAGAAGCCCGAGTATTAAACATGATGGAAATAGATTTTTGATGGAATAATTGACCGATCGTAATTCAGGAAAAAAAAATTCTGATTGAATATGAAGAACTCGATCGTAATAGGTGCTTCAATGGAATTAAACTCTTTTTAATCAATGAAAAATCGATAAGCAGAAACCTAGATATTAGGTTAAGTCTCTAATATCATGTCAAGAAAAGTTAGAAGAAATAGTTAGGGTTGACGATCTATTTCTCCGCGAGAAGTATCATATAGTATCAGATGTCTCCCAAACTAATCCATAGTATCATATCCCCATGAAATGAAAGTAAAAGATTTATTTCCACCGAATCGAAAGTTCGAAATCAATTTCCCCATCGATGTCGAATTAATCGGTTTTTGGACAGAACCGAGAGTAAACCTAACCACATGAAAATTAACCAAAAGAAACCAATGAAAAACCCAAATCCGACCCGGCCTGTATACTCATGAATTTTCCCCCAAATAAAACACCCTAGAAAGTTTCCTCCAAATGAAGAACCCTAAAATCGTGAGCCGCAAAATCTAATTGGGGATTCGGCGTGATGTCTACGTGTGAAGAATCGAGTGTTGTATCTGGAGCTTCTAGTGGTCAAACGAGCTTTCGAAGTAGAAATGGTAGAGTTGTGGGAGTTCCTAAGAGGTGTTGGTATGGTGAACATGTGGTGGTTTTGACTTCGAAATCCGAGTTGAATCCATGTCGTCGCTACTTCCGGTGTGGTTTTGCTGCATCAAAGAAGGTAATTTGAATGTGTTGGTTAGTTTTTGTTGATGTTTATGACTAATGACGATTATGTATTGTAGTTTGCGAATGATAGTCATGTCTTCAAGTGGCTTGATGAAACACTCTTGAATGAGATTGAAACACTGTATTTCAAGAACAATAGGTGTGAACGTGAGCTGAGAGAAATTAGAACAAAGAATTTGGTGTTCGAGAAAATTGTATCTGAGAAGATGAAGGTAAAAAAGGAATTGCTTGATCGGGTTGAAGACATGGTGCTAGAAACCAATGCTAAGATGAAGACGATGATGATTAGAGTTCTGGTTGGATGTGTGATTATGGTTACTTGCATCAAGTTTGTAGGTTAAGGTTGTGTTCTGTAAAGGATAGGTGGGGTTAGATGTATACGAGAAGCCAATTTTGTGTTCGGCTAAGGCTTTGTAAGGTTAAGGGTGTGTTCGGCTAAAGATTTGGAAGTTTGAAGTGTTTGGTTGTTATTATATAAGTGTGTAAGTTTGAAGTCTGTTAAGTTTATGTTTTTGTGTTCGGTTGTAATGAATGAAGGAATCTTTTGAAATTTTAATTTGCATCGAGTCAATCCAAAAGAAAAAAAAGGGCACAAGTGGGCACAAAATGTTTAAAATATTTATGGTTACACCCGACAAAAACCAACCCCACCATGTGCAAATGTACTAAAATTCAAACCCCACCATGTGCGAATGTACTACAAAACAAACCCTTGTCACATGGTAAATGTACTTAAATATGGATCTAAAAAAAACGTAAAACATGTAATCAAAGCAGTGACATTGCTTGAGAAGATTCAGCTTGACTAAAAGCTTGTTGCAATAAGGACTGTTGCGATGGCTGACCTTGAAAATCCTGCAAAAAAATCAAGAATTAGTCGATCTGAATCTACTTAATCCATGTGAATGTTTCTTGACATACATGTGCTTGTTCTTTCTTGTGGAATCTAGAGTTATGATCAGCAACACCACATATACCACAATGCGCTTTTTCTGTTTTGGTTGCTTCTTTGTTGGAGACTCGTTAACACCTTTCTTCCTTGCCTTATCCGCCTTCGTGATCTTCTTCCTCCAAGGTTGTGGTGGTGGTGGAGGAATGTGGACATTCGGTGGGTTAGTTGAAGGCCAAAACTTGGAACCTCTCACTGGTACAATCCCTTCGTCGTATGTTCTTCTCCATATATTGGTTCGAAACCAATGACACACATAATTTTCAGGTACAAACTTCTTCACCATAATCACTTCGTAGGCATGCTCACACGGTATTCCACATATTTAAAATTGCATGCCGATACAAGTTCTCCTCTTTAAGTTCACGCGATAAGCACATCCACTCAGCCTTGCTTCGTACATTCCATTGGTACTCGTAGTAATTTTGTATTCCGAGGCTTTCTTGTGTTCTTCAGCAAGAAATTTAGCAACAGACGGTGTACAAATTCCTGAAACAAAAAGACATAATCAAAAACAGAATCACAAAAGTCACAAAAAATAAACCACAACAGAAATACCTTTATGACCATTTGCTATAGCATATCTTTTATCAATACGTGCCATAGCTAGGCTTCTAATTGTCTCCAACATCGGCACAAATGGCATCTCTCTTGCTTTGGTAATAGTGCTGTTAAAAAACTCTGTTGAATTGTTTTCAACGTCCTTGCAGAAATTGTCTATCTTGTAAAACGCTCTACACCAACTCCTTGGGTTTGTCTTCTAAACGTCATTGTAAAATCCAATGTCATAGCAGAACAACCTGTCCAAACGTTCTAGAAATTTTGGTTTTTTGTAACTCCATGCTAGATTCCATATCAATGGTTTCATATCCTTCTTACTCCCATGATTCTTCTTGAGATTTCCATAGATGTGCCTAACACACATACGATGTTCAATCTTTGGTAACTCTTTGTCCACGGCTTTAATCAATCCCTGAAACATAATATAAAATTTCAGAAAACATAACATTTAAACCATAACAACAACCATCATTTAAACCATACCTTCTGCCTGTCCGATATCATAATGTAGCCTTCACCATCATTTAGTCCAAGGTCTTCCTTTAACTTTCTCACAAACCATAACCAATTATCACTGTTTTTCACCTGAACCAAACCCCATACTATTGGGTAAATAGCATTGTTCGCATCTCTACCTAATGCTACAAGCACTTGTCCTATTAGCGGCCTACATATGTCTTTCCAAGACCTTCTAAGCACATCAAAACATATAAACAATCTGTTAAACTCCTTTTCACCTTTCTCGTTTGTTATGGTTTCTATTTCTACCGTAGAATTCTTGTTTGAGTAAACCAATTCAGCTGCATAGTCTCAGAGCCGAGCAAACTGAAGATCATACTCGGATTCAATCCACTTCAATGTCTTGTTGCGAGCTGCTTGACATTGAGGCCTAGATACAGTAATTTTCCATCTATCTTTAATCAGTTCTTCAATCTTCATAGGCATAAAATACTCAGGTTCTTCCCGAATTCTATTAAGAAATAACCTAGCAATTTGTGGTACCTTTAGCATTTCACATTCTCCATTAGGAACACAGCTATGAGTATCTACATAAACCCTAACCTTCCACATTGCATCCTTAGGCAAAGTTGATGCATAAATATGCCAATTACAACATTCACCTTCACTATCACCAACACATTTAAATCCAATCTTATCTTTATCATACCTTTACTATTTTATATTTCGTTCGGTCCTCAGTGTGTAGTCTAGAACGCACTTTTTGAAAGCAACACCATTGAAAAACGTTTGGCTTTTGTATAAATGCCCATCACCACGCTTGATGTGGGTTTTCTCTCTCGGCATTGTGTTGATTTCTTCTTCCGAATCGCTATCTGGGTAAGCATCATGCCGAATGGAAGGCTCGTCGACAAAGTCCCCCACCAATCTTTTGATTTTGAACTCATCCCATTCTCCAGCTTCCTCGTCGAACTTGACATCCTCTCCATCTCTGCGAATCACTAACGCCATCTCCAATGGAAGCCGATTTTGGATTCGTTTTTGAGATTTTTTTCACGATTTGAGGTTCACGATTTCGATCTAGGGTTCACGATTTTGGTCTAGGGTTCACGATTTCGATCTAGGGTTCACGATTTGGGGGTTTTCGATTTGGGATTTTTTTTAGGGTTGTCGATTTGGGATATTTTCTTCAATTTTCGATTTTAGTTAAGTGTTTTCGGTTTAACAAACCGGTTTTAATGGGTCGGGTATTAATTAACGGGTAAATTGGGTCTTATCGGTTAATTGGTTTGTAATCGGTTTTAGTTCATAATAATTGGGTTAAATGGTTTCGGGTACAGTAGACTAATTGATTTGGGGAAATCAGTTTTGAACTTTTAATCGACGGGAAAATTGATTTCGAACTTTGAATTCGGGTAGAAATAAGTTTTTAACTTTCATTTCATGAAGATATGATACTATGGATTAGTTTATGAGATATCTGATACTATAGGATAAGAAATAGATCGTCAGCCTAGATAATTACATACGAGGAAAGAAGATTGTAATCTAATAACATTAGAAAGTACATATGGGTTTTATGGCCCAACACAAAGCTATTAAATCATATGGGCGGGTTTGGTTCGATTCAGGCTAGTCATGGGTGCTCTTAAATCATGTGGACGGGTTCGGTTCAAGCTGGATCATGGGTGATATGGATTCTTGGATGGATCATTTTTGTGGGCCATGTCAATTGTATCTTTTGTTGGACTTGTAATCATCACAATTTGGGCCCATATGTGTTGTTGGGTGTAGATGGTGGATAGTATGGATTGTTGCTTTTGGCAGAGGCGGGATCTACCTGGGTAATTAGTATGACATGAACTCCACACACAAAAAATTCTTTAAAAAATTATTTAAAATTTTATTTTAATATTTTTAATTTAAATATTTATTGCAATGTGTCCCATATTACAAAGGCTTCTACATCCGCCACTCACTTTTGGCAGTGTCTTCTCGACGTTCAACACTACGAGAGACCAATCTAGACGAAACACATCAAGATTGTCCCCTGTTTATATCCAACGTGTTCTACAAAGAAGTTCGTCTCTCCTTTAACTTTAGCTAGACCAGCATAATCCATCTGGCCTCCTCTTTATGATAGGATGGATTGCTTGTAGGATGGTCTCCTCAAAGATGAAATGCTTCGGGCTTTTAATAAAATCAGGCCCAATATGAATTCGGCCATCACCTTTGGTAAATTCAACATACTCCTAATCTTATTTTAGGTTTGTAAAAACTCTCTACTTTCTATGATAAAAGAAATACATTAAAAACAAATAGGAAAGAATATATACATCAATTACAAATAGGAGACATTCACATACATTTTAAGAAAATAACTTTTCTTGACGTGTTATTAACAGAAATGTCATTCTGACGTATCATCATCACAGAGAGTTTCAAATAAATATATAAATAGGCTTAACTTACTAGAATAATTACAATATATATAATTGTTATTAATTTGGTTAGACTAACCAACAAATACCATTAATTAACCAACAAATACCATTAAATCCTAAAAGAAATGATTTTTTCCTTAATTTATATATATAAAAATCAATATTAAAAATAATTTTTAATAAAAGTTAAAATTTTATAAATATTTAATAATAAACTATTATATAATTTACGAATATTTCTTCTACGTTAATACGTATAACGTGGGTATAAATCTAGTCATAGTTTATTATCAAAAGTTGTCTAGAGTTAGCAAAACAAACACAAAGAGAAAGAAATTCTTCTATGCTTCTTGTTATATAGTATCTTGGTGTTATTTTCCTTTAAAGATATTGAAACTTATAAACATAGAGATACCTTATAAATAACAAAGGGATAAATCTTGTATTCTTATCTAGAAGCATTACAAAACAGTAATTTAAAAAAAAACAATCAAACCATCTTAAAAACCTAACAAAGTAGAAGAGACAAAAACAACTAAGCTTTGGCAGTATCTAGAGAAAAAGAAACCAAGAGTGATAAATAAATAAATATCAAGGTTTATTAATAACAAAATCTTGTAATGAAATGAAGAAATCTAAAATTCGTAATGGTAATAAATAATGATAAAGAATACAATCTTGATTATTAAATAACTTATTTGGGCAAATCAGACGACATTGACGGGCTTGCGAAGGAACATGAGCGAGGAAGGTGGCGCGTCACCAAACCACGCGCCGACGTTGAGTCGTTCGTAGTAGTGAACGGAGTAAAGAGAGAGCGAGAGTTGAAGCTGATCTCTACTCCATAGAAGCTTAGGTAGTCGTGCTAAGACCGGACGGATACAGAGAAAGTAGAGACAACGGTAGCCACCGAGAGCCGAAACGACCGACCCAAGTGACATTGAAGGTCGTGGTGTGACTTGTCGTAAACAGAGTTCTTCCCATATTGAGTCGTTACGAGCCACTGCCGACCAAAGTCGGCACACGCATGCGGCTGAGCAGAGAGATGGCCCGTCTAGACGCCGAAGGATTTCTATGAGTACGTCGTGGTGGTCGTTGATGCAAAACTTGGAAACTTGGTTCACTCTTTGTCTCTTGTTGTTACTTTTCTCGACCATGTTTTGTTTCTCCGACATGGTTAAAAAACTAGAGAGAGAGAGAGAGAGAGAGAAAGAGAGAGAGAGACTTGTGTTTCTAAGAGAGAATAATATACAGCTGTAGATATCACACGGGTGCAAAAATATACATATATATATATGTGTGGTAAAGTGTGTATATATTGTGTTTTGAGTGAGAAGCAAAAGAGAGAAAGAGTGATGTTTATTTTGTATCTGTAAAATAATAATAAAAATTAATGTTGGTTGGGTGGTTCTTGTTGCTTTTGAAACCTTAGTCTATATATCATTACTTGTTGTCTCTTTTTGTTTTAAAAGCTATAGGTAGAACATATAACTATTTGTTTCTTTGCTTCACTAATCTTACATTTATCTTTTTATCCAATGACCAATGTAATTACCTAATACGCTACAAAAAAAATAATATATATATATATATATCCAATAATTAAGTGAAAATAATTGGATACTAATATATGTTTAGTGATCCATATATATGGTTATAATGAATCAATCCTATATTAATTATCCTTAATATACTAATTAAGAAACATTTTAACAAAAAAATTATACCTTCCCGTGTAATTTATAAATATGTCACAATGATCTACCACATCATCAAAATATTTTAATGCAAATATTATATAAGATATAATTTATTAGAGTATTTACGAAAATAATATTACACAAATATTTAACAGTATACTGTATGTAAATTTTTTTTTCGATTTAAAAGATAAACATAATATAAAACAAAATAATATAAATTTTTTAAAATTAGTCTAACAAAATATAAAATAAAAGTTTGGATTAATTGAAGATATAATACATCTACAATTCATTACCTATTTAATAATATTTTCTATCTAGGATATAGAAAATTTAAAAATTTATAATCCGATTTAATTGTCTATTTATTTTTATAATCAATATTAAAAATTTCAAAAATTCATTTCAATTAAGAAATAAATTATGCATACCTCTAATTTATATTTAATAAATAAATAATTAATTATAATATATGAGTATGTTTCTTGTGCAAAGTATAAATCTCAGTCTGATTATTTAGTAAGATAGCTTACTTATTGGAAAATTTTACCAAAAAGTTATGAGGTAACATTTCGGTATAGAAGTGGTAAATTTTAAACATAATCAAAGAGGAATTGGTAATTAATGAATTTGTTATGTAATGTAAATTTAAATATATTATTATGAATTTTTATATTGTGAAGATATAATATAACTACTTTGTGAATTAATAGAAATTGGTGTGTAACTAAGAAAGTCAATAGGTTTTGGCAGGAGAAGTATTTGTGTTGCTTAAAAAATAGAAACATTAGTGTGAGTCAAACATCTCTCACCCTCTATTTCACCAATCACATATTAAAAATTGAGATAATAAATATTGAACATATTTAGAAAAACATTAACTTAATTTTGTGTAAATACAATCCCCTAAGAAATATTTGGAAAATTAGTTTTAAAAATCTGTTTTAAAATCAATTTCAGCAAAACAAATTTATGATGTAGCTTAAAATAATTACATGAAAAATTAATTAAAAGAATATTTTTGACTGAGATTAATAGCTGAAAAACTTCTTACAATCTTTCATTAGTACTTAAAATTTTTAAAGTAATATAAAAATATATTCTATAAATAAATAAAAAATTGAAACATAATATTTTTATTAAAATATTACAAAATTTAAAGATAGTATCCATTTATTATTATAGGTTATTTCTAAATGCTCCTCTCTTTTTTACTTACTCTAATTTTGATTTTTTCGATAAAGATAAAAAAAAATTTCATAAACTTTGGTTTATATATAATAGTGGAAATGAAAACATATTTCAAAGTTTAAGTAGGAGATTTCGATATTATTGCTCATAATCTTAATATAAAAATGTTCAAATATGTTAAATCTCGAAAAGACATTTTAATCAATGGCGTATGTGCATTTGAAATGTCTAAATCCTCCGCACTTTGCTAAATTGCTACAAAACAAAATGTCGATCAAATCCCATTAACAAAGCTTTTTAGCTTTTTCATTAGGATTTTGAAATGTTTAGGATTGGCAATATTATTTTATCAAAACAATCATATAACATCAAATATACATCAAATTAGTTACGGTATATTTTTTTTTTGAAACAAAAATTCAAAACATATTTTTATTCAAAATAAAATTTCAAAACATATTTATCTTCATCCCAAATACTTATAAGATTATATATTTGATACTAGATTATAATTTACTAGAGAATAGTACGATTTTACTTTGAGAACATTATTTGGTATGAATATTGTTCTTACAAATTTGTGATTGATATTGTTCTCATAAATTTGCGATGGATATTATCCTCATAAAACAATTGCAAATTTGCAAAAAAATTTGCGATTCATACATTTACATCCGAATGTTAGATAGGATAGTTGATCAATCGATTATATTTATTGACTACATTAACAAAAAATAGCATTTTTAAAGTTTTTATTTCAAATCTACTATAATAAAATTAAAATTCTCAAAATATCTTAAATAATTTTGTGAAAATATTTAATTACTCTAAACAAATTATACATAAATTAAAATATTATATTTTAATTTAAAATTTTATTTTTTCTAGTAAAATAAATTTTTAATATATTTTAATATTAAATTGTACTGTTATTAAAAACTAAAAATAATGATACTATTTTAAAATAAAAACTTTAAAAATGTTATTTACAGAATTGTTTAACAAAGAACTGTAAATTTAGCTCACTGATTAAAATGATGGTTTTTATGCATGGACATGACTTTGCAGTTTTGAGTTCGGTTGGACAAATCTATTCTGTAATAGAAAAGAAGAAATCTAACTTAGAGAAAAAGAGAGCAATTAAGTAAAAAAAATATTAACAAATTTATTCATATTCAAATGATTTTTTAATTGGATATTTTTCTCTTTTGCATAAATAATTTCCGTTTTGCATGAAAAACGCATTCAGCTATGTGATCCCTCCCAAGTCCCAACTATTTTCAATCAATATAATATTCATATTTTTAATATATTAATTAAAAAATATTTTTATAAATAAAACTTATTTTTATATATAATATACAAATATATCATGTTAACGTATAACCATAGAATATTTTATAATAAATATTACATAAATCATAATTTATATAATATTGACGAAAAAATATTTCAAAAATATTTAGCAATATATTATATATAAATTTTTAATATTCTAAAATAAAAACAAACACAATATAAAATAAAAATTTAAAAATTAATCAAATAAAATATAAAATAAAAGATTAGAATAGCTAAATATTTATCATAACTATAATTCTTTATATATTTAATAATATTATTTTTTTTAAGATATAGATAATTTAAATATATTTGTATAATTTGATTATAACATATATTTCATTTATATAATATAATTTTATTATATATTTTATTTGTACAATCAATATTAAAAATTTTAAAACATTATTTTAAATAAAAATTAATTTACATTTGACTAAATAAATAATAAAATTTAAATATTTTTCCAATCGCGCTAAGGTGAGCCTAAAACTAGTTAAATTAGATTAAGAAAACGAAACATTTATGTAAATTTCTTGGGAGTATATCTAACGGATAGTTATAGGTAGATAAACATCTTAACGTATGCATATAAACATCTAGAGAGAGAAGAGAGAGATACAGAGATAGAGAGAGAAGAGAGAGATACAGAGATAGAGAGAGAGAATTGAGAGAGAGATAGAGAGAGAGAGAGAGAAAAGAGAGAAGAGAGAGAAGAGAGAGAGTTGATAGAGAGAGTTGAGAGAGAGAGAAAGAAGAGAGAGAGATAGAGAGAGAGAGATTTGAGAGAGAGAGAGAGAGTTGTGACTTGTGAATGGGAATCAAGGTGAAGTGAAGAAGGATCCAAGGGAAAGAATCCACAAGAGAGAGAGAGAACTGCAAATCCGATGCTCTTACAATTTCTTTTTTTTTATTACATATAAAATTTTCTATACCTAATTAAGACTCAAATGTACACAACCTATTTTATTTAAATTTTTTTATATTAAAACTTACAAATATACATACATATGCATGTCTTTGTGTATATATACACTTTTCATTTCTCGAGGTAAAAGAGACATCGTTGTTCTTTCTTCTTGTTGTTTCTTATATTTACTTTTATTTTTTGAGTTTTTCCATATGTCTTCTTCACATTCTCATCTTTCTTCTTTCAGGACCGTTGTGCAGTTGTCTACACGTATATGTGTAAAAGTAAAAAACCTAGAAATAGCAATGATGTAACAAGACTTGTTACACACTAACTATACATATTTATTTTATTATTCAATTAACTTTACAAGTTTCATTCAATTTGTTTTATGTAATACCAAAACATACTTTTTCGTCTCCTACCACACTGTTTTAATCTACTTAAATTTTTGTTTCCCCCATTTTGGGTTTATATTTGTTTTGCTACTCGTATTTTTTTTTAAAATTAATATCATAAAATAGTATTATTTTAAATTTATCTTTCAAATTTTAACATAATAAAACTAAAATTCTAAAAATACTCCAAATTATTATATAAAAATAATTATTTATTTTAAATAAATTATATATAAAATTAAAACATAATATTTGTATTCATTTTTTTCAATTTATGGTTTAAATTTTTTTATAAAAAAAGAAGTTTTTAATTATTTTAATATTAAATTTGTGCAATTTTAAAAAATTTAGATGATTACTAATATATTTGAAATAAATATATTAGTAATTGAGTTGGAAATTATTTGAAACTTGAAATACTAATATTTTTATCATTTCTCGTCGAACAATCGTAGAGAACTATCCAATTGCAACGATAAAAGAAAGTATAAAAAATTTTAAATGAAAAAATTAAGGAAAAAGCAAAAGAAAAAAAACAACAATAAGCATCTAATAAACATTTAGTCAATAAGCAACTATTTAGTTGTCTTTATGGCATTGGAATTTCGCCAAAAATAGCAAATCCAAAATTCGTTATAGATTGGATGCAATGTATAAAATGGATTTTTAATTTCAACTCTAACAAATTATTTAAGAAGAAATAAGTAAGGATTTTGGTTGTCAATTTTTAATTATATTTTATCTTTCCAATATATATATAAAATTAAGTAATATCCTAAAATAATATTATTTTAAATTTATTTTCTAAATTCAGCATATTAAATATAATTTTTTTAAAGTACAAAGTATCATGTGAAAAGAATTATTTATCTTAAATAAACTATATATAAAATTAAAATATTATATTTGAATTTTTTTTCCTAATTTAGGGTTTAACTTTTTTATTAGAAAAACATTTTCAATTATTTAATTATTAAATTTGTGTTATTTTTGGAAAAATAAACTAATGGTACTATATTTGAAACAAAAATTTAAAATAGTGTTATTTTAAACAATTTCTTTATATAATTCTCTAAAGTAGTATTATTTAAAAATTTATTTCAAATTTAATACTATTAGTTTATTTTTTCAAAACAGTATAAATTTTAATATTAAAATATCTTAAAACATATTTAATAAAGAAAAATAATATTTTAATTAAAAACTCAAGTATATTATTATAATTTTATTAATTAATTTAGGAAAAATAAATATTTTATATAAAAATTTATATTATTTTTAGAATTTTAATTTTTGTATGCAAATTTAGAATAAAAAACTTAAAGGAATGCTATGCTATTACTCTATATTATATTATTAATTTTCTTAATTATTGAAATGTTGAATCTAGGAAAATAACAAAGAACATAATTATGAAATATCATAAGTGAGATGTTTGTCGCTCTTCTATTTATTTTCTTTCAAATGTTTACTTACTCTTTCAGCGACTAGCTTTTGTACTTTGTCAAAAGTGTGACATGTGAAGTATCCAATTGGTCAACCTTTTATCATTATCGTATTGACTCTTATTTATTATTTTATTTTTTCCCAATGGAAATCGAATAATTAATTATGAAAATAACACTAACGTCTCTCTCTCTCTCTCATCGTTTTCTGTAAGATTTATTCATTTGAGACAAAACTTCTTAAATTTCTAAATTAATAAATTTTTGGTTTTGCTAACATTTGGTTACTAAGATCCGATAGAAGAAGTTAAAGAAAAACTATTAAAATATTATGGATAGTTGTACAACAACTTATATTTGTTTATATCTTTATATAAATATGTATTTTATATAACATCAAATTTATTAAAATATAATATGTAGGTTCGGACTAGTAACATGTAGTATATTAAGGTTAAGGTATAGTAAATGTTGTAATTCAATGTAACTTGTAGTCTATATGGTAGAAACTATATATATGAGTTAATTACTATCCTTGTCAAAACAATTTACTGATAACATTTTTGTAGCATAAGTTGCAATTTTCCTAATATATGATTTGAATAACATTTTAAAAAAATAACTTTATTAATAAAAATGTCATGCTTACTTGTTATCCACGTTAAGTTTCAATTAAATATATAAATATATTTAACTTATTAAAATAATTATAATATATGCTATTTTTATTAATTTAATTACAGAATCAATATATTTTATTTAAGTAACAAAAAAATACTATTAAATTTATAAAAAATATTATTTTTTCTTTAATTTACATATATAAAAACTAATATTAAAAATAATTTTAAATAAAATTTAAAATTATATAAATATTTTATATTTACTAATAAATAATATTATATAATTTACGAATATTTTTTCCACGCAGAACGTAGGTATAAATCTAGTGTATTATTAAAAACAAGCTTAGGAGTAGTAACTCCCACCTTTACATTCATCTCATAGGTGTGGAATTTAACTCTTCATTTCTTCGTATAAACGTGTTAAACCTTCGTATAAAAATATTATATTATTAGATCAATCCATTATGATACAAGTGACAAAAAAAATTAACTATATTAAGATGATGACATGTAATATTTGCAATATAAGTTCCAATATAAGTTACAATATAAGTTACAATTCGATTCTACTTTTTCTTATAGAGCGTGTTAAACATTCGTATAAAAATATTAGATTATGGGGTCAGTTCGTTATGGTACAAGTGACAAAAAATTAACTATATTAAAATGATGCATGTTTTCAAAATGAAATATTTTAAAGCAATTAATTATGTTACTTTATTACAAATTTAATGATAAAAGTATTAAAATCAATACAATTTTACTGACAAAAGTAGGTGAAAGTATTTAAAATGAAATAAAAAAGATCTAAAGACAAAAAAAAGGTTGGAAAGAAATATGAAAAAATACTAACTCAACCTGTAATTCATCAATATCTTTCATAATTTTGAATTAAGCAATTTACGGAAGGCATAACTCAAAATTTTAAATCAATTATTATAAAGTTAATTGGGCTATTATGTTGATCTATTGTAACCCAACTAAGTGTACACGAAACTCTAAATTAAAATTTAAACAAGTTTAGAAAATATTTTAAAATATTACATTTTTAAGTTTTTATTTCAAAGCATCACAAATAATTTTGTATATTTTTTATCACAGATAAATTAAAAATAATTAAATTTTTTGTTGTGTTCTTTACTAGTTTATAGGTTAAATTTTCACCAATAAAGTTTTAGTCATTTTTTATATTAAAATTTTGATATTTTTAAAGGAATAATTATATATAGTATTATTTTAAAGAAAACTTAAAACTATAGTATCTTTGAAAATTGCTCTTTATTATAACACCTCAATATAACTGTTATAGTCATTAATAATATAAAAGTTTGTTATATATAGACTTCAAAAAGTTAAAAACTGCAAAGAAGCTAATAAAAACAAAATATTGAAAATAAATAAGAAATAAAGGGATAGTATGTCAATTTATGGCATTGGTATCCAATGTCAGTCTCACTACTTCAACTTCCTACTTACTCAACTTTCTGATATAATTAATAATAATTTACTGAGATCGAGAGCACATTACACAAAGCACACATTTTGGTCAACCCTAAGTCTATAACAAGTAAAAAAATTAGCCAAGAAAACAAAATTTACATATAGGCCCCTCTCACCATGGACATTCGGTTTACTTAGATTTTTTTTAATCGATTTATTTGGTTTATTTATATTTTTGAATTGGTTTTTAGTTTATTTAGATTTTTTAAGTCGATTTATTTGGTTTACTTAGATTTTTTTAAATCGGTTTATGTGGTTTATTTAGATTTTTTAAATCGGTTTATTTGGTTTACTTAGATTTTTTAAATCGGTTTATTTGGTTTATTCAAATTTTGAGTCGGTTTATTCAGATTTTTTGATCATTTTATTCAAGTTTTTTTTAATTAATTTATTCGGTTTATTTAGATTTTTCAAATCGATTTATTTGGTTTATCCAGATTTTTTGAGTCAGTTTATTCAAAATTTTTGAGTCGGTTTATTCAGGTTTTTTATCGGTTTATTCAAATTTTTCAAATCGATTTAGTTGGTTTATTCAGATTTTTCGAATCGATTTATTCAGTTTTTTTGAATCGATTTACTCAAATTTTTTGAATCGGTTTATTTGGTTTATTCAGTTTTTTTGAATCGGTTTATTCACTTTAAAGAGTTTTCAATTTTTAAAACTATTGACAAATTAAATCGAATAAACATTTGCTTTGGTTCGGTTCAAAATTCAGTTTTAAATGTTAGAATTAGCTCCAAAATAATATGAAAATAAAAAATTAATTTATAAAATAACATACATTATTTTGGTTAATTTGGTTATTTTTTTATATTTTTTGGAATATGATCAATTACTATTGACTAAACGAAAAACCGATTATATATTCAAAATTTGTGAATCTATTTAACATTTAAATCAACTTAAAACCGAATAAACTAATTCGATCGGTTTGATTATTTCAGTTGTTACTCGTAGCCAGCCCTAACTCCCTCCATCAAAATCTATTGATAATTTTATGTACATATTTTTGGAATTAAATACAATGTTTAAATAGATATAACATATAAGTAAAGAAGGATTTGGTAATGATTAAAGGAGCTAATAAAAAGAGATTAAGGAGGGATAAAGAGATAAAAGCACAAGTACAAATGATAAAAGAAAACAAAGAAGAAAAAAGGTGAACACAAACATCCCCAACAATAAAACAAACAAATTCTAACACATTTCTGCCTTATTTGTCCACATTTCATTTCACCTTCACATGTACATACACTTCTTTCAGGCTTTATTTGTATTTTCTTTTTCAATCATTCTTAACATTTATACTATATTCTCCGTTTTAATATAAATATCACATTAAGAATATTTCTACGGTGCAAAATAAAATTTCAGTTTATAATTTTTTACAAAGTTGCAAGCAAAATAGTTTGTCTCTTCTAGTCATACATCTAAACATATATATATATATATATATATATGATACATTAACTAAATTAAGTCTAATCTAAGTTTAAATTAGATGGACTTAAAGCCCAACTCAATACTTCTTCTCAAATTAGAATATCCCTAATATATTAATTGAGAATCATTTTAAAAAAATAACCTTATCTCGACGTGTTATTTACAACTATACCAGCTGATGTGTCGCTTCCTCATAATCTCTCAAAATAAATTTAAAACAAATCTTAATTTACTAGATAAATTACTATATATGCCATTCAATCACCATTAATACACATAAAATCATTAGAGTAAATTTTATAAATCTTTGCCTATATTATCTACTACTAATCAATACATAAATTATTATATGTCAATGCCAACATTTTGATTTAAATTTTAATTGAAAAATAGTCAAACTATATTTTTACTCTTTTATATTTATCGATAACATATTTTAATTTCTACACCAAAATATTTTACTTATCTTATTAATGATTTTAGTATAAGCACTTATATTTTGATTTTAATTGAGTTTTAAAATATTTCTTTACTAGAATTTTTTTAAATTTCAAATATTCAAATATTTTCACATAGAAAATGAATTTTTACTCATATAAAACAATCCATAAGACTATATTTTACATTATACATAATATAATTATGATATATTATTTTATCATGGTAATATAATTTTTAAATTTTCAGACAATATTTCAATATATAAAATAATTATATATATTATTTTTATAAAATTTTATTGTATAAAATATAATAAATAATTTACTCCGCGCATGGCGCGGATCAAAATCTAGTATATATATATATTACAATTGTCCAACTTGTCAAGAATCGTACTAAATGAAACACTTCAATGTTTTAGTAAACATGTTAGTAAATTGTTTCATAGTTCTAATATATATAAAACTGACGATCTATTTCTCCATCAAAACTATAGTATAGTATTTATGACGATTGATTTCTTTATCAAAACTATTGTATAGTATTTATGACGATCATATAAATTGAATTTAATATTTTTATCTGGTGGTAAATCAGTAATTAGTTAAGTTTCATTATTTTCAAGGGTATAATCTCTTTTTCCATAGCATTATTTTACAATTTTAGTTGCATTATTTGAATGAACGAGGTTTAGAAGCAGTGATATTGGCTAGAAAACTTTGTAGGATTTTGAAAACAAATTAAAACTCATATAGTTAACAATGATATAAACAACCAAAAGTACCAACATGATGAAAAGACGAATGTTGCCCAAATAAAACCTCATATGGTGTTTTCACTAATAACGGATGAATTAGTTCGATTAATGTGGTAATATGTTGTAAGAACAAAATCACCAAAAAAATCAAGGGGTAAAGCAATTTGAAATCGTAAAGATCGCATGACATTGAACATCCAAACAACTCGTGAATGATCATCAACAATGATAAAAAATATAAGTAGATATGCATGTTGCAAGAACGGTATGGTCTCCAGACATCGTGATGCGAATAGTAAATATAGTATATGCTTTATTGTCATTTTCCAAAAAGCAAAACTGTGATTGTTTGGCTTAGACACAAATATCACAAAAAAATATTAAAAATCTTAGAAGCTCCTAAATCAACTAAACCAGATAATTGAGAAAACACAAACGTCGCAAGGTATCTTAACAGTGCCACAACTCGCAAACATCAAAACGACTCACTACATTAACCAGAACGCCAGAAACTTCACGAAAATAGTAGATATCATCATACTCATCACTTGCTCTAATCACCATCCTCGTAAAACAGTTTTGCAGATAACAAAACTTATTAGTGAATATTGTGATACATGATTTTTTCCTTCAGAAAACAAGCTACTGAAAGCAATGTATTCGTCAAGTAAGCTTGAAGAGAACAAACGAAAGAGTGAAAGTGCCACCAAAGCACAATTTTTCGTTGCCATCATAACAGTTCCATTAAGAAGGCTAATTGGACACGTAACTATATAGAAAAAAATCAACCAAAAACCTACTGGAGAGATGATGAGATGTGTTGATGTCAGTATTAAGACGCACTAAAGTGTTGTTCTTGCTATTGTTTAAGAGAGCAAGCAATGTACTCCTTTTTATTAACATTGCCTATCAAAACGATGTCGCATTACCAAATAAACAACATGTGGACTTGAACACTGTGGGCCTCGCAAAGTGGAAATGGAAGCCTAAATCTGAGCACCAACGGCTTTCTGCAACTTCCGATAAGGAGGAGGTGAAAACAGAGGTAAAAGCAGAGGACATGCAACAGTGGAATCAGGTTGTGCAGAAAGTACATCGAATGACGTTAAACTTCAAAAATCGGTTTAATGTTCTATCATCCGAAGACAATGGTTAAATGAACTGTAAGAATGTGACATCTGTCATTAGGATTTTACATGTTTTCTCGTTCAGCAAATCATGTATAAAGGCATTGTTTTATGACTTTCTTGTGAAATTGAAAAACTCTTATCAATGGAAAATTTCAGTTTCACATTCAAATCTTAGTTTTTTTTCATGGTATCAGATCTATCACGATTGACTGTGTTATTATCAAAGTTATTCAGAAAAATTATATTTTGTGGAAAACACAATTCGAAGCATTTCTTTCTGAGCTAAACTTACTTGGCTTCATCACATGCGCTACTCCAAAACCTCCAACTCTCATTAGAATACCTGGAATAAATGGCGCTGATCAGTTTTCAAGGAATCCAGACTATCAAAAGTGGATACAAACTGATCAAATTGTTCATTCATGGCTTTGGAGATCTTTTTCTAAAGAACTCTTTAGTGTTGTGGTTGACAGCAAGACATCACAAGAGGTGTGGGTTTCACTTGCTCGACACTACAACATGGTATCTTCTTCTTATTTCTTTGAGCTGTAGAGAAAACTACAGAATGTTTCAAAACTCGATAAAACCATGAGTGATTATCTTAAGGACATAAAGCTCATATGTGATTAGTTGACATCTATAGGAAGCTCAGTTACAAAAAAGATGAAGATTTTTGCAACTCTCATGGTTTAGGACGAGAGTACGAACCTATTAAAATAAGTATTGAAGGAACCATGGACAATATTCCTAGCCCAACCTTTGAAGACATTGCTCTTCGACTCACTGCTTATGAAGATATTTTATAGAGTTATGTCACAACAAATGACATCTTACCACATCTGGCCTTTAACACTGTCCAATTTTCTCAAAGCTACTGTTGAGAAAAGGTACTCCTTTAGCTTCTTTTGTAAATGGTTTTCTACAAAACTTTTCGTGGAACAATGACTTTTGCTTTCAATTTAAGAACTTGGTTTACGTTGATATAGGTGAATGTTGTTTTTACTGAGAAGTAGAGAATGTGTTTTGCTAGAAAGAAAATAAGAGCACACAATGATTTACGAGTTCAGGCCGTTGATAGGCCCTACGTCTCCGGAAAATATTCCGGGGATTCCACTAAACACTTGCTCGAACTTGAGCTAGGAACTTCTTACAACTGTGTCTCACACTGTCTTTGCTACACTCTCTCTTAGACTCACACTCTTGCACACTCTAACGTCTATCTTCAGCCTTTTATACTCTTAAGGCTAAGACCTTTACAAACTAAAGAAAAATTTGAAAGAGAAGTCGATTTCTCTTCCTTCTTTTAATTCTTTAGAATAAAATTGTAGATAATCCTTAGATGTGCAGTTCTGAATTCACTTCTGCAACTTGTTCTTTCTACAGTTTTCAGACTTGTCTTTAGTGTAGTACTTGAAGACACAATGTTTATTGCACTTATTCTGAGGAGAATGTTGTAGAATAAGAATGGTTGACATTCTTATTTTTTCTTCAGCTGAAACCTTCTTCGTGTGACAGAGTCTTTTTCCCACTCTAGTCATTTCCACTTACTTTATTCTCAGCCTGCACCTGCAACATTTCTCAGAGATTTAAACTAATCTCTACAAAACTTCACCTTAGTTTCAATCTCCTCATCATCAGTGTCATCTCCTCCTTAGTTTAGTTAATTCCCCTTTTCCGGATTCCTCCTGTTTCCCTATGTTCTAGAGACTCTGAGTAAACTCCAAGGCGCACATGAACAGTTTTGGTAAAGATATCAGCTGGATTCCTCCGAGTTTATCTTTGAAATCTTTATTTCACCTTCTGCAATCTTATCCCTTATGAAATGCAGTCGCACATCAATGTGTTTGGTTCTCTCATGATGAACCGAGTGCTTGGATAATGAGATTGCACTTTGTGAATCACTCATGATTTCCACTTGTTCCTGCACAAAACCGAGTTCATTTTCCAACCCTTTCAGCCAAATACCCTCTTTACTGCTTCTGTCAATGCCATATACTCTGATTCTGTTGTAGAAAGAGCCACGACTTTCTGCAACCTTGATTTCTAGCTGATAGCATTCCCAGCTGCAGTGAACACAAAACCAATGACTGACCTTCTCTTATTAAGGTCTGTAGCGTAATCAGAGTCTGAAAAACCCATCACTTCAAGATCATCCTGTTTCTTGTAACATAGCCTGTAACTTTTGGTTGCCTTTATGTATCTAAGAACCCATTTCACAGCAGTCCAATGATCTTTTGTAGGCTTACTCATGTACCTACTGATGACACACGTAGGATAAGCCAAATCTGGTCTAGTTCCTATCATTGAGTACATTATGCTTTCCACAACATTAGAGTATGGAACCGATTTCATATAATCTGCTTGAGCAAGGAGTTCTGCTTCTATTGCTGCCTTAAGCTTAAAATGAATTCCCAGAGGTGTCTGCACCTCCTTAGAATGTTCCATACCATACATCTGCAGAACTTTGTTCATATACTCTTCTTGAGAAATTTCTAACTTCCCATTCCTCCTGTCCCTTCTGATTTCCATTCCAAGGATCTTCTTGGCTTCACCTAAATCCTTCATGTCAAACTCTGCTTTCAACAGATCTTTTAACTCTTTTATCTTCCCCTTATCCTTTGCAGCAATAAGCATGTCGTTGACATAGAGGAGTAGGTATATATAAGAGATGTCTTTGAGCTTTTGATAATATATGCAATTATCAAACTTGCTCCTTGTATAACCTGTAGTCCTCATAAACGTATCAAACCTTTGATTCCACTGTATTCATAAACGTATCAAACCTTTGATTCCACTGTCTTAGGGCTTGTTTAAGTCCATATAAGGACTTCCTCAGCAGGCACACTTCATCCTCAGAATCTGTTTTAACCAAGTATCCTTCAGGTTGTTCCATTAGAATATGTTCTTCCAAGTTCCCATGCAAGAAAGTTGTCTTCACATCCAGCTGCACCAATTCTAAGTCCAAATTTACTACGTAGGATAACAGTAGTCGTATGGACACGTGTTTTACAACTGGAGAGAAAATCTCTTGGTAATCCACCCCTTCCTTTTGTAGATAACCCTTAGCTACTAGCCTTGCTTTGAATCTTGGTAATTCTACACCTGAATTTCCTGATTTTCTTTTGTATACCCATTTACACCCAATAACTTTGCTGTTTGCAGGTCTCTTAACCAATGTAAACGTTTGATTCAGATGTAGTGAGTACATTTCTTCGTCCATTGCTTTCTTCCACAGTGCCCAATCTTTATCTCTTTTAGCCTCACTGTAACTTCTTGGTTCAGGATATCCACCATCCGCACTGATCATAAGTGCAAACCCAATTATATCATCTTCATGATATTCTACCAGATTTGATTCATCAAATCTAGCAGGTCTCTTACTGATCCTTCTCTCCCTGTCTCTAGCCAACTGATAATTCTCAAGCTCATCTTCAATACTTTTCTGTTCACTATCAGAATCATCTTCTTCATCACTTTCATTTCTGTGTTGACTAGCTTCACCTTGATCTGTTTCATCTGAAATCCCAGAATTTCCAATGTTTAAATCATAAGTGAAAGGAGAGATAGAGTTTGGTACCTCGGATGTCTCTTCTGAAACTTGATTCAGGTGTTTATATACTTGATCTTCTCTAAAGGTTGCATCCCGTGTTATCACACATTTCTTCTCTTCCACCAGCCAAAATTTGTATCCTTTTACACCAGCAGGATACCCTATAAACACTCCTTTCACTACCCTTGGATTCAACTTCCCTTGGTTGCTATGAATGAAAGCTACTGATCCAAAAACTCTCAATTCTTCATACCTTGGTTTTGATCCAGACCATAGTTCTTCAGGAATGTTTTGATCTCCTGCCGATGAGGGTGATCTATTGATCTGATGCACTGATGTGGCTGCTGTTTCTGCCCAGAAGCACTTTGGCAGTCCTGACTCACTAAGAATGCACCTCACCTTGTCAAGAATCGTTCTGTTTATTCTTTCTGCAGTCCTGTTCTGCTGTGGAGTGTATTCACAAGTTTTACGTCGTGTATCCCTTCTAACCTGCAGAACTCATCGAATTCTCTATTACAGAATTCGAGACCATTGTCAGTTCTCAATGTCTTGACTTTCTTATCAGACTGATTCTCAGTTAGCCTTTTCCATTCAACAAAACTTGCAAATGCTTCATCCTTTTTCTTAAGGAAGTAGATCCACGTTTTCCTTGTAAAATCATCTATGAATGAGATGAAGTATTGACATCTTCCAAGAGACAAGGGAATATTTGGAGATCCCCACAGATCTGAGTGAATGTAGCTGAGCTTTTCCCTTGTCAAGTGTTTACCAGTTCCAAAGCTAACCTTGTGTGATTTACAATAGAGACAATCCTCACAAAAATCAAGATCTGACACCTTTGTTTTGTCCAAATATCCTTTACTGAGCAATATCTTCATTCCTTTATCACTGATATGGCCCAATCTCCTGTGCCATAGCCTAGTTTCATCTTTGACATTTACTGAAATGCTTGCTTCACCAGGCAGAACACATCCCTTTAAAAAATACAATGTGTTTGTTTTTTCACCTTTGAGCAGTGTTCTGCATCCTTTCAAGATTTTCTTAGTGCCTTCTCTTGATTGAAACCAACATCCGTGATTTTCCAGAGTACCAAGTGAGATTAGATTCTTCGTCATTTCTGGAACATATCTCACATTTGTCAGAAGTATAGTTGTGTTGTCATCATTCTGGATTCTTATACTTTCGATTCCTTGCACTGAAGAATAGGTATCATTCGCCATTCTAACCTTTCCAGAATTGGTTTCTTTCATGTCTAGAAACCATTCTTTCCTAGGAGACATGTGAAATGAACAACCTGTATCCAATATCCACTTCTCTTTCAGCTCATCTTCTAATGACAGAAAAGCTTCAGAAATCATAAGGGCTGCAACATCATAGATTTGTCCTGTGACATTTGATGACTCTCCCCTTTCTGAGTTATCTTTTGATGTTGATCCATTTCTCTCTTTCCACATAGAGCACTATTTCTTGAAATGACCCTCTTTACCACATATCCAGCAAGTCTTTTTCCCTCTTGACTTTGATCTAGATTTCTGTTTCCCTTTGTCAACTGCTTTATCCTTTTTCACTGGCCTGCCTCTCTCTTGGACAAACAGTCCTTTAGAAATGGTTTTGGACTGTTTTCCATTCTCACTTAGCTCTAGCTCTTTTGACCTTACTGCTACAACAATCTCATCTAGAGATAAGCTTGTTTTCCCGTACTTCAGTGTGTCTTTGAGCTGATTATAAGCCTTAGGCAAAGACATGAGCATGATAATAGCATGATCTTCATCAGCAACAGAGCCCTTAACATATTCTAGATCAGCAATCAACCTTAGAAAATCATTAATGTTCTCTTCTATAGTCATAGTTTCGATCATCTTATAACTATAAAGCTTCTATTTTAGATAAATCCTATTTGGTAAAGATTTAGCCAAGAATAGTTTATCTAGTACCTTTAACATTGAAGTTGCAGTTTTTTCTTTGATGATTTTCCTGAGAATATTGTCCCCAACACTCAAAATGATGGTAAACCTGATTTTTCTTCTCTTTTCACCAAGAGATTTCTCTGATAGAGCTTCTTCTTGAGTTTGTGATGTGCCTCCTCCTGTTTTACCCGTAGAGCCTTCTGTTTCAGAAGTCTCAACTTCTTCTAAACCCTCTGCCAATCCCAATATTTCTATATGAGCCAACATTTTTTCTTTCCAAAGCACGTAGTCCCCCTTTCCATCAAACTTCTCCACTTCGATTCTTGCTGAAGACATGTTTGTTTCAGTGTTGAAGTGCTGCTCTCACGGTCCTGGAGCTCTGATACCAATTTGTTGAGAAAAGGTACTCCTTTAGCTTCTCTTGTAGTGGGTTTTCTACAAAGCTTTTCCTGGAACAATGACTTTTGCTTTCAATTTAAGAACTTGGTTTACGTTGAGATAGGTGAATGTTGTTTTTACTGAGAAGTAGAGAATGTGTTTTGTTAGAAAGAAAATAAGAGCACACAATGATTTTCGAGTTCAGGCCGTTGATAGGCCCTACGTCTCGCCGGAAAATATTCCGGGGATTCCACTAAACACTTGCTCGAACTTGAGCTAGGAACTTCTTACAACTGTGTCTCACACTGTCTTTGCTACATTCTCTCTTATACTCACACTCTTGCACACTCTAACGTCTATCTTCAGCCTTTTATACTCTTAAGGCTAAGACCTTTACAAACTAAAGAAAAAATTGAAAGAGAAGTCGATTTCTCTTTCTTCTTTTAATTCTTCAGAATAAAGTTGTAGACAATCCTTAGATGTGCAGTTCTGAATTCACTTCTGCAACTTGTTCTTTCTGCAGTTTTCAGACTTGTCTTTAGTGTAGTACTTGAAGACACAATGTTTCTTGCACTGATTCTGAAGAGAATGTTGCAGAATAAGAATGGTTGACATTCTTATTTTCTCTTCAGCTGAAACCATCTTCGTGTGACAGAGTCTTTTTCCCACTCTAGTCATTTTCAATTACTTTGTTCTCAGCCTGCACCTGCAACATTTCTCAGAGATTTAAACTAATCTCTACAGCTACTATATGAATCGTGGTAGAGGTCAGTTTTACAGAAGAGGAAATCGTGGCAGAGGCACCTTCTCAACAGAGAGCGTGGTTTTCACGAACAAATATCACCCTATCAAACTTTTTCAATATAGTCTGACATTAAATCAAGATGCTTGCTGCAATGACAACCATGAGGATAACAGAACTAAATGATTCTTCAGGACATGAGTGGTTTCCAAATACACGAGCAAGTGTACATTACCAACACTCCTCAAAATCTGCATCAAACTCGCCCCTACAATAGATCTAATGCTGTTATGGTGGATGATAGAAACTTTTTGCCCATCACTCACAGTTCCTCAACCATTTTAACATCTTCCTCATGTCTGTTGCCATGACAAAATGTTCTTGTTTGTCCTAACATTACAAAATCTCTTATTTCAGTATCTAAAATCACAAATAACTATCCTTGCTCTTTTAAGTTTGATTGTAATGGGGGTGATTGTTAAGTATAAGGTAACCAAGAAGCTAATAATGTTGGAAAGAAATAATGTTGGGCTCTATGTGCTGAAGGATAACCCAGCTGCTCAAGCTCATGTTTTCTATTCCAGTTTACAACACTTAGCTAGTGATGTAACTTGGCATAGGCGACTGGGACATCGTAATGCTCAAGTTCTTCAGGAACCTATCCTCATCAAAAGTTATCTTCATTAATAAAAGAACAAGTCTTATGTGTGAATCATGTAGACTTGGCAAGAATGTTCGTCTTTCTTTTAATACTCTAGACTTTGTTGCAACTAAACCATTTCAAAGAATTCATTGTGATCTTTCAAGTCCTGTACTAGTTATGTCAGTTCAAAGCTTTCGTTACTATGTAATTTTGATTGATAATTTGTCAAGATATTGTTGGTTTTATCCCTTATAGCTGAATGCAGATTTCTTTGCAACTTTCATCACATTTTAGAAGTTAGTAGAAAACCAGTTTGATGCTAAAGTTGGATCTTTTCAATGTGATGATAGAGAGAATTCACTACCAAAATATTTCTTGAACATCGCAATCACTATGGCATACAAAAATTAGTTTCTTGCCCTCACACACCTTCACATAATGTGCTTGATGAGAGAAAACACAGACACTTATTTGATTTAGGACTGTCAATGATGTTTGAAAGCAAGATTCCTCAAAACTATTGGGTTGAAGCTCTCTTTACATCAAATTTTCTAATCAATCTACTTCCCACTACAACTTTACAGCCTCTTGAATCTCCCTATCAGAAGCTACATGGAACCACTCCCACTATTCTTCTCTAAGAACTTTTGGATGTGCATGTTATCCTGTGCTAAGGGACTATGCATCTAACAAATTCGATCCACAATTTTTTAAATGTATTTTTATTGGATATAACCATAAATACAAAGGTTATAGACGTCTCTATCCACCCACTGGCCGAGCCTATATCATTAGACATGTTGTTTTTAATGAATAATACTTCCCTTTTCAAGATCATTACAGTTCACTTCAACATCAATCTAACTCTGCCTTGTATAATGCATGGCTAAGAAGCTTCTGTACTCCTACTGTCTCAGCCTCTAAACAGCATAATTCTGAGACATCTGAAACAATCTTTACTTCACATATTCGATCCTCAGTCCCAGCTCAAGACAATTCTTTTGAACAAGCTTTAACATATCATGAAAATCACTCATCTTTTGAAATGTCTGAAGTGGAAGTAACTATTGCCGCAGAAGAAGGTTGTTCTGGGCGTACGACATGCCTAGATCATGTACCTATAGGCGATAACAATCTTTTTTCTTCTAGTGGACAGTTACTCCAGCTTCCTCTCACACTGTCCAAGATACTTTCCTGCAAAATGAGTAATCTATGCCTTCTTTTGATCATCCACAGCATCCTATGATTACTCGACTTCGAGCTGGCATACACAAGCCTAATCCGAGGTATGCTCTCTTCACATCTAAAACAGATCATCATGAACCAAAAATAGTGCATTCTGCTTTAAAACATCCATGTTGCCTTCAAGCAATGAAAGAAGAAATGGAACATTGTGCTGAAACTAAAACTTGGTCACTTGATCCTTGCACTTCTGATATGCATGTCCTTGGTAGCAAATGGGTTTTCAGAACCAAGTTACATGCAGATAGATCAGTAGACAAATTTGAAGCAAGAATAGTTGCTCAAGGTTTTAATCAAGAAGAATGTATAGACTACCTTAAAACTTATAGTCCAGTGGTTCGTACAACAACTGTTAGAATTATGCTTCATGTTGCTAACTTGCTATAGTGATGAAATGGCCTATAAAGCAATTATATGTCAAGAAGGCCTTCTTACATGAGGATTTATTAGAAACAGTCTATCACTAAAAGAAAACTTCGGTTTTACAACCACGAAAGTGGTCGCAAAGTGGTCGTAAAGTGGTCGTACAACTGTATTTTGTGACTACTTTGCAACTACGTGAAGTGGTCGCAAAGTAGTAGTCGCAAATCAGTCACAAATTTGCGATTGATTTACGATCACGGAAATAGTGGTTTATTTTGCGACTAATTTGCGATCACTTGGTGGTGACTATTTTTGCGACTAATTTGCCACTGAATTTCCGTAACAAATTTTGCCACCGTTTTGCGACTACATATGTGGTTGCAAAATATGTAGTCACAAAATTTGTGACTGATTTGCGACTACAAGAGTAGTGCAGTCGCAAATCAGTCACAAAATTTTATGACTGATTTGCGACTACAAGAGTAGTGCAGTCGCAAATCGGTGGCAAACATTGCGATTGATTTGTGATCACATGTATGAAGGAGTCGCAAATCGGTGGCAAACATTGCGACTGATTTGGGACTGATTTGCAAATACAACGTAATTAGATTTAAAAAAGAATATATAATTTTAAATTATTATTGAAATAATTTTTATATTTTGAAAATAAAAATATTAATATTTATTAAATTTAATTTCAAAATATTTAAATTATTTCAATAATAAATGTAAAATATTTTTTGTAAATATAAATTTTAATAATATTTTTAAAAATTAATTTCAATAATAATATTAATATTTTGTAATTAGAAATATTAAATAATAATTTTTATTATTATTTTTAATATTAATATTAAATTTTTTATAAATATTAATATAATAGTTTATAATTTATGGTTTAATATTAATATTATTTAATTTTTTATTAATTTATAATAAAATTATTTGAAAATATTTTTGAAAATTAATTTCCAAAATTATTATGTTTTAATAATATTTTTAAAATTTTAATTATGACTATTTTCATAAATTTATATTTTTTAAACTATTAAATATTATAAATAGTTTTTATTAATGAATAATAAATTTTATAATATTCAATAAAAAATATATGAACTAATTAATATAAAATATTGAATAAAAAGAAAATAAAAATAAAAATTCTAATATTTATTATTGAAAATTTAATTTACAAGAAAAAAAAATTTTAATTTTCAAAGGCGGAAATTGGAAATCTGAAGACGAGAATGGGGTCGGGGTCGGAGTCGTCGATTGTTCCTCTGTGCAATCGTTATCTCGCATATAGGAGGCGAATGCGGGATTCGTCCGTTGGAAATACCCGAAGAGCATCTTCAAGCTCGAGATATTCTTTTGGTTTTTTCTATTCAGCTCTTGCATCTTCTGATTTGCTTCCAAAATTTGCGCGTTTTGTTGTTTAATTAACGCGTTTTGTTCTTGAAACATTACGTACTTGGGAGAATTGATTTGCATCCCAGTACGTCTACCCATAGAATGTACGCGGTTCAGGCTACCGAATCCATAAAGACGGTCTCGGTCATCCGCAACAAAAGAATACAAAATAACAAAAACAAAAATTAAATAATAAATTTAATTATTTAATTAATTATAAAAATATGTTATAACAAAAAACTTTAAAATTTTTTTTTACCTGAATGAAGATCTCATTCTTCTATTCTGGAGTCAGCTCAATTGGACGGGAAGTTCCATCAGATGTTTCTATTGGATCGACCTCCACGATTGTCATATTCTCTTGGATGTTTCGTTCGTATGCTTCACAGATTTGTTTTGCTTTCAAATCTACATACGAACCATCCGGTCCTGTGTGAGTCTTTATAAAGACATCACCTATATTATGTTCCTTCACAGATATTGAAATAAATTTTATTTAATTAATAACAAAAATGTTAATTAAATTTAAAGAAAAAAATGACTTACCATTTTCTGCTGGACTTGAATGTAGGATTTTTGGCCCGACAAATATTTGTGCAGGCCAAGACCATCCCGAGCAGAGTTGCGGTTATGAGAGGATTTGGTACTCCTCTCGGTAGACGTTTCTGTTCCCCAATAGTCTGTCATAATTTTGTACAAACTTGGGGAAATCCATCTGGCACGTTTGCCGGTTGTATGAACCGTGCTCACCATCCCTTTCATCCGTTTACGCAGACGGCCTCGAACTCTTTTCGTACCACCGGGATGATCACAAGATCCCAGGTGTACGATTGCTTCAAAATAATATTTTAAATATTAAAATTTGTTTAAGTATTTTTAAATAATTTTTTTTTTAAATTCCTTACCGCAAACTCTATAAAATATTTTCCTGCATCTCAGCAAGTACGACGGTCCAACTATAGTACGGGTCATCAAATTTAGTTTTTAAAATTTTTGCAATTTGATGGGTAATAGCCCCGTTATCGCGGTCAAACCTAATATTTCAATTATACCGAGAAATTTTAATTTTATATTAATATATTATTAGAATTATAATAAATATTTATTAAAAAATTAAAAATTTAAAAAATTTATTACCACATTGAATTTGGTGCCGCTTGTGAAGACAGCACTGTCAAATACTGCTCGCGTCCCGGAGTTTGTAACAACCTATCAAGAGTGATAGTTTGTTTCTCCGTTCCCGTTTTGCAGTCGGGAATTTCTTCCTTCTCATGTTCATCCGATTCCTGAAACCGTGGAGGTGTTTGGGTTTCAAGAACGGAATGATGGGTAAATGTATATTGCGGAGGGAGGCGGGATGCCGCTCTATTAATGGATGGTGAAGGGTTCGAAGAGGCCGAAGAGGTTTCACGGCAAAAAGACGATGCGATAGATCGTCTTCCACGACCTGTCAACGACCTACCGCTACTTGCCATTTTTTCTAAATGATTTGTAAACTAAAAAGCGTTTAGAATGTGTTTAAAGAGGATTTTGATTGAGAAGTTTTGAGTGAATTGTGAAAATGAGGGAAAACCTTCAAGTATTTATAGTTTTTTTTTGCGACCATGTACGTGGTCGCAAATCAGTGGCAAAATTTGAATTTAATGAAGTAGTCGCAAATCTGTCACAAATTTGCGATTGATTTGTGACCACCAATTAATTTGGTGGGAACCGAAAACGTTCAAACTCCCACCAAATTTATTGGTGGTCGCAAATCAGTCGCAAATTTGCTGCAATTGATTTGCGACCACCAATTAATTTGGTGGGAGTTTGAATTTTCAAAAATTTTCAAACTCCCACCCAATTAATTGGTGTTCGCAAATCAGTCACAAATTTGCGACTGATTTGCGACCACTATTGTAATTCTCGAAAACATAACATGTGCAAATCAGTCGCAAATCACTGATTTGCGACCACATATATATATTTAATATATTACGTGGTCGCAAATCAGTCCCAATTGTGCGACTGATTTGCGACCACAGTTACATATATTGAATTTATTACACGTAGTCGTAAATCAGTCGCAAATTTGCGACTGATTTGCGACCACGTTTAATTTTTGTGACTGAAATGCCACCATATTGTCAATGCAGTTGCAATGTAGTGGCAAATCAGTCACAAATAATACCCAAAACCCTAAATTTTGAGATTTTGATGAATACATATAATAATATAAGACTAATTAATTGATTATAAGTTATACAAATTTCAATTAATATGAAAATAATAACATTTACCAAATTTGCAAATAATTTACCTAAAACACTTAACAAATTTACTTAACCTTATACTTTTTATATATACTTCAAATGTTTTCTAAATATGAAATCATTACAATTAAAGTTTTCAATATATTTTATCACTTATAATATTAATGGTTAGTAGTCACATTAATTTGGAAATACAAGTTTTAAATGTGGAAAATACTTAGGGGAAATGTGAATTTACCATATGTGGTCGCAAATCAGTGACAAATTTGCGACTGATTTGCGACCACGTTTAATTTTTTTGACTGAAATGCCACTACATTGCCAATGCAGTGGCAATGTAGTGGCAAATTAGTCACAAATAATACCTTAAACCCTAAATTTTGATATTTTGATGAATACATATAATTATATAAGATTGATTAATTGATTATAAGTTATACAAATTTTAATTACTATGAAAACAATAACATTTACCAAATTTGCAAATAATTTACCTAAAACACTTAACAAATTTACTTAATCTTATACTTGTTATATACATTGCAAATGTTTTCTAAATATGAAATCATTACAATTAAAGTTTTTAATATATGTTATCACTTATAATGGTTAGTAGTACAAGTTTTAAATGTGGAGAATACTTAGGGGGAATGTGAATTTACCATATGTGGTCGCAAATCAGTCACAAATTTGCGACTGATTTACGACCACATTCTCAAAATTTGATGAAAAGTCGCAAATCAGTCGTAAATTTGTGACTGATTTGCGACCACGTTTAATTTTTGTGACTGAAATGCCACCACATTGCTAATGCAGTGGCAAAGTGGTGGCAAATCAGTCACAATTACTAAAAAAATCACATTTATATGGTTATTAGGAATACATTGAATTATATAAAAATCATATGTACAAAATACATAATAGCATAACTATATTTATTACATTTCTTCGTTCTCTTCATCATCTGAAGATGAAATATTACATTGAAATTCATCTTCTAGTTCCACATCTCCAGACATCGAAATTAATTTCTTCCGTATGGTTAACTCTATCGACCAACCGATATACTTCTATCTCTTGAACAAGCATTATCTCTTCATCATTTTCTTGTTGCAAAAGACCAATCTCGTCTTTGTTTTTGTATTTCCCCAAAATATTAGATCTTGGATTAACTTTCAAAACATTGAGCCATGTTTTTTTTTATGATGATTTAGTGTGTGGATAGGGAATATAACAAACTTGATCTGCTTGAGATGCTAATACATCATAAGTATTCAAATATAAATTAGTTATATATTTTTTAACAAAATTAATTATATAGTAAATTATTAACGAATACGTATCGAGAATAAATAGTTCATATTTATAGTATTTCCCCGATGATAAGACATTAACGACGCTATTTTCCGACTTTCGAGTACTTTTCGAGGGCGTAGGATTGTACCATTCACATTTAAAAAGCGTGATCTTCAAATTTAGGAGTCCGACATACTCAAGTTGAATGATATCTGTTAAAATCCCGTAGAAATCAGCTTCATCAAATGCATCTGAGTAATTGTCCTCCTTCACACAAATACCGTAGTTACATGTCTTTCTCCTATGTCCATGTTTTTTCGTGTGGAACATATAACCTCTTGTAAAATACATCGACCAAGTGGACGCTTTATTCATCGGACCTTGAACTAATTCTTGAGCCCATATAGAAAAGACATGTGAATATGTGGAAGTGCATGAATTGACCTATGATCATATATCAAAAATTAAACTTAATTAATATTTCCAAATTAATAAATAAAATATAATATACATGTCAAATAATTAATTAAACATATATAATCCCTAACTCATATGTGGAACTCTTTCTCTCTTTTCGATGAAATGTCATCTTCCGAAAGATATGGATACGTACATTGAATATGATCTTCAAACATGCTACAATAGTAAATATTAAAAATTAATATATGTTTCTTAATACAATGAACTGAAATATAATAAATGCAGTTAATTGTTTTCATATACCTCTCTAGTGGCTGAAAATATTCAAAATTCCATAATACATATGCATGTGCATATTTATATTCTTTTTCGGAGAGTAATATTTCTTTAAATTTATCACTTGGACGACCCATGTGCATAAATATATCCGGTACTACGGGATCCGGCTATACAGGCACGTCACCTTCATCGAATCTTGTAGACCTATTTATATATTATATTACTTACATTCATATATAATAAAATAATTAATTCATAAACATAACAATTAATTTAGGTTACCTGTTTTTCGTGCGTATGTGCGCAGCAAAGTGAGGTTCCGAGAAGTAAGATATCTCATCATTCACATATGATTCAAGAATCGACCCTACAACATATCGTTTGTTCTTCGCCTTGCTTTTTAGTTTTTTAAAAACTTTTCAAATGGATACATCCACCTATATTACACAGGTCCACCAAGTTCAGCTTCGTATCGTAGATGTACAGGAAGATGCTCCATGACGTCGAAAAATGAAGGCAGAAAGATCTTTTCCAAATTGCATAAAATTATGACTATGTTTTCCTTCAGAATTCGGACGCGGTTTTGTTGTAATGATCTAGAGCATAAATCATGGAAAACTCCTCCAATCCCTATATATATATATATATATATATATTCATTACCATCGACAATTAATTAGTACATGCAATTATTATTAATTTACATATTTCCAATTAAAAATATATTTATTACTATATTTACGTGATAGTGCTAGATGAACGTTCTGTGGTAAAAGTTATGCAAATATAAAAGGGAGAAGTATTTCCATAAAAATATGGCAGTCATGGCTTTTCATGCCCGAGCACTTTAGTCCATCCATATCCACACAATTTTCTAAATCTGCTGCATAGCCGTCCGTAAATTTGACATCATTTTTTATACATTCCAAGAACCGTTCTTTCGCTTTTTGGGTCAATCGAAATATAGGGAATGGAGCATTACCCTGACCATCCATGTGCAACTCTTTTCGAGAGCAAAACATCGCAATATCCAACCTTGACTTAACTGTATCTTTTGATTTCTCTTTCACATTCATAACAGTATTAATGATGTTATCGAATAAATTCTTCTCTATATGCATCACATCAAGATTATGTCGAAGGTTAAGATCCGTCCAGTACGGCAACTCCCAAAATATACTTTCTTTGTGCCAATTATGCCAGCTGCCATAACCTTCTTCTTTATTTTCATGACCGTTTCCGCTGTACTCAGATGTTCTTAAAGGATTGACAATTTTTATTTGCTCGTGTAAAACTTGTTCTCCTGTCAATGATTGTGGAGGATAGTCATTCAAAGCGTGCTTCCCTTTTAAAAAAATTGTTTTATTTTTCCGTAAAGGGTGACCATTAGGAAGAAACCTTCTATGACAATCAAACCAACACGTCTTTCTCCCATTTGGTAATTGAAATGCCTTCGTATCATTCATATAAATTGGACAGGCCAGCTTTCCATGCGTTGTCCATCCTGACAACATTCCATAAGTGGGAAAATCGTTTATCGTCCAAAGTAACACGACTTTTAGATTGAAATTTTGGTTCAACGATACATCGTATGCATCAACTCCCGTAGACCATAATTATTTCAACTCATTAATCAAAGGTCGGAGGAATATGTCTAGACTAGCACGCGAATGATTTGGCCCCGAATTCAAAATAGTTAGAAACAAATACTCTTTCTTCATACACATCTCCGGTGGAAAATTATATGAAGTGATAATCACCGGCCATAATGAATGATTACGAGACATTCCAAATGGGTTGAACCCATCAGTACATAAGCCAAGATAAACATTTCGAGATTCAGTAGCAAATCTAAGATGTAGATATTGAAATTTTTTCCACTCTACAGTATCAGATGGATGACTCATTTCTCTGTATTCTGCTTCACGCTCTACGTGCCACCTCATTGCCTCTGCGGGTTTCTCGATTTGATACATTCTTTTAAGTCTATCACCTATAGGTAAATACCACATACGACTGAAAGGTATTCTCGTCCTACCCTCGCTTGGCTTATACCGGAGGGGGGGGGGAATAACAAAATTTGCATTTTTCCCATTTCTCATCTTCTTTCCAGAAAATCATACAATTTTGAACACACACGTCAATTGTATTTTTCCCATTTCTCATCTTCTTTCCAGAAAATCATACAATTTTGAACACACACGTCAATTGTATAAAACGGGAGGCCTAAATTTCGCATCAATTTTTTGGTTTCATAATATGAACCCATTGCCTGATTCTCCTCGGGTAAATATTCTGGTAAATTAAAATCAGACTTCATGTTCATGAACCGAGCAGGTAAAGATAAATGTGAGTGCCCTTCATGACAACCATTATACAATGGATTTTTCGCAGCTTCTAACATGTTATAAAATTTTTGTGCTTCTTCATTAGGTCGTTCTTCTTCATTATAATTATAATTTTCTTCATTCTGATTATAGTACTGATCATCATCAGTCGTTGTCTCACGAAATGCATCCATCACCATTTCAACATATCTATTACCGGATATACCAACTGTTTCATCACTACTACAACCACGCGTATCTCCCTGATTTCTTTGTACATCACCCCGACTAGTACTCGTCCCTAACTGAACATTCAGCTCTTCTCCATGTTTATACCAAATATAATAATTTGGCATAAATCCTTGAGTATATAGATGACTCCATATTTTACGTCCCAGAATAAATTTATCATTTTTGCAATTAATACAAGGACAAAAAAACTTACCTTCGCTACTTTGAGCTATAGGTTGACTACTTGCAAAATTCATGAACTGCTCCATGCCTTGTGCAAATTCCACCGATATATTTTTTTTTCATTATCAATTCTTCTGTACATCCAATCTCTCGAATTGTTATAATTTCCCCACATGTTTTAAATAAATTTTTTCCTTTGATTTTACAAATGAGAGAATGGGATGGTGCATATATATACAACATTTTGCCACTACTTTGCCACTGATTTGCCACTACTTTGCGACTACAACAATGTAGTCGCTTAAATATCGTTATACCTAACCCGCACATGTTTTTATGTTGGCACTTTGCCACCACTTTGTGACTACAGAGCCACTACAGAACGTAGTCGCAAATTGGTCGCATTTTTAGCGACCAATAAGCGACTACTAACTGATTTTCCATATGTAGTCGCTAATCAGTCGCTATTTTGCGACTGATTAGCGACTACCTAGGTCAGTCGCAACGCAGTCGCAACGCAGTCGCATTTCAGTCGCTAATTGGTTGCGTATTGTGACCAACATACGACTACACTTATTGGTCACATTTTTGCGACCAATTTACAACTACTTCGCCGTAGTCGCAAATTAGTCGCTAAACCGTGACAAATGTGGTCGCAAAAATTGCGACCACGTATGTAGTCGCAAATCGTAGTCGTAAATTGGCAGTTTTCTTGTAGTGTATATGAAACAACCTGCTGGATTTATTGACAAAACAAGGTCTGATCATATTTGCTTACTGCATAAAGCATTGTATGGTCTTAAGCAAGCTCCTCGTACATGGTTTGATAAGTTCAGTACTTATCTAATTGAATTTGGATTCAAATACAGTAAACCATATCTATCTCTCTTTGTCTACAAATAATAAAATATAATTATGCTGCTTTTATACGTTGACGATATGGTGATCACATGCAATAATTCTGAGGTCTTGGAGAGCTTATTGACTGATTTAAACAAGAACTTTCGTATGAAGGATATGGGTACATTGAGCTACTTCCTTGGTATTGAGCCTCATTTTCACAATGGAGGACTTTTTCTTTCACAACAAAAGTATGCATAAAACTTGCTATGTACTGTAACTTGCTATTTACTGTAGGACTGCATGATTGTGCAACAATAGCTACACCTCTTCCATTAAATCCTCATCATACACCACATCAAACTGAAGAATTTGAAAAAATCCCACTTATTTTCGAAGTCTTGCTGGTAAACTTTAGTATCTCACTTTGACTTGTCTTGATATCCAATTTGCAATGAATTCTGTGTACCAAAAGATGCATAGGCCAACATTTTTTTATTTTCAACTTTTAAAGCGAGTTTTGAAACATATTAAAGGAATTATTAGAGTGGAATCTCATTCATTCAACATTCAGACTTCACTTTACCTGCTTACAGTGATAGTGTCTTGGCTGGATGCCTCATCATTCGAAAATCAACATATGGTTTTTGTAAATTTTTAAGTTCTAATTTGATCTTTTGGTCCTCGCAAAAGCAGCACACTATTGCCAAGAGCTCAACAGAAGCTGAGTCTCGATCACTCTCATAGACAGCCTCTGAACTCACATGGCTAAGTTCAGTTTTACGAGAGCTTGGAATTCCATTACACTCCACTTCTAAACTTTAATGTGATAATCTCTCTGCAATCTATTTGACTGCAAACTCAGCCTTTCACAAGAGAAGTAAGCATTTTGAAACTCATCATCATTATGTTCGTGAGAGAGTTGCACTTAGTTTACTCCTTAAATATGTTCCTACACTTCTTCATCTTGCAAACATATTTACGAAGTCTCTGCTTGCAATTCCATTTGCTTCACTTTGCCACAAAGTTGGCGTTATTGTCCCACCAACGCCATCTTTGAAAGGGGGTATTAACACTGCCTATCAAAATGATGCCGCATTACCAAATACATAGCATGTGGACGTGAACATTGTGGGCCTCGCAAAGTGGAAATGGAAGCCCAAATCTGAGCAGCAACGGTCTTCTACAACTTCCGACAAAGAGGAGGTAAAAACAGAGGTAAAAGCAGAGGACATGCGACAGTGGAATCAAGTTGTGCAGAAGAGTATGTCGAATGAGGTTAAACTTCAAAATTGATTTAATATTCTATCATCTGAACTCAATGGTTAAAAGAACTGTAAGAATGTGAAATCTGCCATTAGAATTTTACATGTTTTCTCATTCAGCAAATGGTGTATAAGGGCATTGCCTTATGACTTTCTAGTGAAAGTGAAAAACTCTTATCAATGGAAAATTTTAGTTTCACATTCAAATCTTAGTCTTTCTTTCACTTTTAGCATCGTCAAAAGGCAAGCCAATCCAATCTATATTAGGTACTTTTGAGAACTTTGTGCATTTTGGTCCTCAAGTGTACTGGCGAGATGATGAGATGTGTTGATGTCAGTAGCTATATTATTAAGATGCTCTGAAGTGTTGTTCTTGCTATTGCTTAAGAGAGCAAGCAATGTACTCCGTTTATCATCGTTAAGAAGCAAGCCAACCGATCTATATTAGGCACTTTTTGAGAACCTTGTGCATTTTGGTCCTCAATCTGTACATTGTGAACTCGACCATAGTTATTACAATGACCACCACATTTTTGTTCCCTACTAAAACTTGAATAACCACCATGGCCGTGATTTTCTCCATAGTTATCACGACCATGACCGCCTCCACTGTTCACACTAGAGGTAGAATCAGAAAATCCATGGAGTAGATAACAACGAGTGACATCATGATCTGTTTTACTACAATGGCTGCAAAGAAAAATGGTTAGTGTCTAAACTGGATGATGCGTAAATTGAACCAAGAAACCAACACCTTCGGCTCAAACATTAGTAACAAGAGTCACATTGTGATGACATTCTTTTTGTAACACTATAGAATATAAAGTGGTGAAAAATGGTGGAGTTTGCATGATGAGAATGTTCGTGTAGTACAAAAACGAGTATTGTTGAGTTCCATCAAAACCTATAATTTATATATTTTCCCCATTTTTCAATATAAAGAAAGAAACAAAAGAAAGAAAAAAATCCAATCAAAGCTAATACACGAAATTTTAAAAGAATCAGGGTCAAACAAGTACCAAAATATCTAACCAGTGATCACAAATCAACGTGATTTGAATACAGAAAGATTTGGCAGAGAGAAGCCAAAGTCTTAAGGACAATAAACAAAATGGGAAAAATGATTTTGTTTGAAGAAAAATCAAATGAAGGCGAAAAGAAACAAAGAATCAGAGATAATTTTATATTCTCATCTCTGGTTTAGATTTCATCTCTAATACCATTACAAAGTTGCAAGCTGAAAAGTTTCTGGCAATTGTATACAAATAACATTTTCTCAAGTTTTTATTGTATATATAGAACTAATTATTTAAATTTTTAAAACTAACAAATTTAATATTAAAATAATTAAAAAAATGTTTCTAATAAAAAATTAAATTCTAAACTAGAACCAAACATTATATTTTAATTTTATTTTATAGTTTATTTAAAATAAATAATTATTTTTACATAATAATTTGTGTTAATTTAGAAATTTTATTTTTAATATGTTAGATTTGGAAGATAAAATTAAAAATATGCTATTTTAAAATATTACTTTATAAAAAAATTATTTTAAAATTCATCAAATTTTTCTTAATTAAAAATAATAAAAACAAAGTTTATGTTAAGTAGATTGGATTGAAGAGTTGGTGTTTATATCGTAAGTGTGTATTTTTTTGTATGTGAAAAGAACATAATTCTCATAGATCAAAAGATATTGAGTGTATATTTCAAAAATTTTATTTTCAAATTTCAACAAAAAATACCAAAAATCTCTTCATTAGATAATATGTATGTGATAAAAACTTGATTTATGCCTATAAGTTTAAATGCAATTACTTTGATATTATTCCTAAGACATCTCACTAGGCCTGAAAATTCGAATATTCGGTTCGGTTTTTATTGGTTATTTTTAATTTCGGTTATTTTTGTTAGATAGATTAAAGATCTATTCGATTATTTCTATATTTAAGTTTGATTTTGGTTAGATTATACCTCGGTTTCGATCAGTTTGGTTAAATTTTAAAATCGAAAATAAACAAAATAATTTGGCTAACCAAAATAACCGAAATCATTTGGCTAACAGAAATAACCAAAAATAACAAAAAATAACTGAAAATAACTAAAAATAACCAAAAATAACAAAAATAACAAAAAATAACCAAAAAACTGAAATATCCAAAATATTTTTGAATAACCGAAAATAACTGAAAATAATTCGGTTTTTTTGGTTATTCTTTCGGTTTTCGTTTCGGTTTGATTCGTAACCAATAACTATGGTTTTTCAAAATATTATCCATTTGGTTCATTTTTTATAACTGTAAATACAACCAAAAAATATTTTTTTAGCTCGGATTTGATTAAGTTTATTCGGTTCGGATTATTTGTCCAAGCCTACATCTCACTATGCTTTACACTCTACAAACTAACTACTAAACTTGTTGTTAACTGCCTAAAGCAAATCCTCTCGAACCTAATCTTTCCCAACTGGAAGCTTTTGCGAAGAACACACTAGTCACTCATGGAAAACGTCATTTTCGCTACAAAGGTCCTCATCGGTTACCACCAGCAAGAAAGACCAAAAAGGATCAATATGAAATTTTCTTAGCAAAGGCATTTGACTCTTTAAAGTGAGATTTTCTTCTTCTCGTTCTAAAATCAATCAACGTCCCAAAAGATTTCTGCTTTAGTGCAAAGCTTGCTTTTATAGTCCAGCATTTTTTGCATCTATCAATGGTTCACTCTCATGCAACTTTAAAGAAAACTGGTTGCGTCAAGATAATTCGTTATCCTTCACTCTCTTCATCATTGCCGTTAACATTCTTGCCCTAATGCTCAATAGGAAAACCTTTGATGGTAGGATTGACTACATTGAATCAAAATTCGACCTCAAGCAAACCCTCCTTCTAGTTAGATACTTGAACTTTCCATTGTGCTCCTCTAAATTCTCCCTTAAACACTATGACCTGCTTGTTTCTGGTGCAACACGTTCTTTTTAGCAAAGAGCATCATCATCAAACTTATCAACACATAACTCAACAAATTCTTTTGAAGAGGATGCCCGAATGTTATGGGAGAGGTGCAAGGGTGGTTTGGGATACAGTGGCGAAGTAAAAAAACAGAAAAGACCTCAACCTAAAAGTGTTTAAATTTTGGATAACACATATCATATGGGTGCTACACTTCCAAGTGGGGTATATTTGGGTTACCTTGATGAAGTTGAAATACTTTCAAAATCCATCTTTTTGGGACCCTACGTATCTCCCATACTACTCATAGAATTTTCGCAGATTACGCAAGCTCCAAGCCAAAACTCAACTATTTATCCACTATAAACTAGGTAATAGATCTTTCCATCTCCTTTTGGAATGTCTCTTGAACGCCACTAGGTCCTCTAAATGCTGTGCTTAGTTTCACAAGGGTTTTAAGAGTTTTGTTCACTTTGTACGCCAAGGTGTTTTTCTTCTATACGTAAATCACTGATGCCTCTTCTGAAAATGGTTCTAAAAGCTTGAATAATACTTTTATTTCATAGAAAAATTTCTTCATTTTGCTCTATTCTATATCGCTTGAAACAGAGGAAGTAGGCCTGTCAAGCAGGTCAGACCCGCACCGTCTGACCCGTCCCGCGGTGGGTTACAAATTTTTTTCCACAAATTTTTCTTATCCGTGAAATCCACGAATCAATTTTTTCAAATCCACACCCGTCTACATTAATCAAACGGGTCTAGTGGGTTAGCGGGTGACCCGCTTTATTTTTCAAAAAATTTTAAAAATATTTAATAAATTTAATTAAACTAAAATATTTAATAAATTTAATTAAACTAAAATATTTAATAAAATTAAAATTTTAAAAATGTTTAATAAATTTAATTAAACTAAAATATTTAATAAATTTATTTAAAGTAAATATTTAATAAATTTAATTAAAGTTTCTAAAAATATTTAAATAATTTAGTTAAAATATTTAATAAATTTAATTTTTTGGTTTAAATTAGTTTGGGCCTAAATTAGTTGGCCCTCAATTTTATTAATTAATTTGAGTCCAAAATTTGCGGATATCCGATAACCCGCAAATTAAAAAATTATAATCCGCATCCACCCGTTCTAACTAATTCTCGACCCGCATCTGTCACGCATATGAAAAAAAATTTTCACTCGACCCACACCCGCACTTCAGCAGGTCAAATGGGCGGAACCAGCAGGTCAAATGGGCGGAACCCGCAGATAAAGACTCATAATATCAGGCCTAAGAGGAAGGCACAAACTACATTTATACTTTTAACTCTAAACCCTAATCGATCCTTGGTTCAAAACACTTGTCATCATCATGTTGCATCTTCAAAATCAAGGGTTTGAAATCAATTCTGTGTTACGACCGGGATCGTACTGGTCTTCACGGTGTTGCTCTACGATGACCGTGCTCTGTTTTTGTCAGCTTGTGACTTAGCCGTTGGTGGTAATGTAGGCTTCAATCCTTGGGCAAGATTGGGCTTATCCTTTTTTTGATCCACACGACTAACTCCTTTAGCCTGTGTGACGTCGTTTGAAGTATATTCCGTGTGCTAATATCTTCCCCCATCCATGATTGGAACTCCATGCTGTTCTCCATGATGTATTATTTGAAATATCCCTTACCGACCTTTCTGACTCTGTTATTGATAATGAGCAACTTGCTCTGTATTTGTACAAGAGAAGAAGTTAACTAACTAACTATTCTATCTTAATTATATTCTAATAGTCCCTTTCAAGATTGAACATAAATGTTTAAAACACCTACCTTGGACATGAGAGTATGAAAAGAAGTAAAAAACAATGGCTTAGTAAAAACATCTGTAAGTTGATGTGTTGATTTCACATGAAGTATTTGAAAATTTTCGACATGTTTATTCCTTTCGTAAAAAACAAGATTCTTTGCTATATGCATTGTTGCTGTGTTATCACAACACAAAACCGGGGTCTTCATTGCTGTAACACCAAGATCTTGCAACAATCTTGATAGCCAAATAATTTCTCTTGTTGCAATAGACATTGCACGATACTTTGCTTCTGCAGAGGAGCATGAGACGACCAGTTGTTTCTTTGATTTCCAAGAAACTAATGAGTCTCCATGAATACAATATCATCGCCGAGTATCTAGATAGGAAGCCCATTCTGAATCCGAAAATACTTTGATTTGAAAGTCTAAATCTGCAGGATAAAACAACCCTTGCCCGATTGTGCCTTTGAGATAGTGAGGAACCTTTTGAGCAGCTTGCATATGTGGTTGGCGAGAAACATAAGCAAATTGACATAATTTGTTGACTGCATAAGATAAATCTGTTCGCGTGATAGTCAAGTACATCAACTTGTCCACAATATGGCTGTAGATTTCTGCATTAGTGAGAAGAACACATTTTCTTTTGACAATTTTATAATTGGATCCATAGGAACTGTTGCAGATTTGCATCCAAGTAAATCAGATTCTTCTAAGAGTTCTAACACATATATAGTTGTGTTGACAAAATGAAATTCATACAGCAGATCTTGAAATTTTCAGACCCAAAAAATATTTTAATGATCTGAGATCTCTCAATTTAAAATGATCCTTAAGTTGTGTTTTCAGCTTTGAGAAACAACTTCATCATTATTGCTGGCAATATATCATCAACATAAACTAGAATGGTGATGAAGATATTACCAGAAACTTTTACAAAAAGAGTGTGATCACCATGAGTTTTTTTGAATATCAAAGAATTCAAAGTTATAGAAAACTTAATGAACCACTGCCGAAAAGCTTGTTTTAAGCCATAAATCGATATCTTCAGCTTAAGAATTAAATTATATGGCAATTTGTTCCCCTTTCTTGAAGCATAACCTGGAGGCAATCATATAAATTTCTTCATCCAAATTGCCATTCAAGAATGCGTTTGAAATATCCAGTTATGAGGAGACCATTTGAGCTTTTCTGCTAAAGCAAGAACAACTTTTACTATAACCAGTTTACCTACAGGTGAAAAGGTATTGATAAAACCAATCCCTTCTTGTTGTGTGTATCATTTAGAAACTAACCTAGCTCGCTATCTTTCCACAATACCATCAGCAAGATATTTCGCTTTATAAACCTATTTACACCCAATTGAATCTTTACCCAGAGGAAGAACTACTATATCCCAGCTATCAAGCTTCTCTAAATTCATAAACCCTTCTACCATTGTAGAACACCATTCCTTTGATTTCTTTGCCTCTTTAAACGTTTTGGGTTCAGAAACATGAAGAATAGAATTTATGTAACTAGAATGAGCGAGAGATAGTTTGCAATAACTGTGATAAGAAGATAAAGGATAAAGAGAATGAGAATGGCATTCATAATCTTGCAAATAAGAAGGTGGTTTCCTTTGTCTATGTGATGAAACAGCAAAAAGCAATATTTCATCAGAAGATGGTAAGTCCATAGGAATCGTACCATCAGAAGATAACTTTGCAGAAGGAAAATTGACATCAAATGAAATAGATCTGGAAACAAAGCTTAAGCTGCTTCTGAAATTTGAGAATTAATAGCAAAAGAGAATATGTTTTCATAAAAGATGACTTGTCGAGAAATGGAAATATTGTTATTCTCAAGATCAAGAAGTTTATAACCCTTGATACTTGCAAGATACCCAAGAAAAACATAAGCCTTTGCACAATCATCAAATTTATGTTTATGTTTGGGTGAAGTAGGCTTATAAGAGAGGCAATCAAAGGTTTTATAAGAGATTGATAATTGGTGATGTATGTATAAGCGTTTCAAAAGGGGATTTGTTATGAAGAATTGGAGCAGGAAGTTTGTTCATAATTACACAGCTGTGAGCACACAATCACCCCAATATCATAAGGGAATATGCGATTGAAATAATAAGGTTCTAGCTATGTTTAGGATGTGTTGGTGTTTTCTCTGTACAACAGAAATTTTCTCAAGTTTTTCAGGACAAGAATGAAAAGAAACAATACCTTTATATTGGTAAAATCCTTAAAGGCTAACTCAGGAGTATTATCAGATCTAATACTCTTTACTTTTGTTCTAAATGCAGGGAAAATAGTCAACACTTCAGATTTGTTTTTCATCAAATAGACTCATGTGGCTCTATTATAATCATCCACTATTGTCAATAAATATCGAAATCCTTCCACAATAGGTGTTGAAAAAGTCCCCACACATCAATGTGTAAAAGATCAAAAATTTCAATAGCAATGTGATCAGAATTTGGAAAAGGTAAGCGTTTTTGTTTAGCCAAAGGGAAAACTTTACAATGCATCGAAGTTTTACTAGATTTTGGTAACATCAATACATCACTTAATGAATCAATTTTTGAAAAAGAAGAATGTCCTAATCTCGTATGCCATGTAACTCGATCTACTACCGCACAAATCCTTTTGTTCTCAGAATCTAGGGTTTGAATAGAATCAGAAGAGCTATAGTTAAAACCTGAATCCAGAACATATAGATTGCAGATTAGACTATCCTTCCCAATCATCAATGCTTAGATAAGATCTTGTATACAACAAGAATTTTATGTGAAATTAATCGTGAAACCTGGATCTTTAGTCAAACATTAAAACTAAATGCAAGAACATATAATACATTTTGTAGTTTCATCTTATTACTAAGGTTAATTGATCCTATTCCAATAATTCTCACTGAGATTCCAGTAGATAGTGTAACACAGGTATTGACGAGGGAATCAAGAGTAGTAAAAGGGGATTTATCATAAGAAACATGGTGAGTTACCGCTGAATCTATTATCCATTTATCCATTGAGATAAGAATATGGCCATGAGATTGAAAAGGTGACAAGCCAACAAAAGAGAAAGAACCAAGTGAAAGAAAGTACCAGGCCCTTGTGAAGTGGATGGTCCAGCTAAAGTATAGGTAGAAGAAATCATCGGATTTGATGTATTGCTTTGGTGTGGGAGTTGAGAACTAAAGAGGGCAATGAAT